>JAWDGP010004207.1:0-18201 GCA_033675545.1 Elysia crispata
AAGTTCCCTCTCGCCAAGTCCATAACGTTTTGGATGTAAAAAGCTTTCAAGTCAAGTCAACTGGAATTCTCCCTTGCTCTTTAGTAACTTTGCATATTAGAAGCTTAAAAGACTTTCGGATGCGAATTGTTAATAGACGGTCTTGACATGCTCACAATCTGAAAATGGGCATTATTCTGTCCTTCTTGGCCTAATCAGCTAATTTCTTTTAGCCTGCGTTTATCTGTCGTGCATTTCGGTTTTGTACGGCGTTACATTATGATTGTAGAGTATAAAATTGTTTCTTAACTTAATATCTCACGAAAGAATTTGTTTATCACAGTTCAACATTCTAATGAACTCCTAGTTCATCGCTTTTTTTTCCAGAGACGCAATACATTTTGAAAGCAAACTCGACCTTTTTTTTAAACATTTAAACTAAATACGCTTTGAATGATTAATTACTCATATAATTATCTCGCATTCCTTCAAATAAAGAAAACATGAACCCATATGTAATGTTTTTCGAAAGCATGAAGCAGAAAGTAACCACACACAGTACGAGTCGAATCTCAGTGGATTATTTCACTCTCGCTTTGTTAATATGAAACAACACGGGACTACTACTACCTATTCATCACATCTTAAATCTTTTATTTTGTCACTGACAAACACCAGAAAACTTGAACAGTCTATCTTATCTAGCCTTATTTGGTCAGCAAGTGAAACTGCCAACACCGTTTAAAGCTTGTTTTACAACAAAACTAATGATGCACAAGAACCAGAGTTAATATTACAAGCCTGTCATCAGAAAGGTAAAGAAACTAATACATTATTTAAACTTTATTACACATGCCGCCGGCTTGGAGATTGATAGTTTAGTGTTTGTCTGTTTACCTTGAATCCTGTGACACTATAGACTCAAGGGAAGTCACTTTAAATCAATAAACACTCCAGCCCAAGAACCATCTATCAGTCTCAGGTGATTGCTTACTTAAAGCAATTACATTTTGCATTTGCATTCAATATTCCAAAACACGAAAGTGTTTTTTTAACTCTAAATTTTGTTTTCTTTTCTAATAAATACATATGATTATGACACATCCTTTCCTCGGACCATCAACTATTAAAGTCTCAAAACTTGGCTTGAAATATTATCCACGCACGTTTATCGATTCAAATACTTTCACAGTAATCGACTACTACTCTGTGTACGATACACAGCGTCCCTTATCCTATCGATACTTAACCCTAAGATCATATTAATACTCTTAGAGACAAGAACATGAAACTTGAAACTTTATCAAATTACAAATGTCAATATAACCAAACCACTTAAGTCAATAAAAGAAGAGAATTTAAACAACTAAAAAACATTTAAAATCTGGTGATGCAAAAAAGAGTAATCCACAAAATTGTCCCCAATCAAAATTTGGCCACCATCAATACAACGCAATATATTATAAAAAGCAACTATATTCAATTTAAAATTTAAAACAAATGAGCTCTGAATGGAGTATTAATCATTTAAATACTATCAAATAAAGGAAATATACACTCAAGAGAAATTATCCTGGAACCACGAAGTATTTATGACAGCATAGTGTACAAAGTTGAATCTTAATGTGGAATTTTTCTCTCGTTTCACTGTGTGCTTGATATGGAAGCACACGATGCTAATACAACTAAGTCATTGCATCTTGAATCTTTTATGTTGTCGCTGAAAAATATTAGAAAACTTTAAAAAAACGGAAAATGCTCACCATGTGAAACTACCTCTGCCGCCGCGGTTTAAAAGTTATTTTACAACAAAACTTTCTGTGCATAAGAAACAAAACTTCGTATTACAAGCGTGTCCCCCGAAACGTCAACACACTAATACGTTATTTAAACTTTCTTGCAGAGACCACCTGCGTGGACGTTTATAGTCAGGTGTTTGTCATTTTACCTTCCATCCTGTGACTCACGGGAAGTCACTGTAAATGAATAAACAGTTCAGACCACGAACCATTATCAGTCTCAGGCGAATGTTTACCTGAAGCACACGGCTCATCTAAATCTTAAATTTGTTATCCCCATTACAAGATTATAGTTTTCATTTCCTATTCCGTTTTTAATATGTTAGAACGTTCATTTGTAAGACACGTTTGCATTGATGTAACGTTTCTTTACTTTTGGGGGTAAAAGGTTCTTTCTTCGAATTAGTCGATTTGGTAGAGAATATCAGTAATTGAGCTTTCTGACCAGCGGGCTGCCCGATGGAATGACTAAAAGCTTCAGATATAAACAGGATGTCGGCAGCCCTCAAGATATGCAATCCTTAACTTAAAAAAGAATCGAACTTTTATCCGTGAAATAAATCTGTAAATAGACAATTTCCCAAATAAATTTCAGCGAGAGTTAACTTCCCTGAAAGCCTGACAGATTCTAGGGCTTAAGCTTACTAGATAGCTTTCAATGCAGAGAATTCAGTTACGAGACGGACAACAATATTTATCTGTTGACTTTGAGCAATTGACAGGACTTGTGAAGGTTAAATCTAGACATTATCAATACCTGAAAAATATTTTTTTTTGTCAAAGCTGGTGTACGATTTGTCTCGTCTCAGTTCATAATTCCAGCATGCCGTGTTCGTGGGGCACAGTGGAGGAAGAGACAAGAAACGCGCCTGTGGTGAACCGTGACAATACTATCGAGATGAAATCGCCTGGTCGCGAAGATTTCTTGACTAGATTCCATGAACAGCGCCAAATAGTAGAAAGTCTCCCTCCCCAACCCTCATTGGCTTCCTTTCTCTCTCTCTCTCTCTCTCTCTCTCTCTCTCTCTCTCTCTCTCTCTCTGTCTCTCTCTCTTTCTCTCTCCCTCTCTCTCTCTCTTTCTCATTCTCTCTGTTTCTCTTCTTTCTGTCTCGGTACCTCTCTCTCTCTCTATCTCTCTCTCTCTCTCTCTCTCTTCTTTCTATCTCAGTTACTCTATGTGTCTCTAGCTACCTCTGAATTGCCATTACCCTTCACCTTTCTGTCATTGTCTGCTTGTCTTCTTCTGAGCTCTATCTCTCTCTGTCGACACATTTGTCTCTAACTACATCTTTCTTTATCTCTCTCTCTCTCTCTCTCTCTCTCTCTCTCTCTCTCTCTCTCTCTTCTTTCTGTCTCGGTTACTCTATGAGTCTCTAGCTACCTCTGTATTTCCACTACCCTTCACCTTTCTGTCAATGTCTGCTTGTCTTCTTTTGAGCTCTATCCCTCTCTCTATCTCTCTCTCTCTCTCTCTCTCTCTCTCTCTCTCTCTCTCTCTCCCCCTCTCTTTCCCTCTGTCTCTCTTCTTTCTGTCTCGGTTACTCTATGTGTCTCTAGCTACCTCTGTTTTTCCATTACCCTTCACCTTTCTGTCATTCTCTGCTTGTCTTCTTCTCAGCTCTCTCTCTCTCTCTCTCTCTCTCTCTCTCTCTCTCTCTCTCTCTCTCTCTCTCCCTTTCCCTCTGTCTCTCTTCTTTCTGTCTCGGTTACTCTATGTGTCTCTCTCTCTCTCTCTCTCTCTCTCTCTCTCATTACCCTTCACCTTTTTATCAATGTCTGCTTGTCTTCTTCTCAGCTCTATCCCTCTCTGTCTACACATTTGTCTCTAACTATATCTTTCTTTATCCCTCCCTGTATCTCTAACTCGATATATGTTTCTATTGGTCTGATTCCTTCAATTTTGTTTAAGTATTTGTCTCTTAAAATCTTCTTTTCCTTTTCCTCTTTCTCTATCTCCCTCCCTACTTGTCTCTGTTTCTTCCTGCTCTCTCTATCTCCCATCTCTCTCTTCTCTATTTTTCTCACGCATCTCTCTCTCCTCCCCCTTCTCTTTCTTCTGTCTTAATTCCTTTCTCTTTCCCACTCCCTCTCTTTCTCTTTGTATGTCTCTCACCTCCCCTCTTTCTCACTTTTTGTCCCCCATATCCCCTCTTTATTCCTCTCTGTCTCACTCCTCCTCTTAATCTGTCTCTTCTTCCTCTTTATCTCTGTCGCCCAACTTTCAGCTCTTTTTCTATCTCTCTCCCCTTCTCTCCTTCACTCTGTCCCTATCTTTTTTTCTTCTCTCTTTCACTCTGTCCCTATCTATTTTTCTTCTCTCTTTCACTCTGTCCTTATCTATTTTTCTTCTCTCTTTCACTCTGTCCTTATCTATTTATCTTTTCCGTCCAAAATGCACTCTCAATTCCTATTTCTATTCTTTTCTTCTTTTACCGTCTCTCTGTCTCTCTCTATCTAAGTCCTCTCTCAGTGTCATTCCGTTTCCTCACTCTCTTTGTCTCATTCAATTCTCCTTCGTGCTCTCTCTCTCTCTCTCTCTCTCTCTCTCTCTCTCTCACTCGATTTCTTTCTCTCTTTTAGACTCAGTGGAAGTAAATTTGGATAATAATGTGTTGAGTGCCATGAATTTGAATGTCTGCTATACTTCAAGGCGTCTGCAAAATAATATTACCATACATGGACGGAGGAGTTGAGAGAGAGAGAGAGATAGATAGATAGAGAGAGAGAGAGAGAGAGAGAGAGAGAGAGAGAGAGAGAGAGAGAAAATGAGAGTTACACACAGACAGAAACACATACATGCAGGTACTGGATCTAAAAAAAAGTGTGATATCTACCTTAGGCTGACGCTGAATAGAGTGGTATACTATCTTTGCTAAGTCTAAACATATTGAGTCTCCAATCTCATCTCTCAGCTTTTGTCGGTACTCATGAATTATTTTATAGTACAATATAATAACTGTGCAACCAAACTAGAAGTTTGACTTAGATAGATTTCCTTCTAGATTCTTACATCTGGAAGCCTCGTAAAGAATTACATACAAATTTAGATGAAGGTAAGATTTTTAGCGCAAATTTTTTAGTGTACAAATTGGTTTTGCAAGTGGAAGTTAATTCTTGCAAAATATGGTCCCAATTGTCTGTTTTTATAATAGAACGAGGTGCATAAATTCATAATCTATGAGATAGGCTTAGGTATCCCTTTAATCTTTGTCTAAGAATATCAGAATCTCAAGGCGGTAAAATCTCGCTGACTTTTTTAAGAAACACTATCTAACAATTTTGTAAAACTTTATAAAAACTAATAATATTAACACAAGAGATATAACCAACAGATGAAACTATTTTGCTAGTCTTGAGTTTCTTTTTGCCTCCCATTTTCACGTTCTTCTTAGTTAAACAATCATAATTCATCTTAAACAATAAAGGTTTTGCTAATATTTTTAAATGTTTTCATCATTAAAAACAAAAAACAAAAAACAAAATAAAAAAAGAATAGCATCTCAAGAAGCTATAAACACACAACTCGTCAACTTCTTTAAATAGAGATGTACAGGTTCTGGGAAAAAATATAAAAAGATAAGAATGTAAGTTATTTATGATGATTCAATTTGATTAACAGTACTTTCATTTTGTTAAACAAAAAACCTTACTCTAAGTCTAAGAAATGTTCTCCATAAAAATGATGGAAAGCCTTTTTTAGTAGAAAGAAACTTTGAAAAATCGTGGTGGAGCGTTTGTTTTTCAATAGACAATTAATGTAAATAATCATTAAATCCCACTGCAAAAAAAAAAAAAAAAAAAAAAATACTTTTGTGTGTCTTAGTCTTCAGCTATTGAAAATTATTTTTTAAACAAGGCTGAACCTTTCACTCATGCTTTCAATAAAGCAATTCACAGATTAGAGATTTCACACAGAAGCACCGACAAACACATCGGCATGACTAAGTATTTTCGTAATTTTGCGGTGTCGGCATTTTTGTTTCGGTCAAAGGAGGAGAAAGTTCTTTCATTTTGGCCACGTACAAATTAATGTCAGAGAGGAGCTGCTGTGTGAAACCTTTAACTCATGCTTTCAATAAAGCAATTCACAGATTAGAGATTTCACACAGAAGCACCGACAAACACTTCGGCATGCCTGAGTAATTTCGTAATTTTGCGGTGTCGCCATTTTTGTTTCGGTCAAATGTGGATAAAGCTCTTTAATTTTGGCCTGTACAAATGTCACAGAGTAGCTGCTGTGTGAAACCTTGAAGAGTAAATGGAGCCACCTTGAGTCGAGTAAAAGCTGTTGGGCAAGTACGACAATCAGCATCCTGCGCCTGATCAGTCGCCATTGCCACGTAACTTTTCCCAAGGACAACATTGTTGAACCCACTAGCAGGACTGAAGAGACAACTGCTACAGCAGTAGTTTTTCCTGTAATGTGCCTGATATCTGTGAAAGAATCAGAGATGTAAGCCAATCATTGTTACTGTCGTGCTGAACATAGATCTGATTTCTTGGACATTGTGTCTTACCAATGGCTTAGTTGGTAAGACTGCTCCCAGATAAAGAGAACTTAAAATGATTGATCGCAAGAAAAAGTCCGTATTGCCTAGGGTTAAAAAGACTGTATCTTGCTTTAGAAGGGCGAAGCTGCTTCCTGAAAAAAGCCAGTAGTTGCCAAGACTCGTTTATACTAAAATCGAAGCTCTTATATAATATATGTATATATATATAATATTTATATATATATATCATATATATAAATATATATATACATATACATATATATATATATATATATATATATATGTATATATGATTATTTACAAAGTAGCCTGCTTAGTTTTTGTGCTCTAATCGATCAAACTTCTTTTGAAGATGATTTTACAAGCGCATTGAGACACTTTAGGATTTGCTTTCCTTATTTCAAAGTACAGTAAAAATTTACCCTTTTTTGTATTTGAATTTTTGATTTATAATTATTATGAACATCCTTAATTTAGTTTGAATAAATTTACATTTAAAACTTGAAGCTCACTTGTGTCTTGAAAAAAGAAACCTCTTAATTATTGCTTAGAAACAAAACGATATTTTCGGCATTAATATTGTTAACATCGTGGTGATGATAGTCTTGTCATTTTGAACGTTCAAATCACGCACCAAATTTTAAAAGCGATACCATTATGACACAGCGTTCTCCTAGTGCGAACGAGAAACTGTTGCAAACAACCCAAAAGATACGTTCAGTCATTGCAGAATAAAGAATAATCGTATCCTGTGGTTAGTCTTTGCAAACGCGATTTCAAATCTTGATTTAAAAGCTTTAACAGTTAATGTGCTAATAGCATTCAGTGATACTAGGATGCGAAGAAAATGAAGAAAAATTGCTTCATAATCCTAGTTAGCACAACCTCCATATCTAATGCCAAAGAGCTGAAAAATAACTTCTTGAAAAAAAGAAGGTTAAACTCAGCCCATACTTTAAACGAGCCTACTAGTTATTTCCCTTGCAATATTCTTGCAAAAAGTTATTGTAAAAATTATTTTACAAATGAGTTTACCACTAGACTTATTTTTTTAGTGGTGAATATTCTTTTTCTATCTGAAAAACTAATTCATTCTATTGCACTGACCACCAGTCTTATATCTCAACCATTATTTTTTGTGGCTGGGAGTATAAGTCGGGCATAGGTTTTTGAAATAGTCTATCTTTGGTCTATCACGGATGGTCTATGCATTTTTACATATATTTTAAATCAATAAAAATATTTCCTCATCATGCATTTCATTCATTTATGATTGTATCACTTAATTTTTTATTATTTATTACAGATATTTCAGAAGAAAAAAAACAACAACAAAAAACTAAAAATAAAGTAAAAAAAAAACCCCAAAAGGCGAAGAAAAGGGTGAAGGGGTTGGAGGGGGGTGGGAGGTAGGGGGTTGGGTGGTGGAGGGAGGTTAGTGTCGGTTCAATAAATACTTGCCTCTAGTGATCAACTTGTCTAGGCCAATTTTTTTACATATAATAGTCGTTTATATTCTAGAATTAATTTTTTTAAATATTTTTGCTTCGAAAGATCAATGTATTTGAATAACGATATATACATTTTCATTGCACCTACATGTTATAAAAAGCTGGAAAAAAAAAGAAGTGAAAAAAAGTATATAAAAAAAACAAAAACAAAAACAAAAAACAATGAGACAAAATATTAATTAGGAAAAAAAGGGTAATCTACTAGTACTATTACTACCACTACTCCTACTTCTTCTTCTACTACTGCTACTGCTATTACTGCTAGTACTATTTTACTACTATTAGTACTACTACTAACATTACTACTGCTACTACTAGTATTATTAGTAGTAGTAGTAGTAGTTGTAGTAGTAGTAGAAGAAGAAGAAGAAGAAGAAGAAGAAGAAGAAGAAGAAGAAGAAGAAGAAGAAGAAGAAGAAGAAGAAGAAGAAGAAGAAGAAGAAGAAGAAGAAGAAGAAGAAGAAGAAGAAGAAGAAGAAGAAGAAGAAGAAGAAGAAGAAGAAGAAGAAGAAGAAGAAGAAGAAGAAGAAGAAGAAGAAGAAGAAGAAGAAGAAGAAGAAGAAGAAGAAGAAGAAGAAGAAGAAGAAGAAGAAGAAGAAGAAGAAGAAGAAGAAGAAGAAGAAGAAGAAGAAGAAGAAGAAGAAGAAGAAGAAGAAGAAGAAGAAGAAGAAGAAGAAGAAGAAGAAGAAGAAGAAGAAGAAGAAGAAGAAGAAGAAGAAGAAGAAGAAGAAGAAGAAGAAGAAGAAGAAGAAGAAGAAGAAGAAGAAGAAGAAGAAGAAGAAGAAGAAGAAGAAGAAGAAGAAGAAGTAGAAGAAGAAGAAGAAGAAGAAGAAGAAGAAGAAGAAGAAGAAGAAGAAGAAGAAGAAGAAGAAGAAGAAGAAGAAGAAGAAGAAGAAGAAGAAGAAGAAGAAGAAGAAGAAGATGAAGAAGAAGAAGAAGAAGAAGAAGAAGAAATATTGACTGTATGTTAGTACCGGCTTGTTTAACTTATAATTGTTTCGTTTTAGATGGTAAAGATAAAATTAATCTCACATTGGCAAAGCGTTTGTCATGAATATTTTTTAGATATAACGTGTTGATAACAGTTGGCGGTGCAAGATATATACAAGTTATGTCATTTGAAACGTGTTCTCAAGATTTTTTTTCTTTTTTGAAACAACTTTTTTTTCAATGACTCATATGTCACGCCATATGCGTGTATATCTTTTTGGGAAATAAGCATTGTGAAGAATTTTTATACTGTGAATTTTTACTCAAGTTGTTTACCTTATTAGAACATGATTATTGAGGGGTAAACTAAATATTCAAGAAAAATTGTTGACTGCATCAACGTGACCAAATGGCTGATAAAATGTCTTTGCCCTGAAAACACTTTCTTATCAACAAAATTTACAAAGGAAGAAAAAAACAAAAACCCAAGACAAAACAAAAACAAACTCTTGTACAATAGTCCACATATTTTTTTTTAAAAATGTATCTATTCCATCGGTTGATTAAGTAAAATTAACTTTGACCCAGAAACGTGATACCAACTAGAAGTGTGATGGCTCACCCGCTATAAGAATAGGTGCCATAGTGAGGTTATTTCCATTCTCTCTCCAAATCTCGCTGAATGACTTTAGTCTCTAGGAAGAATCCAACAGGCTCTAGACCTACCAAGATGGGGCGAGTTCTCAGTGCTTGTATTCTGGCCTGCCTGGTCACCTGGTGTCAAGGTGAGAAACCATGAGTCTTTATAAAAACGACGAAAAATATTCAATTTTAAATCAAATGCAAGAGCGTAATGTAATAATTTTGCACTAAAATTTATATGTTTTTTATGAAACATATCTGCATAACACTGATTTCATTAAACGGTCCTCATTTTTTCCTTTCTTATTTTATTTTGAAATATTTGTACCATTTTATTCATTATTTATGGCATTTCTGTTCACTTCCGCACACCATTGTAAATCTGCATCGTAACAATTTGGTTCAGTTTAGTAGTTTTCGAATTTTTCATTACTTGCAAACAAACGAATTTTTTTTGGATATGTAATTATTAGGCCTACATCACAAAATGATTTGTTAAAAAAGGAATGCGTGTTCGCACGCAGGAGTAGCATTGGAGATGCCCGCAAAAAAATATTAAATTTGTTCACAGAGCTGTACCATTTTAAAGCCCACGATTTCAATCCAAAAAGGCACTAAGTATTTTTAATTAGTGCATTTATCATTTAAATATATAAAAATGGATGAAACTGAAACATAATTTTAGACATTATCCTGGCTTTAGAAAATCAAGGTCTAGCTAAACAAAATGTTCAGTTAAATACTTTAAATGTTTATTTAAGAAATGTGATTGTTTTCCATTTTTCCCACTCACTTTAGCAAATAAAAAAGAATGTGAGGTATTCTATTGTACTTTATAAAATTGTACCCTCTCTCCTAAAAAATATGATTACGAAAAAGAATTGAAAACGATACACATAAGAAAGAATCGTATAGCTTAAAAAAAAAGAAGAGAGAAAAGATTTTTTTTTGTAGATTTATATGGCCTGCAAATTTAAGCTATTTAATATTCGCTTGTGCAAACACAAACGAATTTGTATTAAAAGATAGAAAAATTATGTAAAAACTGTTAAAGGATGGCAACTCAGAACGATTATGTTGTTTTTTGTTGTAATATAAGGAGAAATACCGATTCTAGTGCCACATTCTGTACATTTGAGAGTGATATGTCGTGTTTTCTATTGTATGCATCACATGCGTTTTTATTACGCTCAAGTTAAATGATCCCTCAAAAATATTGAAACCATTTTTAATAGTAAATACTAAAGGTTTTAAAATATTATTAGCTTTTTTCTTCGCAACGTAACAAGGTTTGCGAAATAACAAACAATTTTATCCTTGCTTCTAAATGTGTTTTCGCGTGACTCCAGTAAGTTTATTCCTTGTTAACAGTTATCTTTTTCTGAAACTAAAGTGCTCATTAACGTGTTCCTAACCACAGGTCTAGACTTCACGCTAAACAACACGCCTGCTGAACCCGGATCTCCTGGATTCTGTGCTGCCCTGACATGTGCTGAGGACGTCACCACCTCTGCTTTCTTAGCGGCATCCGACGACCAAGCTGGCTCCTTTGCACTAATGAAGAATATCTCAAACATGTCAATCTTCAAACGAGTCCCAGGAAGTTCTGATACTCAGAAGAAGCAAAACCAAGAAGTCCTCGTTGCGTTTGTATCATCTGAAAATCCTACTGCATCGCACATCACAAACGATACAGTGATAGAAGGGACGATGGAAGCTGAACGAGCCACGGTGCGGATGGTGCTAGGCAAGCAGGAAGATTGTCAGTGTGAGTTTACATGTCAGGTCCGGGGGTTCGATCAGCACGGCAGAGAGGTGGTCAGTTCTACCAAATTATTCCAACCAGGTCACAGAGGAATCCAAATGGACAACGATGGTTTGATGACAGCTGTATCGTCACAACTTACAGCCTACGTGAAGCAACTGGTCAAGCAGTATATGAAAGGTATGGAGATGAAAATAGCGTCCATGGAGCGCAGTTTAGTGCAAAGAGTACATTTGTTTCAAGAGGATTTGAACAATCGGAGTGAAGCTATTGAACAACGCCTAGACAATGTGGAAGAAAACATGAAGAATGATAGTATGATCACACCCAAATATGAACTTAGCTCTTACAATAATAGCGTAGTGACTCAATCTGAGTTGGAAGATCTGTTATCAGACTCAGAGACAAGGAAGTCACGCGATCTTAAAGCTATGATGTCACACATTGTGGCGTCCAACGTTTGCGAAAAAGGTATGCTCTCCTTTTTATCTCAGAAGTTTCAATACCCAGTGACTTTTCCTAAGAACACCCTGGACTTTGCTTACCCGTGTGACACTGTCACAGATGGTGGAGGTTGGATCATCATCCAGCGACGGTCTGCAGGAAACACCGACTTCAATCGTACGTGGGACGACTATAAAAAGGGTTTTGGTTCCTTTGCCGAGGATTTCTGGCTTGGTAATGATAAGATCCATACCATTACCAGTAAAGGGAAATATGAGCTGAGGATTGACTTGAAGTACAACGGCACAAGCTCTTACGCCCATTACAGCAGTTTTTCTATACAGGGTGAAAGTTACCAACTAAGTGACCATAGTTATTACCGTACTCGATACACCTCCAAAGCATACATGCTGTCTATTGGAGACTACAGTGGCACGGCTGGGGATTCCCTGAGAGACAGCGACGGTCAAGCATTCAGCACCTGGGACAAAGATTTAGATTCCAGCCCAGGCAACTGCGCGGAGGAATACAGCGGAGGCTGGTGGTTCGTTGGCTGTGGCTATACCTGTCTGAATGGCAAGTGGGGACCTGGCAGCAATAAGGGGATGGAGTGGAGAGCCCTAACTGGAGGCCGCGCTGTTTCCTTTTCTGAAATGAAGATCCGCCCAGTGGATTAGAGAACTTGATCTTTGTCTCACTTTTCATGATTGTAAAAGAAAGAATTATGTAACTTTCTCTTTATAATAAATCTATATTACTTGCAAAATATTTACTCAGCTGAGTATAAAATTAGCATTGTTTATGTTTTTTGGCTCTTGGTACAGTGCTCGTATAGTGAATGACTATAATAAAAAACTTAATGCATATTGTTTAAAATATTGAAACCTAACGAGGGCTGCTGAATGTCTCATTGAAAATTAAGTTCTCTGTTGGTTTTGAAAAATTGTTTCATGCTTCTGCCTTTCTTTTGAAACAAATAGGCATTTGTTAAAACAGAGTATTGGCCAAAATATTGTTATAGAAATATCAATAAAAACTAAAAGATGGGTGATAAAGAAATGAAATTGATTTCAGCATGTCTTATGCGAATGGAAGGCCTTACCATACTTAAAAAAGCCCTCCGCCTCTCCAATGAGGTATGTTTAGATAAGATACTGTCCTTCCAAATAATCTGTTAAAATGTTTATAAATCCTTGGATAAATTTCATTTACAGCGGATATGAAGAAACTTGTCATAACCCCCCCCAAAAAAAAAAACAACAACAACAAAAAAAAAAAAATAACGAACTATTGTAAAAAAGGTCTACAGAAGAATGTATTATTGATTTCTGTAAAGCGGAATGTCTAATATCTCACAAAAAAAAGGAAAAACAACCTGATGTGTATTCCAGAAAATTTTTGGAAAATGTCCAAATAATATATGTTCTCAAGGCAAAACATTAATCTTTGTATATTAAATTCCAATGTATTTATCCCATGTTTTTTTCCCGCATTCTATTATTCAATATTATTCACACCCAAAGAAGCATAGGTGTATCATTGTGCTGCTCTAACATTTTTTATAAAACAATTGAAATTAAAATGTATTTGGAAAAAAAATGTTTCTTTCTTTTCCATGAGTTGAAATGCTAAGAATATTTGTCGATTTTCTGATTGTCTTCGTTGTTGTCAGTAATATATATATATATATATATATATATATATATATATATATATATATATATAAGCGAACTTGAGAGGCTTTGTGCGCGAACTCCTCCGTTATTACCCATCACACACCTTTGAAAGTTTCCAGGCACCTACAACATTCATGTGCTAGATTCTAATTCATAAAAAAATCAACGCAAACTGCTTTCCTCCATTTCCCCCAAATGCTTTGTTTCGTCAACATTGGTTAGGCTAACTTGCGATTACCAATTTCGCCATTTTTTCATTCTTTAACAACGGAAGTCTTTATCAATGGACTTCAGTGGCCGTGCGCATGAAAAGGTCCCAAAGTTGGGCGGCGCCCAAGCTCTATTTTGGCTTGGGCGGTCCCAACTAGGATCTACCCAAGATTTGGGAATGGGCGCGGCGCATGAAATTGTCCCTGACAAGTGCCCAGCTGGGACGAAGAAAATGTAAACAAACACACTTATTTTTAGTAACACCACGATGTTCCGATGAGCACCTATCATTGTTGTTGCTTGTAGAATAAAACGTAGCAAATCATGGCTAGGACAGATTTTAACGTCACTCATCTTGAAATTTCCGGGCATATTGAAGAATTTTCTTACAATAAAGAAAACCATCAGTCAAGGCTAAAAACAGTGACATATGTTTTTTTTTTTTTGAAAAATGAGTAAAAACTGTAGCTAGATCTACATCTAGTTTGAAATCTATCCTCAATTTATGTTACTTTGTGTCTAGAGACCAGATCCAACTCTTCCGTGGATCTATTTTCAGTTTAGATCTAGAAATCTAGTACTGCAATTCAAATCAAACTAATTCCTATAATTTTCCCTAAAATCTAGATCTCTTTTATGCAAGAATAAGCTCATTTTTATAACTAGATCTAAGTAAACAAATAGTAGATCTTCGTGACTTGTGCTAACGTAATTAAAATGCATCTCAGGAATTAAACATGTAACCTTTATATCTTGAAAATCACCTGTTTGTGATTAAACCAATCATCATAGAGGCTTAAGACTTTGATAAAATGGACCCACAAATGAAAAAGCCTTATCATTGAGTAGACTTAAAAGCATAGGTAGACCCTCTGTTTGAGCTCTAGTCCAAGATAATAATGGTAAGAATTGTTAACAATCTTTATGACGTGATCTATATTTGATCTACATTGTAAATTATAGATTTTAAAGTTGTAAATGCTAATTGTCATTGGTCAAGATAAGGAAAGAATCAGTTCTATTAAAATTCTTAATTATTGGTCTGCCAAATATATTTGACTTGAACTTGAATAATACTATGATTCAGTTTCCAGGCCCCAGCACAATAATATATTTACAACATAATGAGTTAATCAAATGGAGCATTACAGAGTGAGCCTACAGAATACTAGTGGTCCTGTGTGATCAAGTGACCACTTAGTCATTAGAGGCTATGTGTTTTTTCTTTCTCTTCTTCTTCTTTGTCTTGTTTTGGTTCTTGTTCTTTCTCTTGTGTTTTCTTTCCCTTCTTCTTCTTCTTCTTCTTCTTCTTCTTCTTCTTCTTCTTCTTCTTCTTAGTATTATTATTATTACTGCAGGGCTGGACCAAGGATTCCGAAAAAAAGATTGTGGGGGGAGGGGCAAGGGGTGCTCAGAGTCTTTTTGGGTCCAATCATCGAAGTGGCGAAGCCATGAGCACATTTCTGCGAAGCAGGCAGGCCCGCTAGAGGGGTTTAGGGGTACCGGTATGGCTCCCCTCCCTCCACCCCCCCCCCCAAAAAAAAAAAAAGGTGCAAATCTGTGCGATATGGTGAATTTTTGCAGTGAATTTGAAGGTATTCAAAGGCATTATTTTTGTAATATTTAAGAACAAGAATAAATCCAAATAGAAAAGCAAAAACACCACACTTGGAAGACAACTTGGTCATTATAAAAGATCCAAAAAGGACGCGTGTGTTTCTGTAAATAGTGTGAAACAGGGTCTAAAAAGAGACAGGCAACTTTATAATTACGGGACTAAAAAAACCAACACAAGTATGAACAAAAAGAAAGCGTGAAGATGCATTGTCTTTTACTATTTCGTCATGGAGCACATCATCTCCATTACCACCACCACCAAAATCATCATCATCATCGTCATTCATCGTCATCATCATCACCATCTCCATCATCTTCATCATCATCATCATCATCATCACCGTCATCATCTTCATCGACATTGTCATCATCTTTTATAATATGATTATCATCATCCTCATTATTATTATTATTATTATTATTATTATTATTATTATTATTATTATTATTATTATTATTATTATTATTATTATTATTATTATTAATATTATTATTATTATTTTTACTTTTGTTCTAATTTGAGTTCATTTTAAATGCAAGTTAACAATTTTGAATTACAAAAATTACAAAAAAAAAAACCTTGTTTGAGAAATCATAAACACATAAAAGTTCAACTGAATTAAATAATTTATTTTGGAAATAATCAATACAGAACATGAATAATCAATGCATATAAGATTTATTATTCTAACATTTTGGAAAACTCAAACCACTCCAATATGGAATGTTTCAGTTTCATTACAATCAACATGTTAAAAAAGTCCATCTCAGTAATTGAAATTGAATTCAATATTTTTTGTTTTGTAAAAACTATTAATGACATAATATGTGTGTGTGTGTATATATATATATATATATATAGATATATTATAATATAAATATCTAACATCTACTTTTACTACTACTGCTACTACTATTACTACTACTACTACTACTACTACTACTACTACTACTACTACTACTACTACTACTACTACTACTACTACTACTACTACTACTACTACCACCACTTCTATGACCACTACAACTACAGCTGCTACAACGAAAATTATCAAATTTATGAACCACTCAATTTCATTGTTTATTTGTTATTGGTAACACATAATACAATTTCTCATGAACCCAGACATGGCGTGAAACATAATTTTTTTCGCTGAATCGCTGTTGTCTTCGGCTGAGAGGTCTTGACACCCGGCTTATTCTTCTACCGATGGTAGATCTGGGAGCTCTGAAAGTATACCTCGTGAATCAAGAGCTTCCGTCGTTAGTTAAAAAAGGAGAGCCGCAAGGATCTGTAACAAACATGATAAATGTACAAGGTCATTACTGGATCGTCTGGATAATTATGTCATTAGCTTCAAAATATCGAACGTATACAGTTCAAAGTGACTATTGAATTACACACAGACAAAAATCTTTTGATAAAACATGCCACTTCATTCACTGTGAAAACCTTATGTTATTGTAAATAAATATATACCTACCCACCCTTTTACTTTATTCCTTGATTGAAAAGAGAGCAAGCCATGCCTCATTGATACTTAAAAAGTTATTATCAAGTGCAACTCTACTTATAGTCCTTTAACTAATAATATGTAGGAACTTTATGCATCGTAGCTCATGAGCATCCAGCAATAATCAATGTCTATAAACACCGGCCTTTTTCAGTCGCTGGGTCCCTTAATCAAAATTTCGACTTAGGTGATCGATAAAATAAGTGAAAACCGTCACAATTACAAAAAAATTCCTAGGTGTAGATTTTCAACAATTTATAATATAATATAGCTTCCCAGCACTAAAGCTCTAGGTTTAGATCTAAGAAATAAAAAATAAAAAATGACGATGAAAGATCCAAATACTGTATTAAAAAATTGATATTTTGGCCCGCTTTTTATTTTCATGTTTTAGCCAGACTAGACCTAATTTTTTTACTTAGATTTAGCTTCTAGACCATGCTTTGTAGAGGGCCTCTTAACCGTCTATATAAGTACGGTATGCTTGTTTTTCAACGACATGTAGATCTAATATAAATATAATCTGTTTATGATGGTATTTCCAATGGGATAAAGATCCGTTTTACTGAATCTAAATCTAGATGAAGATCTTAATTTTTAGCTTTACTTCTTAACTAGATTGGTAGTAAGTTCAATGCAAAGTGGAATTTATATTCAAGTTTTTAATCCCGATTCAGTCTAAATCTAGTTTCACCTGAATACATCAGAGCAGGTTACCTTTGCGATTTGCTAGCTGCAAATCACAGCTTATCTCCTCCGCTATCCAGAAAGGTTCTTGACTTCGAAATCTGTACCTTGCATGTAATTCATCATCGTTATAGACATCAAAGTGGTTGGTATTATGTCGAAAAATTCGGAATCGTATTTCTCTCGGTCACCGATAAATTTCGTTGATAATGTCCGCCATTGTTGGGCCGCAAATACAGATCTTGGGCCACCTACTACTACTACTACTACTACTACTACTACTACTACTACTACTACTACTACTACTACTACTACTACTACTACTACTACTACTACTACTACTACTACTACTACTACTACTACTACTTCTACTACTTTATATAATTCATCATCGTTACAGACATCAAAGTGGTTGGTATTATGTCGAAATATTCGGAATCGTATTTCTCTCGGTCACTGATAAATTTCGTTGATAATGTCCGCCATTGTTGGGCCGCAAATACAGATCTTGGGCCAACCTCATCGAGCGCCCACTAGCACGTACAGCTAGTGCCCAAGAGCTTGGGAACATTTCATGCGCTGCTCCCATTGTCAGTAAAGGCCCAACTTGGGCACATGTGCTAAGTTAGGCGGGAACTTGGAGTTGGGACCTTTTCATGCGCACGGCCACAGGGTCCTGTTTGTAGAACGGGGTTTCTAGAGTGTAGATTGTAGATTTATATCAAACAAAATCCTTGAAATATCCACACTCTCGTACCTGTTGATATTAAACTAATTTGTTTTTCCATTTTTGAAAACATTAATACGATGCACTTCTTTGGATTTAAAAAAAAATGTTGCACAACCCCTGAGTAGGCCTACACCAATTTTCTTTGTACAGACCAAAAGTACACCATAATCATCATCATGGAGACT
>JAWDGP010004208.1:2500-20000 GCA_033675545.1 Elysia crispata
GGGATATATGATATGAGGCGGAAAGGAGAGGAAAGGTGGTTGGGGATTTTTCATAGACTTTAAGCTCCCTCTTAATAGTTAATTTCCGACTCTATAAAATGAGGACTTCTTGGGGCATTGCAGTCTGGCGTTATCTTGCATTATGACAAAGAGCCTGTGAACATAGGTCCATGTTGGTCATTTTGCCGGACAAATCTTAACTGATAAAATTGGACTTAGAAGTTACAATATGATGTCCTGAACTGTAAAGATTAATTGAAGATAAGAGGGCGAAGCAGTCAAAAATTTTAAAAAGATTAAAAAGAGCCGAGACCGAAATCTACAATAAAATATGAAACCAGTTACTTAAAGCTCTAAGACAACAAAGATGTTCTGCTACAGTTGGTCTTTGATAATTACATAGTTGTTGAGATCATAAAGATCTAAAATCGGACTTTCTCCAATAGGCTGATAGATGGTAATAGAGTACAAACATGCAAAAACGTTATATACTCTGTGATTGTCATCTTGAATAGGGTTTAATATACTGCATGAAGAAGAGAGCATTCGATGCACGATGGGTTTTTCGTTTTGTAAAATCAAATTAATTTAAACGCCGTGTGTTTCCATTGATTGCGGAAAAGCAACAATTTCTGTTGTTTTTCATACACTTTTGTAATGCTTCGATTTAAATAAAGAATATTAATCAATGGCGTTCACAGAATGCGGTAGAATTTGGACGCCGGTAACGGTAGCAGGTGTATTGAAGAGTTCTTTCGGAGACCTACTGAACCTGTACAAGGGTCATCAGTTGGGTGAAAATGGCCTCACTAAATCAGACTTGCCATGCAAGAAGAAGGCTTGTCAAAATTGCTGGATGACAATGATTTCACAAGTTGCAGTAGATGGGAAATACTAGAGCAGGCTACCAAATAACAGGTTCCTTTTTTTTTTTTTTGGAAAGGGGGGGGGGGGGTGTGGGTGGGTGGGATCTCACAATCTTGAAAAGTATTCAACTAAACCAATCCCAAAATGACGTAGGTTTTACTCATGACGATCAAAGAAACTCTAAACAGTAAACTAATTGAACGCGGCTTAGAGAAACGGTCATATAAAAAGAGTTGGGTAGCGGTTCAGACTTAACCACGTAATATTCATACATTGAATGAAATTAAAATAATATCTCAATTTATTTCTTAGCAATGGCCATTTGATATAAAAATTTTAGACTTCAATTTTCAGTAGTGGTAATATAATAATTTTTAAAAGCCGAAGTGAATGATAACCCAAAGTGAAGCGGCAACATCAATCACATTAGGAGGATATTAAACACAGCTTGGCCAATAAAATGGATCTGCGTCAAAAAGACAAAAAAATTCTTCTATAGTCTGTAGTTTGCACAGCTCTCCGTTGAGAATCTATAGAGCAGATATTATCATGTGATTATATAAATTAAACAATCTTCTTAGGCTTTAGCGACATAAGGTCTGGTCATCAATTTGCCTGAGACGATTTGCAATGCTAGCACAGTGGTAGCGTCCAGGAACCCCCTGGCAGGTCTGTCGGCGCGAATCACCCCGTACAGGTGGCCGTCGCCCATAGCCTTCACAAAGTCCAGCATCTCGGTTCCCCTTCGGTTTATGATATACCATAGCATACATTTATTAATAAATGAATAATCCCATGAGGGAGTATTTTTTTTTAAATTTTTGACAAATTAGATGCACAAAATGTTTAACGTGATGCTATTGTTTACGCAAAGGGTAATAGATGTTACTTTAGAAATGACATAACTTTTACCTTTACACCGTTAAAAAGATAATAAAGAGTACTTTAAAAGGATACCCTGTTTGACACTATCAGTTTAAAACTACGTTTGTAAATAAAGGTTGAAAACTAGTAAAATTCTCGAACATCCTGTGCTGTGTCGGCGGGCGAGCACTTTTAATGCAGCAGCTCAACTGACCCGGTCACGGTACCTTCGCACGCGCTTGCTCACCCTTCCCGATAAGGTTATCTCATAGGGCGAGCCTGCACCCCACAGGTGATTAATCACTTTGCGCTCTTGACAGCTAAAAGTTCGGTTTGAGCCCAAAACGAGCAGCCATGAACAGCTTCGTGCCTAACTAGAATGCTGCTTTTCTTTGGCCGGTCAGATCTCAGTTACTCTATCTGCCAACGTGCAGGACTTAAAGGTTTTCTCGCACTCGAGAAGCACGAATGGATTACACCCTAATAGCATATTAGTTCCCCCTGACATAGTTGCGGTACCGGTTCTTTCAAAGGAACACAGTAGTAGGCAATATAAAAAAAAAAGAATACAGAGGAAAAGTAATTTATTTCTTCCGTTTATATCAGCATCTCGGTTCACCTTGGACCCTCGACGCAGGCATACTGTTTGGCGCCAGCATGAGAGTAGTCGGGGTGATCCCTGGCCAGACACAAGGTTCTGCGAACAAACAGCTTGTCGACGTGCTCGAAGCCCTCCTGCTGGCGAGGAAAACCATTCCGTGATTGTGACAGTATTGTTCTGGACAGGCATCTTGATTGTTACCGTAGTACAAAGAACAACAATCATTGTTATTTTCAAAACAATACACTAATACTCCCTCAACAATTTATCCCTACATCCTTCCCTGGTCCCATTCTACTAACTGTGACTTAAATTCACATCATTTCCGAGATCATTGACCACAATAATTATACAGTGCAACCGGGACCACTGTGTTGCTGTTGCACTAAATTTTTTTTTTCAGAACTCAAAAAAGTTCGGAGTTTCTAACCTTCCCCCTTTGGTAAACCTCTGTCGAGTGATATTCCTATAAATTAGTTTGACGTTCTGAATGGTTTGAGATAGATTTTGTTTGAATGTGTGTGTGTGTTTTGTGTACTGTTTTTTGTGTTTATATGAGAGGGTGGGTATCTTCTTAGGCTTTAGCGACATAAGGTCTGGTCTCCAATTTGCCTGAGACGATTTGCAATGCTAGCACAGTGGTGGCGTTCCTCTACCCGGTTTCCATTCCTCACCTCACCCACTCATGCAAGGACTCCCTTTTTATGTCATTCTGCAATGGCCCGCGTTGGATAGAGCCTACTAAATAGGAGACATGATGATATTGTGGCGGGATCGGATGCTACCCAAACAAACCATCCGGGGCTTTACGGCATTTATAAGCGTGTAAATCTTGTCGGGAAATTTAGGAATGTAAATTTATTGCAAGAAACCGCCGTGGATAAGTTTGGCGAGCACTAATTGAGATCGGAAGATATGATACTTACATTTAAAAGATATAAAAAAAACCATGGCTCCTTCATTTTAACAACGCTTACATTTAATCCTGTACAATCCCTAAAAAGCAATTTGGTTTAAGTTTGTCGAAAGTAATTGCGTTTTGGATCAATCTTGTATGTACAGGGATTTTAATTTATACAGAGAATAAAATTATTTACTTGAAAAAAAAAAACCAAAACAGTTGAACTGGTGTTTTATAATCCCACCCGTAATAAGTTTTCAGTTAGTTTAGAACCAGCAGTGATATCACACTATTTTTTCCTAATGCGTAAAAATAGTTGACGGTTTGTGAGCGTCGTAGAAAGGCGGGTGCAAAACACAACGCGCTGAGCCAACCACGGCCTTCCAGACCAAGAGTACATGACTGTGACGGGGTCTCCACATTGACCTAACAGAAGATAACAAGGTATAACCAAGTTCGGAAATACCTTGAGCACGCACAAGCACGCACCAACTTTCTAGTTAGTAGTCAAACCTGCACATTGTAATTTAGTCCGTGAAACTTGACACCATTTTCTCTTCTTTTGTGTAACTTAGTGTCGGTACAAGAACTAGTGCGGGACAAGTTTGGCTTTTTTTTATCAATTGGATGATCAAAAAGCACCGGTACACCAGAGTGTTATCTAAGGAATTTCGCTTGTCATGTGATTGTCAAGTCTGAGAACAGTCTGTTTTCCAAGTCAGCGCGAACTATACATGCTCTGCAGTTTTGAAGGCATGTAATAATAATATTATTGATCTTCGAAAAATTTACAATTTAGGTAAGACCGAGACCCAAGCTCAGCGTAAATCAAATTATGGTTTCAATCGGTGGGATCGACCACAAACTCATCGCTCTTCCAGTTGTTGCAGCTTCATTAGGATTGTCGGCATATGCACTGTACCGGCTTCATCGCTTGAACACGAAGGCTGCCGTGCCAGGGTCTGATTTATATGAGTCAACGAAACTACTCAGTGAATACCTTGTGTTTCATTTCGGCGCACCAGAAGAACTTATTCCATACCCATTTGGTCCAAAGGATGCCCTCGACTTTCCCAAGAGATGCGCAGAATTGTGCTTAAAGCATTTCAAACCGAAGGTAAACTTAGTTTAAGAATTTTTATTTTGCATTATCAACAGAATAAGGACCTCATATTATGTCATAAACCATGCATTTTTCTTTTCTTTTTTTCTACAACAATTAGCATGGTTGTATTTAAACGGAAGTGCATTGTAAATAGATTTTGGCAACCTAAGCCTTAAGTTACTCAGACAATTTTTTTAAAAGTAATGTAATATAGTCCAAATGATACATTTTTTTTCACACAAAATCGGCATTGCGATTGTGTAACTAAAATTTGTTTAGAGAGAGATAAATCATTTTTTTTAAATTTAAGCCTTTGCATTGGGAAAAGCTTTGCACATATTTTTGCATAGTCTGCAACTTTCATATTTTCACCCATTTTAAAAAAAAACCTCACAAACTAAATTTGAAAATAATTATACATTGTATTTCTTTTTATCACCAGGATGTAGGCCAAAGCAGAGCACTAGACATAGGTTGTGCTGTAGGGAGGTCTACATTTGAATTAGCAAGAGTTGTGAAGGAGGTTATTGGTATTGACTACAGTAATTCCTTTATTGATGCAGCAGACATTCTCCGCTTGAAGGGGCAGATGTCCTACAGCCTCGTTCAGGAGGGAGACATTTTTTCTGATGCTGTGGCAACTGTTCCTAAAGATATTGTAAGTTTTCTTTTTTTTTTTTTTAAATTGTTAGTTAAAGTCTTCCATATTATTTTGCCATGCTTTAAGTGTGAATGTGTGGAAGTTTTTTATATTTTGTGATGCTGAAATTAAATAGTCCATCAATAACAAAAATAGTAGTTGCACTCCTTAATCATCAACAGAAAGTCGAAGCCATTAAGGAGATGAAGATAGCTGATTCGATTTGGCTTCCAGTTTTGTAAAATTTTGACTTGTTGATGGCAGTTATATGCTTAGAAAATGAAGTACAAGTTTAGTTTTGTATTCTGCTTGCTTATTAATATCTTAAATCAGTCTTTTCAAAATAACTAACAGCATGATAGAGCATTTTATTTGGAATCTATAGCTATGTATTTATTTATGATGAGAGAAAGAGAGGAGGCCACATGATATCCGCCTGGAGCCATATGTGTTAATTTTTTTAGAGCAAGGATGAGAGTTTAACCAGTAACTGTATTGTCTAAGAAAGTGCCATAAATGTCTCTTGGTTTAAATTTCTTGTCTTCTAAAAGAAATAATTTACGAAAGAAAAGAGAAGCAAACTGAAATCAAAATTAATTTTGATGAAGTATACCTAGGTTTATTTTCTACAGATTTCTTCCTCTCTTTTCAACTAGAACAAGTACAATTTTTATGATGTATTGAAAGAGCATGCAGGAATAGTCAGTGTTTATGATACGATATTTTATGTTTTTTTTTATGAATACTATTAGTAGTGTTATTTCCAATACTATTATTTTTATTAATGATATTCAGATTTCTCAGGTGAGAATTGATTATGATATTTCGCTAAATATTTAATTGCGATGACACGTTTTTGTTTACCACTGGTCGTTTTCTGTCATCTTACTTATTTTCATAGGATAGGACAAGGGTTTCCTTTGAGCAAGGTGATGCATGTGACTTGAGAAGTGACCTTGGTACTTTTGATGTTGTTTTGGCAGCTAATCTAGTGTGTCGGCTTCACCATCCAAAGTATTTCCTGGATCGTTTACATCAACTTCTGCCCAAATCTGGATCTATTTTAGTTTTGACAGGTCCATACACATGGCTTCATCAATTCACCAACAAGGTATCATTAGCTTAAGAGGAACTTATGTGGTTGTAATTAGTGTACATATTTTCGTCACTATCTTTATTGCATCACTCTTTCTACACTCTTTTCTATATAAGGTCCATTTTTAAAATATTGACTGACCACTGCAGATCCATTCCTTTCAGGTTTCTGCATGTTCTATATGGCGCTTCCCTTTCTCCTGCTAAATATAGGCTTCAATCCAACTCCGCCTTTGTTATACTGATGTTTGCCTTTCTCTGTACATGGCAATCCATTATCATTGTCTATTTCTCACAAGTAAAGCCTGTCAAGTTCTCCCCTTGATTTCCAATATTCTGAACTTGTCTTTTCAATAGTCTTACCTAGCATCCAAAAGCTCTTATTCACAAATGCTTAGAGTTTCATAGTATTTGCTATGGAAAAACAGTGTTTCAGGTTTGACAACTGAAGAATAAGAAGGGCTTGACATTAATTTTGAATTGGAGATTTCCAGCCCAGTACAGGCTACTCATTTCCTCATTTTGATCAACATGGCTTTAAAAATAACTGAAGGAGTCATCTTTCTCAAAGGAACTTCAGCTTCTATTCGTTTCATGCACTGAAATATAACTATTACATCTTCTTACATTTTCCAACCCTTAATTCTATGCGTTATTGGTTGAAAAAAATTTATTTGAGGTATAGCCACATGATATATATTCCACATGAAGAGACTATCAAATTTTTAGATAAATGTATATTATGCATATCAAGTCCCTAATTCTCCTATAAGGAAATGGTCCTTTTAATGCTTTCAAATGTTTTATTATTATTAACATCAGTGTGATGTTGAAACCATCTTTGCTTTTGGGGGTAAAAACAGCTTTAAAATACATGAATTGTTATTTTTGCTCTTCTTTTCATTTAAGTAATGGTTCAGAAGTCAGGGATAAGCTCTCTGTTTTTGTTTTTATATTACGAATATTGTATGAAAATTTTATATATTCATTCAGTCTTGCCATTAAACCTGAAGTTGTGAAAATTTGCCTCACATGTTTTATTTGAAATTTGCTCATATAGACTTATACAGTTTGTATCATTTGCATATCTTGTTCCAGAGTCTGTGGCTTGGAGGCTATGTTGATGCGAATGGAGAAGCAATTACAGGATTTAAGGGACTTCAAAAAGAGCTTGGTTCTTATTTCGAGCTAGTTGAGCAAGTGGATATGCCTTTCTTCATCAGGGAGACTGCTCGTGAAAATCAATGGACCGTGGCTCATGCAATAGTGTGGCGGAGAAAATAGGAAGTTTGCTTAAAATTGTAATGTTTAGTAGAGTTATAGATTTAATATCAGCGCAGCGTCTTAACTCTGCCATGTCATGTCAAAGGACAATCAATAAAGTTTTAACACAGTACATCAAAATTTTCCTCACTTTAAAATGGCTTATTTCGAAACATATCTTACATCAGATGAAATAGGCAGTATAAAATACATGCAATTAACAAAAGAAATCAAAAGTTTTATATATTAAAAATTCTCATCTCAGATGCTTTATTTTGCTAATAAATTCTACTATTTTTATATACAAATAGCTGATCTTACATTACTTATTTGGTTGAATAAAATATCTTAATATTATATGCCCTAAACAAAGGAAACGGTCATTTTTAGTACAAAATTATTCTTTTTTGTTTGATCGTGTTTATCATAACTGTATTCATTGGCATTCACTCATTTGCCTCAGATATCATATTTACGAAACCTGTGATCTAGGCCAACTTTTTGAGAAGTTGAATGATCTTTTTATTGTTTGTTTCTTTATTTAAGATAAGATAAGATAATTTTATTAATCCCACAAAGGGAAATATGACAAGCTCGCAGGACATAAATATGATAAAATAACATAGATTATCTAGTATCACAGTATACAAATGACATAAAATTATGGACATATAAATTCATATAAGTAGGTATTAAAAATGTGGTAAAAAATTGTAAGTAAGGAAAAGTGGAAGGGGGAAGGTTAGAAACTCCGAACTTTTTTGAGTTTTGAAAAAAAATAATCTAGTGCAACAGCAACACAGTGGTCCCGGTTGCACTGTATATTGGGGTCAATGATCTCGGAAATGATGTGAATTGAAGTCACAGTTAGTAGAATGGGACCAGGGAAGGATGTAGGGATAAATTGTTGAGGGAGTATTAGTGTATTGTTTTGAAAATAACAATGATTGTTGTTCTTTGTACTACGGTACCAATCAAGATGCCTGTCCAGAACAATACTGTCACTATCACGGAATGGTTTTCCCCGCCAGCAGGAGGGCTTCGAGCACGCCGACAAGCTGTTTTTTCGCAGAACCTTGTGTCTGGCCAGAGATCACCCCGACTATCCTCATGCTGGCGCCAAACAGTATGCCTGCGTCGAGGGTCCAAGGGGAACCGAGATGCTGATGTAAACGGACGAAATAAATTACTTTTCCTCTGTATTCTTTTTTTATTATATTGCCTACTACTGTGTTTTTTTGAAAGAACCGGTACCGCAACTATGTCAGGGGGGAACTAATATGCTATTAGGGTGTAATCCATTCGTGCTTCTCGAGTGCGAGAAAACCTTTAAGTCCTGCACGTTGGCAGATAGAGTAACTGAGATCTGACCGGCCAAAGAAAAGCAGCATTCTAGTTAGGCACGAAGCTGTTCATGGCTGCTCGTTTTGGACTCAAACCGAACTTTTAGCTGTCAAGAGCGCAAAGTGATTAATCACCTGTGGGGTGCAGGCTCGCCCTATGAGATAACCTTATCGGGAGGGGTGAGAAAGCGCGTGCAAAGGTACCGTGACCGGATCAGTTGAGCTGCTGCATTAAAAGTGCTCGCCCGCCGACACAGCACAGGATGTTCGAGAATTTTACTAGTTTTCAACCTCTATTTACAAACGTAGTTTTAAACTGATAGTGTCAAATTTTGTGCATCTAATTTGTCAAAAATTAAAAGAAAAATACTCCCTCATGGGATTTTTCATTTATTAATAAATGTATGCTATGGTTTATTATAAACAAAATATTGTGAAAGTTTCAAAAAGGGACCTAAAAAGTATTGTCGGTAGGACAGTGTAAAGCCAGTTCAGTGCGATTGAGACAATTGTAAGACGTTGTGTTAAAAACTATCCTTACATTTTCTCTCTTTATTTTATAGCATTAATTTCGTAATCCATCTAGGCGTAATACTTTGTGTAGGGACGACATTTTGCAAATTTATATTTCATATATTTTCCATGACAGAAATTTTCAATGAACATTTCAACTCCATATAAGAAAAAATTACGTGAGATATAACTTTCCATAGTTATTTAAGCCCCGAACGCTGTAATGGCTCATACCAATGAACACCACAATAAATATGTTAAGGAACTATATAGAACTTGCTGCAATCGTTCTTGGATTAGAAGTCAAAAAGATTCAAGAGAAAAACCACAACTTTGCAAAAATAAAAAAGACGATATATTTTCATAATTATATGTAATATTAACATTGAGGATAACGTTTGTTACAAACATTTAACAACTATGTGTTTCAAGTGTGATGTTAAGATAAGAAAAGTCAAACAGACTAAGAGTAAAGTTCAGAATTTGAAGGACTGAGTCTGCTGCTGCACATCTGTGGACTGGTTATAATTCAGAAAAAAAGATGAAAGTAATAATGGAGTGCCATCTTCGCAATATAATGATCGCACCCATTATACAGACATATAGTCCCGCAACAGTGAGGCGAAAATTGGCGAAAATTTAAATATTTTGCCAATATAATTATCTGGCTGGTACGCACTATGTAAAATAATTACACACACAGACACACGCACGTTTACATAATATTCATCATATACACAATCACAGGATACAGAGACCTATTCACATTGTACATGCGCGTGCACAAACTACGTCTGCAAACCTGGTTTGTAATTTCTTCACTGTCAGCATTAAAAACTCACCTCACTCAAGGCAGGAGATGGAACTACATGGATTATCTTTATGGTCCGAGATACAGATTGATAGCGGGAAGCCAAGCCTACAGTAGCCAGTCCGGTTAATGAATGTGAACTGGACTAGTGTTATGATAAACAAGTGGCCATTGTAGGCCTCCGAAGAGGGTCTCGGAAACAAAATTTATTACGTGAGCAGTTCATACTTCTAACTCTATAATGGTATAGTCTCTAAGGTATCGATGGTGAGGAACCTTTTATTGTTATTCGTTTATAAGTGAGTCTTTCCATTAAAAAAAAGGCTGATACGAAAGACTAATTAAAGGTATCGTCATTAGATGCCTGTTTTTCGCACCATGATGAATGTTATATTTATATAAAGAACGAGATATCAGTAATCGATCTAAATTATTATAAACAGTAAGACACATTTTTTTTTATTTATGTGTACAAAATGGGGAAATGTGGGTCATTCTGACCTCCTTCGCCGGGCGGCCGCCAGGTAAATTGACCTTGTGACCTCTGCAGTGCCGCGGAGCTCGGCAGGCAAACTGAAACAAATAACAGCTGTGCATGTTACGCACTGCATCCTTTGAGAGGAGCTGTAGGTATGGGCTTAGAGAAGGATCGCCTCTATACTTATGGTCGTTTGACACAGTTTGTTTATTATAGGGTGGTCTCGGTACTGATGCTATCACATCACAGGCACTAATAGTGACGCGGTTACAGGAGATAAATGTCTTCGAACCTCCTGTAAACGATAGTTTTGCATTGGAGGAGACTCTCCCATGGTGTCAGTTTCGATTTTCGATAAGGTTTACTTTGATTCTTTATCTGCCTTAGAACTTATAATATATGAATTGTTTGAGATTTGCACGAGTGAAAGGTTGTTCGATATACATGTGGTTACTACGATATCGTCTTTGCAAGTTGAGAAGATTTTTATCTAGCGTGGTTGTCACTGTGTGAACGATGTTACGAGGTAAATTCGGTACTTTCGAATTAATTTTGTATCCCCTCACCCATTAAAGTAGAAGGTAGGGAGATCTTTATCTCTCTGATCGGTGGTCTTTAGAAAATCTTTGTTGGGAAAACCTATAATATGTACAGCAGTTTTCGAGATCTGGATCATGTGTATGGACCTGTCAAAACTAACATCTGGATTCGAGAGGCCGAACTGCGCGTACACGAGAGAGAGTCTGAAGCCAAACGTTTGCCTCAATCTTTGACCTTGACATTTGAACAGCCATTGTCTTGATATTAGAAGAGAGTAAAACATCTGTATCGTTGTTCCATACATTGAATGTTGATCCCAGAGATTAAATCTAAGCCTTTCTACATAGTTGATGAGCTCTTACTAGACTTTACTAAATGAATGTAAACTTAATCGAAGAAGAGACCTAAACAGAGTAATGTTGGATTGAAGTTTGCAACCTATATTACGAGTAAGCCTACTATATGCTGGACATTTCCATTTTGAATATTGTAGTCTTCCGTGCTACATATACATCGTATTAACAAGATGAGGAAATAAAAATTGCAGAGAAGAAGAGTTTTGTGTTGCAACTACAGAGATGTAGCGTCACTTACGCGGCGCCCATCCAAGCCTTGTCAGATTGATAGTACTGTATTTATGATTGTTAATTTGCATCATGGAAGAGAACTGCTACTTTTGTAATTGCACCTATGTTTGTATAAACTAACAGAGCAGAAATATAAGGGTAACATAACGGTGTGGCCCATGCTATCTATTTATAGGAGCAACTTGCGTTGTGGTGATGATATGATTTATAGACCGTGACATGCATGATGATAATACATGTAAGCTTTAGTAGTTGCGATATGTAAAATTGAATCGTGATTATTGTCGAAGGATGATGTACATGTTAAGTTGGTAGTGTAAAGCATTTTGTTATTGGAATGTACGCTAATTTGAGTACAGACTATGATTAAAGTTTGATAGCGGTTGTAATGATCTTACCAGATGGGTAATGTTGGTTTATCACTTTGTTGAGCGGCTAATCGCTAAACTTATATTTTGTATACAAGCATTTGTATGAGATTGCGTGTTTTACACGGTGGTTTTGTAATTTTTTTTCAGCGGTTGTATGAGAGCTACTGACTGTGTTTTTAAAGTTGGGTTTTAATTTTAGTTCTTAGTTTTAATTGGATTCTAGTTTCAGACTGGACAGGTTATCTTTTGTATCTTAATTTTGTTTTGTCGACTGTTATAAAAGAAACGATAACAACTTACATCAGTATAGTTTTTATGTCCTGCACACTTACCTGTGGTGCCTTACCACCAGCCACATTACTCATAGTTTGTCAAACCTGATAGCTTAGTTGGAAAACGCTAAGTTTACCAATAAAACAAAACGAATTCCTGGCATTGTCGGACAACTTACACTTCCATACATACACAAAACATTTCACAATTTATCACACCAAACCTGTAGATTGGAGAGACAAACTTTATTGAGCAGGTAGCAGGCATTTAGCCAACATTAGACAATTTTGCAGGATTGTTCATAGTGCCTATAGTGTCGTGTGTGTGTTCTACTACTACCACTACTATCACACACCCTCGCGAGTGTTCTTTTTAAGGCAACTTCTGTATATATATATATATATATTATTCGAATAATTTTGCATAGATCTAGGGGTTAGACAATATTTTACAATATTTTTATAATAAATAAAAGAGAAAGTACACTAACAGTAGTACTAGTAGTCGTCATGGCTGAGTTCTCAGCACCAGTCATGCATGTGTATCGTAGTCTGGCAGTAGGCCTTTGAGTCAGTTTTTCTTTGTACCAGTCAATATTGGTTGGAAAGGGCATGTTGCAGGTCCTAAAGCCAAACCCAGTCTTTGTCGTATCATAGTGAGTATGAGACGCTGGTGTTTTGAGCAGATACCGTTGCTGGCAAGGCCTGTCAAAAGTAGTGGTGTTTCTGTTTGTGAGTTTAAATTTTGTCTCGCAGCCGTCGGTGTACTGTATGTCGACCAGCACGTCATTGTCCTTAAAAGTATCCCTGTTTTGCATAATCTTTACATAGTCCAAGGGGGACTCTGTTTCAAGGGACATCTTAGAGGTGGGCGGAATAAGGGAGGTGGGCTTAGATACCATAAAGTGAAAGAATCATCTATCCTGGTTTTGACTGCCACTTAGAGCCAGGCAATGCTAATAAGAAAGAGTGTGCCCCTTCACGTAAGCGTTTCAACTGTCCTTGAGAGCATGGGTGAGTTTGAAGTTCCATCTTTTTTACCCTTCCTCTTCCCTCTTCAATCATTTTATTTTGTTTGGCTTTGAAAGGAATCTAAAGTGGTGTTCTCCTTTGGTTTTTAACTGGATATGAGAAAACTGGTTAAAATAAAATAAATTATACCTTGAGGGGTGTGCCTCTTTATTTTTGTTAGGTGCAAAAGGAATATTAGAATCACTGCAGTGAAAAGGGAGAGATATTTTGTTGTTGTTTTTTTAGTGGGGTAATGAAAGGGAACCTTGATGAATTCTATAGCTGAAATTTGTGAAATGGCCTATAGCAATATTTGGTTCACTTTGTTCAGGGGCTAAAATTGTGAATGAAGATTCAACTTTCCATTAATATCCTTACAGGCAGAGAAAGTGACTACGTGATTCTGTCTACTGTGCGCTCCATGCCATTTGATAAGTTAGAGCGTCCAGTCAGTACCAGGTGGGCCAAGGAACACATCGGTGATATTGCAGATAGCAGGATGATTAATCTGGCCATCACTCGAACCAGAGCTGCCCTATTTATATTTGGTAAGGAAATACAGGGTTTACCATACTTCAGTGATGTTGTCATTAAGTCTTGGGGCTACCTGTAAGCACCTTTTTTAATTTTATTGGCCCGTTATTCAGATTTGAAAATGTACAGAAATACTTATTTTGTCTTTCTAAGATTTAAATGCTTATATTGTTAGGAACTAGGGAGTCAAAAAAAAATTGATATAATTATAGTATTTCATTCTTGGTGAGTTATAATGTGCGAATGTTTTCTATGGTGTTTCTAAGCCAAATTTTAGTCTGGAAGAAATATTTTTTAAATTTGAAAATAAAGTACTCTATTTGGAAATTCTATTTGCATATTTTTTTCTTTGCCTCTATTAAAGGTAACAAAGATCTCCTTGGGTGCTGTGAGCCATGGCAATCTCTGCTCAACTCCTTCCGACATCACCAATGTCTTCAGACTGACTGGTCATTATTTTTAGAGACTTTCAAGACCTATTGAAGAGTTTGGGTACCAAAATGTACCATCCCATTGGTTTCGTTTTGAGACATTCTATTTAGCTTTGATATTCCCTCCTCAGTTGAAAGATAAACTTGTTTCAAGGGTCTTTAGCCATGCGTGTGGTCCCATTGATGGATCAATATGTGTGACGTTAAATTGACATTCTATTTAGTGATAAGGTACTGTTCTTATCCCCAAGTAAATCTAAAAGTTGTAGAAAGAGAATGTTAGTTGCTCAAATCTCAGTTATTGCTATATATTGTTTTTCCAGATCATTTTCAGCTCCAGATATAGGTGTCGTAATTGTTTTTTTTTATGCATAAGCTAATATGTGTATTATGTTTCATCCAAATTCTTGATTCTGTCATTTATCCTGAATTTTCAAAATGAGTTTTTGAAATATTAAATATGGAGTATCAGAGGCCCATTAAAATGAATCCAACACTGTATTGGCCAGATATTTCGCAAGACATGTCATTTTGAGCCATTGATTGCGAGCATTCACGACACACATAAAAGACCAAAGTCCTTCATTAAATACTCTCTTTATTCTTTTTGTTGTCGTTAAAGAATTTGGTTGACGTCATTGTAAGCATCTATTTTATCTTTTTTATAATTTCTTTAAATTTCGTCTTATCAATTGCAGTTCTAAGACTGTTTTAAAATTTATCTTGAATATTTTTTGTCTGCTTCACAGCAAAGAACTGAACATAAATTTCAAAACTAATGCACATCTTTGTTTTAAAGCTCCTTTTTTATTTTATATCTATGTAAATATATCATTCTCCGCCTTTTGCAAAGAAATTTGTAAGCTGAAAACTTGCATTAAATTAAAATGTGGATTTACTGCTGATGCAACAACTGTAAAAAGGATAGAGAAAATGTTGTTATACTCAGGAGTATGGATTTAATTATTTCCTTGAAGAAATCACATAAAAATAGCTTTTGATATTTTTCATAGCTTTGCTGAACCAAGGATCTTCAGATGAGAAAATCAGACTATGTAATGAACTAAATAGGGATAGAAACAAATGTATCAGAATTGTATGGGACTTGAGTTAAAAAAAAATAGGTATGTTGATTTAAGGAGTGCAGTTAATGTCACATTGATTTAAATTGTCTTCACATTGATTCTTATTTTTTGAGATGCTTTGACATTATGTTTTAAATCATTCTTGTATTGTATGTTTTGCTGCTGATTTTATTTTTCCTCTTCTTTTTTTTTTTTTTTTAAATTCTTTGCTTTTACTATTATTGTCCACAATTTTGTCGGATTTATGAATATGAAATTGTTTTTGAAAATGTTGATGTAAGTGAAGTTGTGCCCCCTTAATTCAATGTTTTTTCAGATAGGAAAGTGATATCAGATTAGCATTAGGAGGGTCAGATTGCTTTTTGATCGGCTTATAACAAAGTGTTGTTATTCATTAATGCGTGTAATGTAGTACATTTTCTCCATGATGTGTCTTGTTGAAATTTCATCCTCAGAACTGGGCAGTCGAGAAATGTAAATGTATAAAATTTACACAAGGGCATGTATGTCTAGTTTTAACTGTGCTTCACTTTGTCTCTATCAATGATATCACTTATGTTATCTATGTTATGCTAGAATCTAGCAACTGCTAGAGTCAAGATTATATATGTCATGCCCCTTTTTAGTTTTGATGTTTCTCTTTGCTTCACCATCCTTGTACATGAACATTTTAATTGTTGCTGATGCATATTTTGGTTTAAATGTTTCATCAAATCCACAGTTCGAATCATTTCTTCATGTTCTCCACTTGAACTGTTTAAGTTCAAGGATAAGAGGCTGAGAACATTCAGAAGAAATTACATAGGTTTCAATAGCCTGCCTACAAAATAATGTAATAGTCTATGAAAAAAACCAATGAGATCGTATTGCTCCCTTAATAAAAGATTTAAGTACCTAAACTTGAAAGAACAACTAAATTTTCAGAGTTTTGGAGTTACTGATTTTTGGTGTGGATGTCTGCTTACCTGTGTAGTGGCAAAATATTTTGCATCAAAACTTAATAAATTTATGTGCTAAATAATTATATATATATATATATATATATATATATATATATATAAAAGAAACTAATTGCAAACTCTGCTCAAAGACCCTGATCTAGTGATTTCCTGAAGGGTCTCTGAGTATTGTCAATGGAATGTATGCATTTGATTGTTTATATCGATGTCTTTAGTAACAAAGGTATTATTGAGAATTATCATAGGATCTTTTATGTAGTAACAGTAATAAGTAACAATAAGAAAGTGGAGGGAATGTGAATTTACATAAGAAACAGTTAAAAACTCTTTAAACTAGCAATACTCAAGATTCCCCAGTTCAAGTTTCCTTTAGGGTCCTAAGATTTTCATCTGCTTTTCTCCTTTTTCACATATATTGTTAAATGGTTGTTTCGCACATCTTGTTACTGTGAGTCTAAGATATATGAACCTGTCATAAGAGTCTACACACAATATAAGAATTAAGTAAAATTATATTTATGTAATATTCGCTATAGATAAAATGTTTCCCGACAAAAGAATGAGGATCTCAAAATTTAGTTGTTGGCTTAAACAAGACATCAAGAATGCATTATTGCTAGGGATCTTTTGACAGGAGTTAGCATAATGTCTCTTGCAAAATTGTGATCACAGAATGTGACATTATCTGGCATTATGCAGGAAAATAATGCTGCTGCATTGCAGGAAATGCCAAAATTATGCAGCCACACTAGCTACATTTTATTTTGCTCGAGATTTGGGGTGCAGGTTAGGAAAGTTCACTATGAAGCACAAATCTTCACAGCATGGTGTTAATCAAATCCACCCAAATCCATGACAATCTAAGCAATGAAATCACATACATGTGTGGTTTTAATGTACAAGGAACAATATAATAATTCTTATCTGAAATCTTTTAGCAATTTATTTCTTTTAAAGCCTTCTGTTTAGGGTTATAAATTCCTGTAAGTGCTCCATAATTTATTGGAGCATGCTTATATATATTGCTATGATAACTGTATACAATCCAGTCTATTTCCAAATATTATGATTAAGAAATAAATTTTGAATCATCTTAACTTTGAATAATTAAGATACATTAAAAAGGAAAAAAAAAACCCATTTATATCTTTCATGTGTATGATGCTATCAGTTCCTCTCTACCCAAACACAGTGGCAGGTTAATCAACAATGTCTTGAATAAGATGATG
>JAWDGP010004208.1:42500-97500 GCA_033675545.1 Elysia crispata
ATGAGGAAGACAGGCGATTTCTAGCTAAACTCACCCCCTTAAGGTCTTACAATCATGCTGTGTCGTACATGATTGAAGACTTAAAATAAGGGAAGTCATTCCAAAATATTGCTTACAACATAAAACAAGACACAGTTCCTTGCCGCCTTGAAATATATTAAAAGCGCAAATTAAAAATTTGCTTTTTAGTTATGATATTTAAAAACAATAACTTGAAAAGAAAATATCACGCACTGACTTTTTCATTATCTAAAGATTTGTATGCAGTGAAAGGCTGCGTAGCCAAAAAAGCCTAATTTATCAATAAAACTTAGTATCATAATGATATTTTCGTAGTAGTATTAATAATAATATTTATTACAACTGAAATTTATAGTTTTATTCTGTATTGTAAGTACTGACATTATTGAAATTGTTCAATTTCTTTTTATTCCATTAGTTCTTAGTTTTTTAAATCTGACTCTTAATTCTTCATTCTTTACAGCACGGTTAGGCTGCAGTAGTGACAGTATCAATCACAGTGGTAGGCTAAACGTTAAACGGAATGTCTGTCGTAGACGCATTTGAGATGTAAATGTAGTCACGGTGGCTTGCCGAGTGGCACGCAAAGACAAAAATAGAAGAAAAAGTCGAGAGAAGTCAGTCGGAGCAACTGCAAAAGTTTGGTCCTAAACAGTATTTGTCCTCTTCTTATGAGTAATGTTATTTTCTTTCTTTTTAACTTTTAACAGATTTTAAAACTTATATATCCATATATACATATGGTTGTTAGTGGTTGTAGTAAAAGTTGTGGTAGTAGTAGTAGTAGTAGTAGTAGTAGTAGTAGTAGTAGTAGTAGTAGTAGTAGTAGTAGTAGTAGTAGTAGTAGTAGTAGTAGTAGTAGTAGTAGTAGTAGTAGTAGTATAAAAAGAAGAAGAAGAAGAAGAAGAAGAAGAAGAAGAAGAAGAAGAAGAAGAAGAAGAAGAAGAAGAAGAAGAAGAAGAAGAAGAAGAAGAAGAAGAAGAAGAAGAAGAAGAAGAAGAAGAAGAAGAAGAAGAAGAAGAAGAAGAAGAAGATGATGAAAACTGACAAAAATGAGGAAGACAGGCGATTTCTAGCTAAACTCACCCCCTGAAGGTCTTACAATCATGCTGTGTCATACATGATTGAAGACTTAAAATAAGGGAAGTCTTTCCAAAATCATGCTTACAACATAAAACAAGACAGAGTTCCTTACCTTGAAATATAGTAAAAGCGCAAATCGCCTTTCTTCTTCATTTTTGTCAGTTTTCATCTTCTGCTTCTTCTGTGGTGGATAGACTCACTGAAGGAGTAGTGAGAGACTGGGGTGGGTAGACTTACTTAAGCAGTGGTGGGAGACTGGGGTTGGTAGACTCACTGAAGGAGTGGTGAGAGACTCGGGTGGGTAGACTTACTGGAGGAGTGGTGGAAGACCTAAGTGGAAAGACTCACTGAAGGAGTGGTGGGAGACTGGGGTGGGTAGACTTACTGGAGGAGTGGTGGGAGACTGGGGTGGGTAGACTCATTGAAGGAGTGGTGGGAGACTGGGGTAGGTAGACTTACTGGAGGAGTGGTGGGAGACCTGAGTGGGTAGACTTACTGGAGGAGTGGTGGGAGACCTGAGTGGGTAGACTTACTGGAGGAGTGGTGGGAGACTGGGGTAGGTAGACTTACTGGAGGAGTGGTGGGAGACTGGGGTGGGTAGACTTACTGGAGGAGTGGTGGGAGACTGGGGTGGGTAGACTCATTGAATGAGGGGTGGGAGACTGGGGTGGGTAGACGTACTGGAGCAGCGGTGGGAGACCTGAGTTGGTAGACACACTGAAGGTTCGGACGGAGACTGGGGTGGATAGACTCACTGTAGGAGTGGTGGGAGACTGGGGTGGATAGACTCACTGATGCAATGGTGGGAGACTGGGGTGGGTAGACTTACTGAAGGAGTGGTGGGAGACTGGGGTGGGTAGACTCACTGAAGGAGTGGTGGGAGACTGGGGTGGGTAGACTCACTGAAGGAGTGGTGGGAGACTGGGGTGGGTAGACTCACTGAAGGAGTGGTGGGAGACTGGGGTGGGTAGACTCACTGAAGGAGTGGTGGGAGACTGGGGTGGGGAGACTCACTGGAGGAGTGGTGGGAGACTGGGGTGGGGAGACTCACTGGAGGAGTGAAACACGGTTAAATTGGTCTAGAATTCAGATTTTTAAGCTGGTATCGATTATGATTCTTGAAGCCTTAAAATTTTTTTGACAATTTCTTGAATTATACTTTGATTGAGGTGTGGTTCAAATCCCGTTAATAACAAACATAGAAAGAGCAAGAAAGAATGGAAGAATTTAAAAAGGAGAATATGAAAAGTATAAAAAAGGCCAATTTTATGGCTTTGATATTCAATGTAGCTAATAAAAAAAAATCTTATAGACTGCTTTCCGTGTTACAAGCGCCCAATCACGGTTGGTTTACTTCTATCGCTCTTAAAATCAAAAAAAGCTTCACTACTGTAAAGCGGGATAAAATATGGTATTCTTCCTTTTTCAACCTAAGAGCTAATTGGCAGTGGATTCGTCCAAAACTCGTTATACGACCTAACAGTCACATCATGCTAAGACGGCCAGAGGTTATTCTATCTCTTGACACCCAGCAGACATATTCATCTCAAGCAGCCCACAACTTTCCTTATGTTACGTAGCATTTACAATCATGAGATTAATCGACTAATCTAACCGCTCCAATCTAACAATCAATCTAATTGACATTCATATAAAATGGATTGTAAATGTGAATTTTACTTATGTTTTAATCTGTTGTTAAAGTGTGTTGACGCAATGCCGATGGCGCGGGCTGTTATAAAAACTGTAGCCCTAAATGTGATGGACCAAAGAAGGCAGGCAACAATAAAGATGGATCGTGATTCGATGATTGTTCCTATGTTTACCTCAGAGACAAGATTAAAACAGAGAGGAAAAACTTTTCCGTCTCCACGTTGTCTCTATTATTATTTATTATATAATAATTTTGCAGAAGAGACAGCATCAGTTAGCAAAATAAATATATCATACAAGCTTAGAACTTATATTTTTTATGTGTTCGAATATTGTATTTAAAAAAAAATATTTGAGACAAAATTAATTGCTCAAAATTATCCATTACTGTGCAAAATACTTTACCTGTCTCATTTTTTTGTGAAAATTCGATCTAATACTTTAACATGACATTATTTAAAAGGCATGTTCATTTCATTATTATTATGAAATATACAACTTAGTGTTAAACTGAAAAGGGTCGAACCCTCAGATAAGTGCAAATTTATTGATCTTAGACAGATTTAATTCTGTACGTTTCCACAACTACTATTACCATTTCTGTAGCAAAAATGCTCGTTGTTGAAGAATTTTTAAGCTATGTTATATAATACAAAGGATTTAACTCGCTTAAGATACCAGTCTTGGAAACAGCTTGTGATATAAATACATAGAGAGTAAACTGTTCGGAATCGTGCAGCTCAAACTGTCCTGAATCAATCAAAGAATGTAACAATTTTAATGATTTGTGCATCCCAATTTGTTGTAAAGAATATAAAAGAAAATTAAATGCAATGACAGGAAGGAATTTACACTCCTATCCCAATTGTGTGCGTGCCACAAGAAGAAGGATTTCGAAATTATATAGTTATACTCTCGCCCATCCCCAACCTATGTCATTGAAATAGAAATGGATAGTAAGATAGTAAGAGACAGAGAGAGAGAGAGCAATACAGAGAGGGAGGAAGAGAGAGAGCGAGAGAGATAAAGAGCGAGAGCGAGAGAGAGAGGGAGAGAGAGAGAGAGAGAGAGAGAGAGAGAGAGAGAGAGAGAGAGAGAGAGAGAGAGAGAGAGAGAGAGAGAGAGAGAGAGAGAGAGATCAAAAGCCGGAGGGCGACGTACGATACTTTTATCTCACATCTTGTTTTTTTTTTCTAATTTATATCAAATTTAGGCATTTTAAACTTTTTCCGCGAGAGATAAAGAGAGAGAGAGAGAGAGAGAGAGAGAGAGAGAGAGAGAGAGAGAGAGAGAGAGAGTGAGAGACAGAGAGAGATCAACACAGAGAGGGAGGAAGAGAGAGAGCGAGAGAGATAAAGAGCAAGAGAGAGAGAGAGAGAGAGAGAGAGAGAGAGAGAGAGAGAGAGAGAGAGAGAGAGAGAGAGAGAGAGAGAGAGAGAGAGAGAGAGAGAGAGAGAGAGAGAGAGAGAGCAAAAGCGGGAGGGAGATGTACGATACTTTTATTTCACATCTTTTTTTTTCTAATTTATATCAAATTTAGGCATTTTAAACTTTTTCCGCGCACGGATTTGTTCGAAAACAGATCAGATTGGTATTTGTTTTGAAGCAGTTTGAATATGTATCTATGTATTAATCTATCTAACTATCTAACAATATATATATATATATATATATATATACACACACACACACACATATATATATATATATAAATATATTTATATATTTAATTACGATATAATTTTATGATATTATATAAATTGCTCCACAAATGTACGTACTTACTTAACTTTTTAAACGAACTTTCTTTTTAACACTTCTGGTAAAGCCTGAAATGTAACCTCATGTTTAATCTTAGTCAGGCCTGTTAAATTCTGGGAATTTCTGCTCCACACTGATTGCCTTTGCCCTTTTCTGTTTACCAGAACTGATTTTCTTTCTTCACGATGAATAGTAATCGGAGCACAATTATCTGGAATAATTATCTTCTCTGCTTGCAATAAGAAACAAACGACAGCATTTTAAGCCATACTGGTATGACCTTAAATAATAAACACAATGATAATGTCTTTTAAAAAAATCAAAACCTCCAGAAAAAAATACCCAAAATCTCAATGAAAACAGGCGTATGGTACTGTTATCATTTAAAGGAAGAAAACGTTTTTGAATCCATAAAAAACTGCTTTTTTAATGTGTATCCATATGTTATCTTTTAATTAGTGGAGTACATTTATTTATTAAGATTAAAATTTCAAGAAGATAGAAGTTATTTAAATGGAAGCACTTTGACCACCTGCCTTTTTTCCTCTCTCCTACTTCACCTCGTCCTCCTAAATAATACTGCAACTTCTATATTTACGGCTGCTATTACTACTACTACTACTACTACTACTACTACTACTACTACTACTACTACTACTACTACTACTACTACTACTACTACTACTACTACTACTACTACTACTACTACTACTACTACTACTTTTTCGCTTTGTATAAAACTCGTGTAAGTTCCCTGACCGTGACAACTGTAAGAAGTACGTCGATAGTGGCCATCACCAAAACCGCACAGTAAACATTGTATTACTATGTCACCTCAGATTACTCACATGAGTTCATGAGAAAAATTAATGTTCTGATTTTGCTTTAAAGTAGTTGATGGACGTTGTTCATTGGATGAAAACCATAAGAAACCTGAAGAAGGTGGCGAAGAGTGAGTGATACCTGAATAAAACACTTAAAGAAGACAATAAAAATGGGAGATTTCGATATGAGAAGAAATAAAATAAACTGTACCTAAAAAAACTGTAATTAACCTTCCTCATCCCAATCTGATTGAGTCATTAAAATAATTTACTTTATGAAGTCTTCACCTCTAAACTTTCCAAATTCAAATATCGACTGGCCGAGACTCCTTGCTTTTTTTTCTTCGTGCTGTGTATATCAAAGTTCATCGAGATTCGCCTGATACTTGAAGGATCTGAAAACCTACGGGTCCACACGCTGGAAGACAGGCGCCATGTGTGAGGCTCAGATCATACGTAGGTTTGAACATTCACAAGCTGTATGTCGTTTTCTTACTCAAAGCGTGACAAAATGGTATTAAAACGACTGCTAATTAGAAGTAATGAGAGTGGTTGTCACGTTGCTTTCTAATGTAAAGATGTACTGTCCATCTTCATCTATATCACATTGTGTTAGGGCATAAGGGAGTACTATGTTTGTTATGGTTATCACGCTGTGTTTGGAATTGAGGATGCTCTATCTTTATTTATGATTATCACGCTGTGTTTGGAATTGAGGATGCTCTATCTTTATCTATGATTATCACGTTGAGTTGTTTGGAAATGAGGATGCTCAGCCTTTATCTATGATTATCACGCTGTGTTTGGAATTGAGGATGCTCTATCTTTATTTATGATTATATCGTTGAGTTTGGAATTGAGGGTGCTCTATCTTTATCTACCGTTATAACGCTGAGTTTTTAATTGAGGATGCTCTATCTTTATCTAACGTTATCAAGCTGTGTTTGCAATTGAGGATGCATTATCTTTATTTATAACACAGAGTAAAGACACACAGAGGCTCCACTTGCACGGATTGGCCCATTCGCTCAGTGTTAAACGGTTGTAATCGGTCTCGCGCCGCCTCGAAAGTATGTCACGCCGTATAAGTTATAGTCTGTTTCTTACAGGCTCTTTTTTCGCTTTATAATTTCTATACTTCTTGGCACTGGCACTTGAAGTTTATTATACAGTTAACTTTTATATTGGCAAAGACAAGAGATGAAAGCAGTAAGAAGAATTAATGAAGGGAATGAGATGATGAAGGATACATATAAAAATTTAATCACAGTCATATTGTGGTAGATACATAAATGTAAAGAGAGAGAAAAATAAAGAGGGAGGTGGAGAAAAAAAAGATAGAGAGTCTCGTGGTATACGGTGGAATGAACAGGCAGATATGACCTAGGAGGTTATTAAAGCAATTAAAAAGAAAGATGTATGAAAAAAAAAGAACGTGAGATTATCATTGAATATGCCTTCTGAGTTGTGTTGTAGAGTGCCAGAGCAAATGCTTTTTCACTAGCTGTCCACCTTCTTCCATACTTGTTTGCCTGTGCCGTCCTTATCTGTGTTAATACTAATTGAAGCGCGGCTTGAGGGAGCTGATTTTTGAGCATCGAATGTAAGCTGTCAAAATCTATTTCTTGCCTCTGGACAGGATGGCTCTGCTCAGTGGGCGTGTTTTAAGCTTTTTCTTAAGCCTGCAACTTTTATTTATGATTATCATGCTGTCATTCGAATTGAGGATGCTCTATCTTTTTTATGATTATCACATTAGTTTTGAATTGAGGATGCTCCATCTTTATTCATGATTATCACGTTGTGTTTAGAAATAAGGATGCTCTATCTTGATTTATGATTATCAGGTTTTGTGTTGGGAATTGAGGATGCTCTATCTTTTTCTACCTTTATAACGCTCAGTATTGAATTGAGGACGCTCTATCTTTATCCATAATTATCACGCTGTGTTTGGAGTTGAGGATGCTCTGTCTTTATCTATGATTATCACGTTGAGTATGGAAGTGAGGATGCTCAATCTTTATCTATGATTATCACTCCGTGTTTGGAATTGAAGATGCTCTATCTTTATTTATGATTATCACGCTGTGTTTTGAATTGAGGGTTCTCTACCTTTATCTACCGTTATAACCCTGTGTTTGGAATTGATGATGCTCTATCTTTATTTATGATTATCACGTTGTGTTTGAAATGGAGGATGCTCCATCTTTATTTATGTTTATCACGTTGTATTTGGAATTAAGAATGCTCTAGATCTTTATTTATGATAATTACGTTGTCTTTGAAAATGAGGATGCTCTATCTTTATTTATGATTACCACGTTGTTTTTGGAATTAAGGATGCTCTATCTTTATTTATGAGTATCACGTTGTGTTTGGAATTGATGATTCTCTATCTTTATTTATGATTATCACGCTGTGTTTGGAATTGAGTGTGCTCTATATTTATCTACCGTTATAACGCTGTGTTAGGAATTGAGGATGCTCTATCTTTATATATGATTATCACGCTGTGTTAGGAATTGAGGATGCTCTATCTTTATCTATGATTATCACGTTGAGTTTGGAATTGAGGATGCTCTATCTTTATATATGATTATCACGCTGTGTTTGGAATTGAGGATGCTCTATCTTTTATTATGATTATAACACTGTGTTTGGAATTAAGGATGCTCGATCTTTATCTACGGTTATAACGCTGAGTTTTGAAGTGAGGATGCTCTTTCTTTGTTTATGATTTTCAAGTTAATTTTTGAATTAAGGATGCTCTATCTTTATCTATGATTATCACATTGTGTTTGGAATTGAGGATGCTCTATCTTTATTTATAATTATCACGTTGAGTTTGGAATTGAGGATGCTCTATATTTATCTACCGTTATAACGCTGTGTTTGGAATTGAGGATGCTCTATCTTTATATATGATTATCACGCTGTGTTTGGAATTGAGGATGCTCTATCTTTATCTATGTTTATCACGTTGAGTTTGAAATTGCGTATGCTCTATCTTTATTTATGATTATCACGTTGAGTTTGAAATTGAGTATGCTCTATCTTTATTTATGATTATCACGCCGTGTGTTTGGAATTAAGGATGCTCTATCTTTTATTATGATTATCACACTATGTTTGGAATTGAGGATGCTCTATTTTTATTTATGATTTACACCTTGTGTTTGGAATTGAGGATGCTCTATCTTAATTTATGATTATCACGTCGAGTTTCGAATTGAAGATGCTCTATCTTTATTAATGATTATCACGTTGAATTAAGGATTGAGGATGCTCTATCTTTATCTATGATTATCACGCTGTGTTTGGATTTGAGGATGCTCTGTCTTTATTTATGATTATCATATTATTTTTGGAACTGATGATGGTCTATCTTTATTTATGATTATCACGTCGAGTTTGGAATTGAGGATGCTCTATCTTTATCTACCGTTATAACCCTGAGTTTTGAATTGAGGATGCTCTATCTTTATTTATGATTATCGAGTTAAGTTTGGAAGTGAGGATGCTTTATTTTTATTTATGTTGAATTGAAGATGCTCTATATTTTTCTATAAGTATCACGCTGTGTTTGGAATTGAGGATGCTCTGTCTTTATCTATGATTATCACGTTGAGTTTGGAAGTGAGGATGCTCAATCTTTATCTATAATTATTACGCTGTGTTTGGATTGGAGGATGCTCTGTCTTTATCTATGATTATCACGTTGAGTTTAAAATTGAGGATGCTCTATCTTTATTTATGATTATCACGCTGTGTTTGGAATTGAGGATACTGTATCTTTATTTATGATTATTACGCTGTGTTTTGAATTGAGGGTGCTCTACCTTTACCTACCGTTATAACGCTGTGTTTGGAATTGAGGATGCTCTATCTTTATTTATGATTATCACGCTGTGTTTGGAATTGAGGATGCTCTATCTTTATTTATAATTATCACGTTGAGTTTTTAATTGAGGATGCTCTCTCTTTATTTATGATTATCATATTGTGTTTGGAATTGAGGATGCTCTATATTTATTTATGATTATCACGTTGTGTTTCGAATTGAGGAAGCTCCATCTTTATTTATGATTATCGCGCTGTGTTTAGCATTGAGGATGCTCTATCTTTATTTATTATTATCGCGCTGTGTTTGGAATTGAGGATGCTCTATCTTTATTTATTATTAATACGCTCTCTTTGGAATTGAGATTGCTCTATCTTTATCCACCGTTATAACGCTGTGTTGGAATTGAGGATTCTGTATTTTTATTTATGATTATCACGCTGTGTTTGGAATTCAGGATGCTCTATCTTTATTTATGATTATCACACTGTGTTTGGAATTGAGGATGCTCTATCTTTATTTATGATTATCACGTTGTGTTTGGAAATGAGGATGCTCTATCGTTATTTATGATTATCACGTTGAATTTGGAAGTGAGGATGCTCTATCTTTATTGATGATTATCACGTTGAGGTTGGAATCTAGGATGCTCTATCTTTGTTTATGATTATCACGTTGAGTTTGGAATCAAGGATGCTCTATCTTTATGATTATCACGTTGAGTTTGGAATTGTGTATGCTCTATCTTTATCTATGATTATCACGTTGTTTTTGGAAGTGAGGATGCTCTATCTTTTATTATGATTATAACACTGTGTTTGGAATTAAGGATGCTCGATCTTTATCTACGGTTATAACGCTCAGTTTTGAAGTGAGGATGCTCTATCTTTATCTATGATTATCACGTTGAGTTTTGAATTGAGGAAGCTCTATCTTTATCTTCCGTTATAACGCTGAGTGTTGAATTGAGGATGCTCTATATTTATTTATGATTATCACGTTGTGTTTGGAATTGAGGATGCTCTATCTTTATTTATGATTATCACGTTGTGTTTGGAATTGAGAATGCTCTATCTTTATTTATGATTATCACGTTGAGTTTGGAATTGAGGATGCTCTATCTTTATTTATGATTATCACGTTGTGTTTGGAATTGAGGATGCTCTATCTTTATTTATGATTATCACGCTGTGTTTGGAATTGAGGATGCTCTATCTTTATTTATGATTATCACGCTGTGTTTGGAATTGAGGATGCTCTATCTTTATTTATGATTATCACGTTGTGTTTGGAATTGAGGATGCTCTATCTTTATTTATGATTATCACGTTGAGTTTGGAATCTAGGATGCTCTATCTTTATTTATGATGATCACGTTGAGTTTGGAAATGCGGATGCTCTATCTTTATTTATGATGATCACGTTGAATTTGAAAGTGAGGATGTTCTATCTTTTTTATGATTATCACGTTGAGATTGGAATCTAGGATGCTCTATCTTTATTTATGATGATCACGTTGAGATTGGAATCTAGGATGCTCTATCTTTATTTATGATTATCACGTTGAGTTTGGAATTGAGGATGCTCTATCTTTTTGATTATCACGTTGAGTTTGGAATTGAGGATACTCTATCTTCATTTATGATTATCATGCTGTGTTTCGAAGTGAGGATGCTCTGTATTTATCTATGATTATCAAGCTGGTTTGTAATTGAGGGTGCCCTATCTGTATCTATAATTATCACGTTGAGTTTGGAAATGAGGATGCTCTATCTTTATCTACCGTTATAACGCTCAGTTTTGAATTGAGGATGCTCCATCTTTATTTATGTTTATCACGTTTTCTTTGGAGTTGAGGATGCTCTATCTTTATTTATGATTATCACGGTGTGTTTTGATTTGAGGATGCTCTTTCTTTATTTATGATTATCACGTTGAGTTTGAATTTAAGGATGGTCTATCTTTATTTATGATTATCACGTTGAATTAAGGATTGAGGATGCTCTGTCTTTATTTATGAGTATCACATTGTGTTTGGAATTGAGGATGCTCTATCTTAATTTATGATTATCACGTCGAGTTTCGAATTGAAGATGCTCTTTCTTTATTTATGATTATCACGTTGAGTTTGAATTTAAGGATGGTCTATCTTTATCTAAGATTATCACACTGTGTTTGGAATTGAGGATGCTCAGTCTTTATTTATAATATCACGTTGAGTTTGGAATTGAGGATGCTCTATCTTTATCTATGATTATCACGCTGTGTTTGGAATTGAGGATGCTCTATCTTTATCTATGATTATCACATTGTGTTTGGAATTGAGGATGCTCTATCTTTATTTATAATTATCACGTTGAGTTTGGAATTGAGGATGCTCTATCTTTATCTATGATTATCACGCTGTGTTTGGAATTGAGGATGCTCTATCTTTATTTATAATTATCACGTTGAGTTTGGAATTGAGGATGCTCTATCTATATTTATGATTATCACATTGTGTTTGGAATTGAGGATGCTCTATCTTTATTTATGATTATCACGTTGAGTTTGGAATTGAGGATGCTCTATCTTTATCTATGATTATCACGTTGAGTTTGGAATTGAGGATACTCAATCTTTATCTACCGTTATAACGCTGAGTTTTGAATTGAGGATGCTCTATCTTTATTTATGATTATCACGTTGAGTTGTGAATTGAGGATGCTCTATCTTTATTTATTATTATAACGTTGAGTTTGAAATTGAGGGTGCCCTATCTTTATCTATAATTATCACGTTGAGTTTGGAAATGAGGATGCTCTATCTTTATCTATGATTATAACACTGTGTTTGGAATTAAGGATGCTCTATCTTTATCTATGATTATAACACTGTGTTTGGAATTAAGGATGCTCTATCTTTATCTATGATTATAACACTGTGTTTGGAATTAAGGATGCTCTATCTTTATCTATGATTATCACGTTGAGTTTGGAATTGAGGATGCTCTATCTTTATCTACCGTTATAACGCTGAGTTTTGAATTGAGGATGCTCTATCTTTATTTATGATTATCACGTTGTGTTTGGAATTGAGGATGCTCTATCTTTATTTATGATTATCACGGTGTGTTTTGATTTGAGGATGCTCTATCTTTATTTATGATTATAACACATGGTTTGGAATTGATGGTGCTCTATCTTTATCTATGATTATCACGTTGAGTTTGGAATTGAGGTTGCTCTATCTTTATCTACTGTTATAACGTTGAGTTTTGAATTGAGGATGCTCTATCTTTATTTATGATTATCACGTTGAGTTTGGAATTGAGGATGCTCTATCTTTATTTATGATTATCACGTTGAGTTTGGAATTGAGGGTGCCCTATCTTTGTCTATGATTATCACGTTGAGTTTGGAAGTGAGGATGCTCTATCTTTATTTATGATTATCACGTCGACTTCGAAATTGAGGATGCTCTATATTTTTTTATGATTATCACGTTGTGTTTGGAATTGAGGATGCTCTATCTTTATTTATGATTATCACGTTGAGTTTGGAATTGAGGATGCTCTATCTTTATTTATGATTATCACGTTGAGTTTGGAATTGAGGATGCTCTATCTTTATCTATGATTATCACGCTGTGTTTGGAATTGAGGATGCTCTGTCTTTATTTATGATTATCACGTTGAATTAAGGATTGAGGATGCTCTATCTTTATCTATGATTATCACATTGTGTTTGGAATTGAGGATGCTCTATCTTTATTTATGATTATCACGTTGAGTTTGGAATTGAGGATGCTCTATCTTTATTTATGATTATCACGTTGAATTAAGGATTGAGGATGCTCTGTCTTTATTTATGAGTATCACATTGTGTTTGGAATTGAGGATGCTCTATCTTAATTTATGATTATCACGTCGAGTTTCGAATTGAAGATGCTCTATCTTTATTAATGATTATCACGTTGAATTAAGGATTGAGGATGCTCTATCTTTATCTACCGTTATAACGCTGAGTTTTGAATTGAGGATCCTCTATCTTTATTTATGATTATCTCGTTGAGTTTTGAATTGAGGATCCTCTATCTTTATCTATGATGATCACACTGTGTTTGGAATTGAGGGTGCTCTATCTTTATTTATGATTATGTCGTTGGGTTTGGAATTGAGGATGTTCTATCTTTATCTATGATTATCACGCTGGTTTGTAATTGAGGGTGCTCTATCTTTATTTATGATTATCAAGTTGAGTATTGAATTAAGGATGCTCTATCTTTATCTATGATTATCACGTTGAGTTTGGAATTGAGGGTGCTCTATCTTTATTTATGATTATGTCGTTGGGTTTGGAATTGAGGATGTTCTATCTTTATCTATGATTATCACGCTGGTTTGTAATTGAGGGTGCTCTATCTTTATCTATGATTATCACGTTGAGTTTGGAATTGAGGATGCTGTATCTTTATTTATAATTATCACGTTGAGTTTGGAATTGAGGATGCTCTATCTTTATTTATGATTATCACATTGTGTTTGGAATTGAGGATGCTCTATCTTTATTTATGATTATCACGTTGAGTTTGGAATTGAGGATGCTCTATCTTTATCTATGATTATCACGTTGAGTTTGGAATTGAGGATGCTCTATCTTTATTTATGATTATCACGTTGAGTTTGGAATTGAGGATGCTCTATCTTTATTTATGATTATCACGTTGAGTTTGGAATTGAGGATGCTCTATCTTTATTTATGATTATCACGTTGAGTTTGGAATTGAGGATGCTCTATCTTTATCTACTGTTATAACGTTGTGTTTTGAATTGAGGATGCTCTATCTTTATATATGATTATCACGCTGGTTTGGAATTGAGGGTGCTCTATCTTTATCTATGATTATCACGTTGAGTTTGGAATTGAGGTTGCTCTATCTTTATCTACCGTTATAACGCTGAGTGTTGAATTGAGGATGCTCTATCTTTATTTATGATTATCGTGTTGAGTTTGGAAGTGAGGATGCTCTATCTTTATTTATGTTTATCACGTTGAGTTTTGAATTGAGGATGCTCTATCTTTATTTATAATTATCACGTTGAGTTTGGAATTGAGGATGCTCTATCTTTATTTATGATTATCACACTGTGTTGGTAATTGAGGATGCTCTATCTTTATTTATGATTATCACTTTGAGTTTTGAATTGGGGATACTCTAACTTTATCTATGATTATCACACTGTGTTTGGAATTGAGGGTGCTCTATCTTTATCTACCCTTATAAAGCTGTGATTTGAATTGAGGATGCTCTATCTTTATCCATGATTATCACGTTGAGTTTGGAATTGAGGATGCTCTATCTTTATCTACCGTTATTACGCTGAGTGTTGAATTGAGGATGCTCTATCATTATTTATGATTATCGCGTTGAGTTTGGAAGGGAGGATGCTCTATCTTTATTTATGTTTATTACGTTGAGTTTGGAATTGAGGATGCTCTGTCTTTATTTAAAATTATGACGTTGAGTTTGGAATTGAGGGTGCTCTATCTTTATTGATGATTATTACATTGTGTTTGGAATTCAGAATGCTCTATCTTTATTTATGATTATCACGTTGAATTTGGAAGTGAGGGTGCTCTTTCTTTATCTACCGTTATAACGCTGACTTTGGAATTGAGTATGCTCCATCTTTATTTATGATTATCAGGTTGAATTTGGAAGTGAGGATGCTCTTTCTTTATTTATGATTATCATGTTGAGTTTCGAATTGAGGATGCTCTATCTTTATCTGCTGTTATAACGCTGTGTTTGAAATCGAGGATGCTGTATATTTTTTTTTTTTTTTTTTTGGAAATATCAATTCATTTTCTTCATGCGCTGTTGTACGATGAGCTTGTAAATTGAAGATTATTTCAATTATTCCTATCTTTACCCTGCACATGCACAGCTGGGCGTGTCATTTGATGACTATGATGTTCTAACATCGAATCCTTATTAGGTCTAAAATATATCAGAGCCTTCCATAACAGCCTTGCGCTAGTTTGATTAAAGTCTCAACATCTCTGTGACCGAATTAACTCTACTTTCAGCGAATACCCCATGGCTTGATGTTAAGGAAGGAAATTGCCTCGATATAAACCCGAACGAGGTTAAAGAGAATTTAAGTCATTTACACATATATTATTTTATGTATATCAAACGTTAAATTTTCTTCAAATTTTCTTAGAGAAAATAATTGAAAAGAAAATGCGATTGAAGACAGACATTTAACAAAAAAAATCTCTTTATTTAAATGTTACAGTGAAATGGCTGAATCTCGGCATTATAACTTAATGAATTTCTTTTCTCTCTGGTGTAAAACATTTCCAACTTACAATTATACTTTTATAGATTTTGAGCAGAGAAAGAAAGGGAGAGACACCTGAGAGAATAGAGGCACAGAAATAAAGATAGAGAGAGACAGAGACAAAAAAGGAAAGAGATAGACAAACTGAGAGAGGGAGAGAGAATGAGAGAGATAGGGAGAGGGACAAAGAGAGAGAGGGAGATTTAGTGATAGATAACTACATAGAGAGAGAGAGAGTGAGAGAGAGAGAAAAAGAAAGAGAAAGGGAGAAAGAGAGAGTGAGAGAGAGTGAGAGAGAGAGAGAGAGAGAGAGAGAGAGAGAGAGAGAGAGAGAGAGAGAGAGAGAGAGAGAGAGAGAGAGAGAGAGAGAGAGAGAGAGAGAGAGAGAGAAGAATCCCTGATTTAAGGAGAACCAAAATAAACCTCCACCATATCACATCTGTTTAGTTTTTATAAATTTCAATTCATCGGTTTGTGAATCATGAATAGGTACAGGTTAAAGGTCACGTTGTTTATGTCATCAGTACCAGATGTGTGTAGAGCCTGGCGAAGTCTAGAGAAAGAAAGAATAAATAAAAACAGAAACAAAATTATAGGACCTTAAGAGGGCGGAATCTAGGATAACCAAACCAAGGAATCATATCTTTATAGATGCTTATTATTAGGACATATTGTGATTAACGTAAAAGCATATGATTTGAAAAAGTTTGTTTAAATGTCACGGAGTAATATGGGAAATCAGCTATTTCTGTACTTTTCTAATCTATTGAATGTTTTTAAAAAACTCTATAGACAGCTAAGAATGACTGCAAAAATTTAGTAAATTTGAAATGCCTTGGGGGAATTCCTAGCTGTCAATATATTTGTACCTGCAATCATGCACAACAAGTGATGTCTAACAGAATCAATCAAATGATTTAGATTTTCATAAAATGATTTACCTTGATTATATTTTTAAAAAATATGACAAGCTAAAGAATCCTGTATAAGAAAGTGACATTTCAATGTGTCACACCTGAGCGCCCCGAAAAAAATGCTTCATTTTTCATTTCAGAAAAGGCATTAACTTAACTTTGATTTATATAAGGAAAGCAACCGAGTTTCAAATCTTTGTTGTAACAGATTTAATTCCGTACGGCAGCTTAAAAAAACGAGGCTGTGATTATTGCAGATAAATGATTGTTTGATTGACTAAGTGTCTGTTCGGCTGAATTATTGATTGATTGATTCATTCATTTATTAACTACATGATGAACTAATAATTATTTGATTTAATTTACTGATTAAAGTTTAAGCGATTGGTTGATTTATTGTTCGATTGATTTATTGTTGTTATATAAACTGACTAATTCAAAGTCCAGTCAATCACAAATGGAACATTTCAGATTGAACTTACTCTTCAGCAACATCGCCCAAAAAGTCTTGGGTTGGATGGGCCTCCATGTAGTTCAGCTGGTTTTTCATCTCGTCATTTCTGGGAGGCTGAAAGAATAAAGAATATTTTGTCAGTATGCTTTCCACCTCAAGCCTTCTAAAATGTTTTTTTTTTCGTTCTTAATTATAGAAAACCCTAATAGGAAGTACAATTGAAAAGGGACCTAAATCACACAAAATAATTCCCGGAAAGCTCACTTACTGAGTTGTATTTAGAGCTGACAAGAGCTTTTCACCCAGATTTCATGAATCTGGATAAGTCATCTTATGTTAAAGAGAATATAAATATAAGACAGGAAGGAAGAAGAAATTAGAGAAAAAGTAAAATACAGGAAGTTAGACCGAGACAAAGATAGGTATAAGGAGATAAGGATAGAAATAGACTTATAGATAGGGAGAGGGAAAGAGACAGAAGAGAGAAAGAATGACCACCAGCCTGCGTATCTGACCGCATCAAGCCAGCGTAAGGTAACTCCAGTCCTCTGAATCTCTCCAACGCCGGAGCTGCTTCCTTAGGAGCGAACGAGTAAATACGACTGCAGATTTAAAGAGAATCCAATGCGAATAGCATCAAATACATGATTACAGACATTTTAATACACAATTTATTATCTCACACAAGCTTGAGGCTTACAAATTAATGATAATTAAGTTGCGAGAATATGATGGAACAAAAAAATTGATGTCGGAATATTAAAAAAAATATGAATATATAATTATTTTCTCACAATACATTAAAGAATAGGACATATAAAAATGTATTAAGTGTTACCATAGAAAGGAACTGAAGAAGGTCCTAATCTAGAGACAAAGTCTGCTTATTTGATACTTACGATAAAAAATATGTTCAAACAAATCCCTCCCCCTCCCTAAATAACTAAAAAAAATGAAAGGAACTAAAATCGAAATACAAAACAAAAACAAAAAGACACAGGAGGAAAAAACTGGAAAGCTTTAAGTGTAAGCCACGCTTTTCCACTGATGTCAAACGGGAGTTGACTCGTTTAAAAAGTCAATGCTTTTACTTCGGGCTAATAAAGATGAATAAAAGTAATCATTAATTATCAAGATTCGAAGTTATCCATCAAAGAATCAAGTTTCTTAGCTGGCCATCCAATCGTGAAGTTTCTTATTCATCGAATCATGAATTGTCTTATGTAGCCATCATAATTTTATTATCAAGATTCGTAGCTAACCATAAAACCATTCAGTTTTCAAGCAAGCCTCACTATTGAACTTTCCACAGTCTCTTAAAGCTACATTATGTACAAATATCTCGACACTCATACAAACCCCATGACTTGGTTCAGCCAGTGTTAGTTTTAGTTTCTTAACATACTCTACAATTCAGTACGTTAAATCATTTCCTGCCTTGTTTTCTATAGCCTGTATCAGGTGGTTTTACTTGTTTATACTGTTTTGTAAATTTCGGAGCTGAAATCTACCTTTTTCATAATTATTTCTTTTTATTGATGTCTTGGAAAATTTACATTGAGCTCCGCTGTGAGTTTCAGGTTTCAATTATCAGAATATGTTGATAGAAACATTTAATCGACTTCCCAAAGTCATGTCTCTTATCTTTTCCCTACCAGAAAGTTCCTGCAATTCTTGCACACCAAGGATCGATACTGTTATGCTATAAACTAAATTTTGCTTTGAACTTTTTTGGTGAATAAAATTCTATCGTACGAATTCTCTAATTACATCCTTGAATTTTCTGCATCAATTGCCATAGCAGCTTACGCTCTGGAGGCAAGCCTCAACTTCCGGAATGTCACATCGGGGAAGGTCATATCCAAATATGGCGATAGTTCCTCCAGGCTTCAGAACTCTGTCAGCCTCGGCTAAAGTTCTACAAAAAGAAAAATTGTTTTCATGAATATGTCTTATGTTGATATCAAAGTTCTTTCTTACATAAAAAGTGGCTGTCTTTGATTGTCATTGACCAACTTAAATCTAATCTAATCGAAGATTGTCACAACTTCTGGCCCTTTAACAGAACTCTCGCCCTTCTACCCACAGCGACGACACATAGAAGGTTTGAGTCACGGGGTCAAGAAATAACATTCAGGTCCTAATTTGCTAACTCTAATCCTGACCAAATTTGGTCGAAACTGGTAAAGAGTTTAGCATTATTTCCATCAATAGTTATGTGGGTACATTATATTGATGTCTAAAGCACTACTTTCTGGACAACAAAAACATTTCTACGCTTCTGATTATACAATTTTTTTTATATGCTAGGAGCATAAGGGGCAGCAATCGTAGGTGGTAGGCGGTTTTAAAATGTTAATAATTGTGCTAGGTACAGATTAGAGTTAGATTTTAAACAGCCAGAGCCACTAGCACAGGTTGCGGCTCACTCTTTCTGTGGCAACCAATGAAAGGATGACCCGCAGCAGAAGAGGTCCACAGTTCCCGCCTCAATAAACGGAAGTTTACCAGAGTAGCCGACCTTGAACTCACAGTTTGGGATGTCTGTTGGTGCGCATGCGATCTGGGTCTCACTGATATCAATACCGATAACCTAGATAAGAGAAAATACCGTTACTATACAATAATAACTATTATTATTTATTTATCACTACTATTATATGATTATAACTATTATATCATAATTATAACTATTATTAATTTTATATAATTGTAACTATTATAATATAATTATAACTATTATTATATAATTGTAACTAGTAATATAATTATTGTTGTTGTTGTTGTTGTTGTTGTTGTTGTTGTTGTTGTTGTTGTTGTTGTTGTTGTTATTATTATTATTATCATCATCATCATTATTTTTATTATTATTGTCTTAACATCATTGGGAAAGAAAAGTTTGCTCCTTTATGTAGATGAAATAACCTTTAAATCTCCTTATCTATTTGTCTCTCAGCAAGATAGTCGAAGATTTAATGACTTTATTTACCTAAGGATACTATGTGACTCAGAGTTATAGCGTGTATGTAAATGAAGATTCTTGGTTTCAAATGTCGACAGCAACATACTATGGTATATTTTGAAAAAAAAAACGGATGAGAAAGATAGATTATAAAATTAATTGTAGTTCAATATTTCTTTTTGCATGTATAAAACTTCACTTTCAAGCTTTATTGATTTCACGACACAAAATTGTGGCTTAAGGTGATCCAGAACATACATTGAAATTAAATTGCAATTGTACACATTTAGTGTGAGAATTAGTAGCTTTAACTTTCATTGAACTATACTTTGTGTATAATTTAATGTCTGTAACTTTTTGGGGGGTCAAATTAAGTGATAACTTTTAGAGATGTTCTGAATTTATTGATCGTATCCGCGGATCTTTTGTGTCTTACTTGACTGCGCACCTTACCGCCTTCTACTTAGTACAGAGTGATGGAGAAGAAAAGCTTTTCAACTGGTTTATAACAATCAATACAAAGATTAGTGTGTATGGAAAACACCTCACTTTTTTGAAATACTGAGCAAACCCGATGGTACTCATGCCAGGTCCACACCAACATCTACAGCTAGGTTAAGGTTAGGATTGGTCTCCTTGCAGAAGTCCACTATTGTCGTAAACAGCTCATCAGTGTATCTGGGCCGGTGCTCGGCGTACGTTTTAGAATGGTCCATGCCCAAAAACATTTTCGACTTGTCAACATTTCCCGGCGCCAGGTGTGAGTACTGAAAGAACAAGGCGGTGTCCATGATTTGGTCGCTTTGTGTAGATCAGGATCTGGGTGGAAAACAGCCGGGTGATGTGACTGTTCCGTACATCGTTCCAAAAAACGAACCTCATTATATGATCAACTTTAAACACAAAGAGAATGTCACAGAAATGCTGTGTTTTGTTTCAATCAGGAAAACAGCCGGGTGATGTGACTGTTCCGTACATCGTTCCAAAAAACGAACCTCATTATATGATCAACTTTAAACACAAAGAGAATGTCACAGAAATGCTGTGGTTTGTTTCAATCAGGAAAACAGCCGGATCGATGTGATTGTTCCGTACATCGTTGCAAAAAACGAACCTCATTATATGATCAACTTTAAACACAAATAGAATGTCACAGAAATGCTGTGGTTTGTTTCAATCAGGAAAACAGCCGGATTGATGTTACTGTTCCGTACACCGTTCCAAAAAACGAACCTCATTATATGATAACTTTTAGAGACAAAGAGAATGTCACAGAAATGCTGTGGTTTGTTTCAATCAGGAACAAACGACAGCATTGCTACTGGTATAGCAACACGGGACACTGGCCCTCAAAGTGTACAAAAAGAGGGGAAGAGATTAAAAATATGGAACATATGATGGGGAAAAGAGAAGTACAGAGCACAGGTCAACCAAAAACCTATGTGATTTCACACAAAGGCTGTCAGAATATAAAAAGAAGAGAAGTAACAGAAGAGCTGGCAAGACACAGGAGGTATGAAAGAACAACGGATAAAACACAAACAGAAGTTGGAAGAAAAAAGGAGAAGACAAATAGTAGAAAGCACAGAGAACAGTGTTATCGTCCCAATCGCAAGAAAAGAAGAAGATAAAGAAAAAGGAAACCGCAACAAAGAAAACACAGACCGAAAAAAAATCCAACTCTATTGCAGAAGATGCAGACAAAGAGGATAGACTGGACACCTTAGGCACCGAGTGCCACAGTCGCTACTGACATATAAAACAAGAACAGGAGGAAAAACAGATTTAGAATAGAACTCACCAGAACAAAACAAGATACGTTAATCAAATAAAACCTAGTAAACAATTCAAAAAAGGATACATTGTCCCTATCAAATATAATCTAGTAAACAATTAAAAAAAGGAGACATTGTCCCTATCAAATATAATCTAGTAAACAATTAAAAGATATACATTGTCCCTATCAAATATAAACTAGTAAACAATTTAAAAAAAAGAGACACTGTCCCTATCAAATTATCAAATAAAATCTAGTAAACAATTAAAAAAGGAGACATTGTCCCTATCAAATATAATGTAGTAAACAATTAAAAAAAGGAGACATTATCCCTATCAAATATATTCTAGTAAACAATTAAAAAAAGGAGACATTGTATCTATCCTCTGAATAAAAAAAAGAGAACATTCAGAAAATAACAAAAGAAAAGAGAAGAGGGCTCTAACAGCTTTATCTGAATCATCGGAAACCGAAACACAAATAGTGTTACATACGTGGTAAACTCCTGCTGAGACAGAGAGGAGAAACTTCAAAACCAGAAAACTATGAAGAAGATTAAAACTTAAAGAGGACAAGAACTAAATTTGTTAGGGGGAAAAATGAAGCGATCAAAACGTTATGGAATCAATCATGCTGGGTATGAGGGGTATTTGGGCCTGAAAGAGCCCTTTTTTATAAATATGGTTAAAAAATTCAATATACACATCTTATCGTTACAAAAGACATAAATACACAACCAAACAGATTTCAAACAAAATGCTAGAAACTTTCAGTATAAAGGAAAGAGTATGAACTGAAGAAACAACAAGTAGCAGAGGAATATACACGCTTATTTTTACAAAAAATTTTCAGATCAAAGAATATGAAACGGACTAAGAAAAGCAAAGACAAAGAAAAACCTTTTTAGCATGGTGAGCACATACGTTCAAAAAGAAAAAGCAAATGAAAAAAAAATCATGGGCGAGGGGGTAAAACTGACAAACCCGCCCCAACACCCCCCCCCGCCCCCCCCTCCCCCTCTAAAACAAAATGTTATATTAGAATTTTAATGAGATTAACAACATGAACTTTACCATTATGTTTAACTTCCTTTAGTTCTTTAATCTCTCGACTGGTTTGTATAAGAGAGTAAACCAAACGTGATCAATGAAGGGAAAGAAAGAAGTTTCCGATGAAAAAGCAACAGACGGGAAATGGAGGAAACTGTGGCCAAAATTGAGAAATATATGTTTTATTAGGCACTTATTTATTTACTTTTACCATTTTCTAAGTAGTCCTTTTTTCGATCTTGGATTACAGAATAGAGAAAAGAAAAGGGAAAGGGAGGAAAATAGAAGCAATGTCTGAAAGCGAATCCATACCAATTAATAACCCACGATGAAGCTGAAAGTGAACCTTGACATTAAACTCAGAAAAGAGAAAAACACAAACCAAGAAAAGATCTAAAGAAGAGAAAATTAAAAAAAAAACAAAGGTACGAACTAAAGCCATTTGTACGGATTAGGAAAAAACAACTGTAAAAGCATTGCAAATAGCCAGTCCGAGATTGGCACCAAATCTGCAAGCTATATTGTGTTCAAACTTCAGGAAATTCAACCTTATACAGATAGTCCCGAGACTCAAACCAAATCTGCTAAAATGTGCTAAAAAATTCTTTAATTTTTACCTACATATAGGTAGTCCGAGATTCAAACCTGCTACATCGCTCTGAAAATTAGAAAAAATCTCACCTTTATACAAGTAGACCGAGATACGCATAAAACTTTCTCTTTTTTCTCGTTTACTTGTACAACAAAAAAAAGTTTTTTTTTAGTGTTTTTTGGAGCTGTGACCCCCATGCCGGTATATATATATATGTATATATATACATATATATATATATATATATATATATAAATATATATATATATATATATATATATCATGAGAGAGACATAGAGCGCGAGAGAGAGTAGTGGTAAATAGCTGAAAGGTTCAGTGGAAAAGAAAGTACAGAGGTATACGTAGTGATAAGAAAGACAGAGATAACAATCAAAAGATGGACCACTCGATAAACAAACCATAATATAGATCGTAAAACTATACAAATGCGGATCTCTTAATCTGAATTTATTGAAAACGGTAAATCAACATACATACCTTAATGAACATGAGAATGACAATGATAAAAGACATTCTTTAGCTTTGAAGGTATAGATATCAAACGTATAGTTCAAACAGCGCAAATCAAAATTATGCTTTCCATTTGAAGTTGTGTTAGTCATCAAAACAGCAATAACAACAAACTAATAGAAAGAAAACAAATAAATATAATAATTGTATAACTCGTTTCATAATGAGTCCAAGTTGTCCTTCTCGTGACATGTCTGTATTGTCCCGAACAAGACAAATCAAATTTTGTCCTCTTTCACTCACGGTTCGACTGGAAACTGTGCGGTTTGGTTGCGCTGGCTTCAGAAAAAGAAAAGCAGAGAGAGAGAGAGAGAGAGAGAGAGAGAGAGAGAGAGAGAGAGAGAGAGAGAGAGAGAGAGAGAGAGAGAGAGACAGAGACAGACAGAGAGAGAGAGAGCGAGCGAGCGAGAGAGAGAGAGAGAGAGAGAGAGAGAGAGAGAGAGAGAGAGAGAGAGAGAGAGAGAGAGAGAGAGAGAGAGAGAGAGAAAGGGGGGGGGGGGGGCCAAGGGCAAAGACCACAAATCGCTCTGTGCACCTCTCTGTGTTAACTCTTATTATGGGTTTTCTGCACTCAGTTACTCTATCTTATCACGTGCATAACTTTCTTTTTCCTTCATGTCAAGAAGCACGGATGAATTGCTATTTACATTATGTCATATCACCCTGACATACTTGCGGTAGCTGTTCCCCCAAAGGAATACGGGTAGTAAACAATCCTTTAAAAAAAAAAGACTACTACTACTACTACTACGACTAATATTACTTCTACTACTACTACTACTACTACTACTACTACTACTACTACTACTACTACTACTACTACTACTACTACTACTACTACTACTACTACTACTACTACTACTACTACTACTATTACTACTACTTTTACTACTACTACTACTACTTCTATTACTACTACTACTACTACTACTACTACTACTACTACTACTACTACTACTACTACTACTACTACTACTACTACTACTACTACTACTACTACTACTATTGTTTGGTTACTTTGTAACGTTTTTTTGTAACTCTTTTGAATCTTCTTTCTGGGTTCTTGATAGACGTTCTTTGTAACTTTTTTGTTTGTTCTTTATACTAGTTCTAATTCGATTTTGAATCTGGTTTTAAATCTAGTGTTGCTCTTTTTTTTTTTAAAGTATTTTCACTATTTTATGTTTGATATTTTGAGTTGAAATTAATACTTGAAATATCGTTGAATTGGTGTTGTTTAGTTATGTAATTCTAAATTGTATTCTGTTTTGGTGTAGGATTGGATATTTCTAGTATTGTTTTAATAGTGTGGTTTTGAGATTTTGGGTCTTATTACTTAAAGTTGATTATTGTTTTTTTTTTTTTTTTATCTTCGGTCTTGTAGTCCTGGCTTAAATGAGATAGTGAAATTATTTGGAGTTTGTATCTATCTATCTATCTATCTATCTATATATATATATATATATATATATATATATATATATATATATATATTGTGTGTGTGTGTGTATATATATATGTATTTAGAAAAGGAGAGAGAGATTGATGAAAAAGAGAGACATTAATAATACCGAGATAGATAGATAGGTAGAGCGACAGATTGATGGAAGAATAGATGAATAGATTGCTATAAAGATAAAAAATAAATTAATAAATAGACGGTTGGAGAAATAGCTAGATACATTGATAGATATTGATTGCAATACACATAAACAAAAAGATTGATTGATTGATAGATCGAAAGAGTGATAGATAGATAGATACATAGTGAGATAGCTAGACAGATAAATAGAAAGATAGATAGATAAATAGATTCGATGGTTGAATAGCAGCTCCACATAGTTAAGCCAATATTTGAGTTAAAAAACCAAGCCACCTCTTACTAACCTTTATCTCACATCATCATGCCATCTCTGACCTGCTGATATCTCACGTTGCCATGTCACCTTTTATATGCTTTTATCTAATCTTACCATGTCGCCTCTGACCTGCTGATATCTCACGTTACCATGCCAACTCTTATCAGCTTTTATCTCAACTCATCATGCCAGCTCTGTTCTGCTAATACCTCACCCTACCATGCCACCTTTGACCTTCTAATACCTCACCCTACCATGCCACCTTTGACCTTCTAATACCTCACCTTGCCATGCCACCTTTGACCTTCTAATACCTCACCTTGCCATGCCACCTTTGACCTTCTAATACCTCACCCTACCATGCCACCTTTGACCTTCTAATACCTCACCTTGCCATGCCACATTTCAGCTGATAATACCTCACCTGCCTATGCCTCCTTTGACCTACTTATACTCAATTTGCCATTCAATTTTGACCTGCTAATACCTAAACTTACCATGCTGTCTTTGACCTGTTAATACCTCACCCCCTCCATGCCACGGTTGGGCTGCCAATACCTCACCTTGTCATCCCACCTCTAATCTGCTAATACCTAAACTTACCATGCCATCTTGAACCTGCTAATACCTCGCCTTACCATGCAACCCCTTATCAGCTAATACGTCACCTTACCATGCAACCTTTAATCTACTAATATGTCACCTTACCATGCAAACTTTGACCTGCTAATACGTCACCTTACCATGCAACCTTTAACCTGCTAATATGTCACCTTACCATGCAAACTTTGACCTGCTTATACCAAAACATACTATGCTATCTTTGAACTGTGAATACCTCACTTTGCTATGTAATGTTTGACCTGCTAATGCCTCACCTTGCCATGCCACTCTTTACCTGCTAATACCTCATCTTGCCATGCCACCTCTGATCTGCCAATATCTCACTTTGCCAGGTTATCTTTGACCTGCTAAAACCTCACCTTGCCATGCAAAGTTTGACCTACTAATACCTTACCTTGCCATGACACCACTGACTTGCTTATACCTAAACGTACTATGCCACATCTGATCTGCTGATATCTCACCTTGTCATGCGACGTCTAACCTTTTAATACATTACCTTGCCATGCCAATTTTGACATGCCAATACTTCACCTTCACCTTTCCATTCCACCTCTGACGTGCCAATACCTTACCTTGACCTTGCCATTCCACCTCTGACCTGCCAATACTTCACCTTGCCATTCCACCTGTGACCTGCCAATACCTCACCTTGCCATACCACCTTTCACCTGCCAATACCTCACCTTGCCATACCACATTTAACCTGCCAATACCTCATCTTACCATACCACCTTTGACCTGCCAATATTTCACCTTGCCATACCACCTTTGACGCGCCAATACCTCATCTCACCATTCCACCTCTGACCTGACAATACTTCACCTTGCCATTCCACCTTTGACCTGCCAATACTTCACCTTGCCATACCACCTTTGACCAGCCAATACCTCATCTTACCATTCCACCTCTGACGTGACAATACCTTACCTTGACCTTGCCATTCCACCTTTGACCTGCCAATACCTCACCTTGCCATACCACATTTAACCTGCCAATACCTCATCTTGCCATACCACCTTTGACCTGCCAATACTTCACCTTGCCATACCACCTTTGACGCGCCAATACCTCATCTTGCCATACCACCTTTGACCTGCCAATACTTCACCTTGCCATACCACCTTTGACGCGCCAATACCTCATCTTACCATTCCACCTCTGACCTGACAATACCTTACCTTGACCTTGCCATTCCACCTCTGACCTGCCAATACTTCACCTTGCCATACCACCTTTCACCTGCCAATACCTCACCTTGCCATACCACCTTTCACCTGCCAATACCTCACCTTGCCATACAACATTTAACCTGCCAATACCTCACCATGCCATACCACCTTTGACCTGCCAATACCTCACCTAGTGGCAACACGGGACAGGCCCTGGGCTCTATCGCTGCCTCAACACACGGTCGGCCGCCATACTGTTCCTTGTGGGCGGTGCGGGCTCGACTCGTGTACACTCTACCCTGGCCTTGACGTCGGGGTGGCACCGGACAGTCGTGCCATGAGCTCCATGCATGCCAGTGACAGTCGCCTGGACATGAGAAATGACCACACGCTTACTGTTTCAGAAATAACAGTTACATAGATGGAATGATACGTCAAAAACATGATATGAGAGATTGGTTTACCAAGGAAAACAACCATTTTGCGATATGAAAAAAGTCATGCGGGAATCATTAATTTTGTGTCCCAAGAGACTGTTTTCAAAACCAAAGTGTCGCGGTTTAAAAAAAAATGATAGAAAAGTTTTGTGTGTCACCAGAAGTGACCATCGATTTGGGAGATTGTTCCAGTATCATACAGAGCTAAAGCGTGTCTATAGTGATAGATAGTCAGAATATAATATTCTGTTATGAGAAAAGTTTTAATTAACCGCTTTCTGTTGTAAACTAGAAATGGGAAAAAAATTCATCTACCAGATTGTTTGTTTGTTTTTTTTATTTTTATTTTTGATGAGGAGGGGGAGGGGGAGGAGTAAGGGAAGTAAGAAGACAGAGGATTACTATGTCTCAACTTATTTTGATAAGATTTTTGGCTCTGCGAAACAAAATTCTGTTTGAAATATAAAGAATTGGTCAGAAACTTGGGCACTTGTTGCACTGGTCACGTAACAGCTTGGTCAAGGTCTGGGTGATGTGGGTCATAACATCGATGACCTCATAGACTTCTGGCATGTGACTGTGGCAGCATCTGGACTCCCTGATACCTGGGAATCAATATTTAGACGAATTAGGTGGAGAGAGATAGGGGGAGGGAGGAAAAGATATAGAGATGGGGGGAGGGAGGGAGAGACAGAGAGAGAGAAAAAGAGAGACAGACAGACAAAGAGATATAGAGAGACAGAGACTGAGAGAGAAAGAGAGACAGAGAGAGAGAGAAAGAGAGAGACAGAGAGAGAGAGAGAGAGAGAGAGAGAGAGAGAGAGAGAGAGAGAGAGAGAGAGAGAGAGAGAGAGAGAGAGAGAGAGAGAGAGAGAGAGAGAGAGAGAGAGAGAGAGAGAGACCGTTTAAATACCGTTGCATAGCCTCCACAGTAAAATTGCCTGCACAAAAATATTTCCTTCGCAATAATGTTGCCCCAGTATCGAAATCACAGCACACAGGAAACGACCTTTTATATTTTTTTGATTTTTTTATTCTGAATGTTCGTGATGCCATTGTTGTTAATGATTCTAAAGATGATAACAATGCCGTAGTCCCTGAAGTGTTTCAGTACCGTGATGCCATTCCTGTTGATGATGGTAGTAATGGTAACGATGTTGTAGTCCTTGAAGTGTTTCAGTCCCGTGTTGCCATTGCTGTTGATGATGCTAGTAATGGTAACGATCCCTGAAGTGTTTCAGTCACGTCATGCCGTTGCTGTTGATGATGCTAGTGATGATAACGATGCTGTAGTACCTGAAGTGTTTCGGTAACGTGATGGTATTCCTGTTGATAATGCTAGTGATAATAACGATGCTGTAGTCCCTGAAGTGTTTCAGTACGGTCATGCCATTGCTGTTAATGATGCTAGTGATGGTAACGATGCTGTAGTCCCTGAAGTTTTCAGTACCGTGATGCCATTCCTGTTGATGATGCTAGTGATGGTAACGATGATTTAGTCCCTGAAGTGTTTCAGTCCCGTGTTGCCATTGCTGTTGATGATGCTAGTGATGGTAACGATGCTGTAGTCCCTGAAGTGTTTAAGTCCCCTGTTACCATTTTTGTTGATGATGCTAGTGATGGTAACGATGCTGTAGTCCCTGAAGTGTTTCAGTACCGTCATGCCATTGCTGTTGATGATGTTAGTGATGATAACGATGCTGTAGTTCCTGAAGTGTTTCAGTACCGTCATGCCATTGCTGTTGATGATGCTAGTAATTGGAATGATGCTGTAGTCCCTGAAGTGTTTAAGTCCCCTGTTACCATTTTGGTTGATGATGCTAGTGATGGGAATGATGCTGTGGTCCTTGAAGTGTTTCAGTCCCGTATTGCCGTTTCTGTTGATGATGCTAGTGATGGTAACGATGCTGTAGTCCCTGAGATTTTTCAGTACCGTGATGACATTACTGTTGATGATGCTAGTGATGATAACGATGCTGTAGTCCCTGAAGTGTTTCAGTCCCGTGATGCCATTGCTGTTGATGATGCTAGTGATGGTAACGATGCTGTAGTCCCTGAAGTGTTTCAGTCTCGTGTTACCATTGCTGTTGATGATGCTAGTGATGGTAACGATGCTGTAGTCCCTGAAGTGTTTCAGTACCGTCATGCCGTTGCTGTTGATGATGCTAGTGATGGGAACGATGCTGTGGTCCCTGAAGTGTTTCAGTCTCGTGTTACCATTACTGTTGATGATGCTAGTTATGGTAACGATGCTGTAGTCCTTGAAGTGTTTCAGTACCGTCATGCCATTGCTGTTGATGATGCTAGTGATGATAACGATGCTGTAGTCCCTGAAGTGTTTCAGTCCCGTGTTGCCTTGTTGTTGATGATGCTAGTGATGGGAACATTGGCGTAGTCCCTGAAGTGTTTCAGTACTGTGATGCCATTGCTGTTGATGATGCTAGTGATGGTAACGATGCTGTAGTCCCTGAAGTGTTTCGGTAACGTGATGGTATTCCTGTTGATGATGCTTGTGATAATAACGATGCTGTAGTCCTTGAAGTGTTTCAGTACCGTCATGCCATTGCTGTTGATGATGCTAGTGATGATAACGATGCTGTAGTCCCTGAAGTGTTTCAGTCCCGTGTTGCCTTGTTGTTGCTGATGCTAGTGATGGGAACATTGGCGTAGTCCCTGAAGTGTTTCAGTACTGTGATGCCATTGCTGTTGATGATGCTAGTGATGGTAAAGATGCTGCAGTCCCTGAAGTGTTTCAGTCCCGTGTTGCCATTGCTGTTGATGATGCTAGTAATGGTAACGATCCATGAAGTGTTTCAGTCACGTCATGCCGTTCCTGTTGATGATTCTAGTGATGATAACGATGCTGTAGTCCCTGAAGTGTTTCGGTAACGTGATGGTATTCCTGTTGAAAATGCTAGTGATAATAACGATGCTGTAGTCCCTGAAGTGTTTCAGTACGGTCATGCCATTGCTGTGAATGATGCTAGTGATGGTAAAGATGCTGTAGTCCCTGAAGTTTTCAGTACCGTGATGCCATTCCTGTTGATGATGCTAGTGATGGTAACGATGATTTAGTCCCTGAAGTGTTTCAGTCCCGTGTTGCCATTGCTGTTGATGAAACTAGTGATGGTAACGATGCTGTAGTCCCTGAAGTGTTTAAGTCCCCTGTTACCATTTTTGTTGATGATGCTAGTGATGGTAACGATGCTGTAGTCCCTGAAGTGTTTCAGTACCGTCATGCCATTGCTGTTGATGATGTTAGTGATGATAACGATGCTGTAGTCCCTGAAGTGTTTCAGTACCGTCATGCCATTGCTATTGATGATGCTAGTAATTGAAATGATGCTGTAGTCCCTGAAGTGTTTAAGTCCCCTGTTACCATTTTTGTTGATGATGCTAGTGATGGGAATGATGCTGTGGTCCTTGAAGTGTTTCAGTCCCGTATTGCCGTTTCTGTTGATGATGCTAGTGATGGTAACGATGCTGTAGTCCCTGAAGTGTTTCAGTACCGTCATGCCATTGCTGTTGATGATGCTAGTGATGATAACGATGCTGTAGTCCCTGAAGTGTTTCAGTCCCGTGATGCCATTGCTGTTGATGAAGTGTTTCAGTCTCGTGTTACCATTACTGTTGATGATGCTAGTGATGATAACGATGCTGTAGTCCCTGAAGTGTTTCAGTACCGTGATGCCATTGCTGTTGATGATGCTAGTGATGATAACGATGCTGTAGTCCCTGAAGTGTTTCAGTCCCGTGTTGCGTTGCTGTTGATGATGCTAGTGATGGGAACGATGCTGTAGTCCCTGAAGTGTTTCAGTCCCGTGTTGCCGTTGCTGTTGATGATGCTAGTGATGATAACGATGCTGTAGTCCCTGAAGTGTTTCAGTACCGTGATGCCATTGCTGTTGATGATGCTAGTGATGGGAACGATGCTGTAGTCCCTGAAGTGTTTCAGTACCGTCATGCCGTTGCTGTTGATGATGCTAGTGATGGGAACGATGCTGTGGTCCCTGAAATGTTTCAGTACAGTGATGCCATTCCTGTTGATGATGTTAGTGATGGGAACGATGCTGTGGTCCCTGAAGTGTTTCAGTACGGTCATGCCATTGCTGTTGATGATGCTAGTGATGGTAACGATGCTGTAGTCCCTGAAGTGTTTCAGTACAGTGATGCCATTCCTGTTGATGATGCTAGTGATGGTAACGATGAAATAGTCCCTGAAGTGTTTCAGTCCCGTGATGCCATTGCTGTTGATAATACTAGTGATCGGAATGATGCTGTAGTCCCTGAAGTGTTTCAGTACCGTGATGCCATTGCTGTTGATAATACTAGTGATGATAACTATGCTGTAGTCCCTGAAGTGTTTCAGTACCGTGATGCCATTGCTGTTGATGATGCTAGTGATGGGAACGATGGCGTAGTCCCTTAAGTGTTTCAGTCCCGTGTTGCCGTTGCATGTTGATAATGCTAGTGATGGGAACGATGCTGTAGTCCCTGAAGTGTTTCAGTACCGTGATGCCATTGCTGTTGATGATGCTAGTGATGGGAACGATGCTGTAGTCCCTGAAGTGTTTCAGTACCGTGATGCCATTGCTGTTGATGATGCTAGTGATGGGAACGATGCTGTAGTCCCTGAAGTGTTTCAGTACCGTGATGCCATTGCTGTTGATGATGCTAGTGATGGGAACGATGCTGTAGTCCGTGAAGTGTTTCAATCTCGTGTTGCCATTGCTGTTAATGATGCTAGTGAAGGGAACGATGCCGTAGTCCCTAAAATGTTTCAGTCCCGTGATGCCATTGCTGTTGATAATACTAGTGATGGTAACGATGCTGTAGTCCCTGAAGTATTTCAGTACCGTGATGCCATTACCGTTGATGATGCTAGTGATGGTAACGATGCTGTAGTCCCTGAAGTATTTCAGTACCGTGATGCCATTACCGTTGATGATGCTAGTGATGATAACGATGCTGTAGTCCCTGAGGTGTTTGAGTACCCTACCTTGCCCGTCACTCTCGCAGCGAAGGACATTCGAGAACTCCCGCATTGAACCGGGTTCACGAAATAAGGACACTTACTTTTTCTTTTTTCTAAAAGTGTATAAAAAGGAAGCAAAAATCGTTACGCATCTCTCCCTTAAAAACGCCTAGTTAGTGGTGGTTCTAAACAATTGGAAGCGCCGGTGGCCGCGGGATTTAAGCGTTCGCTCTGATATCCACAGGATCTTACTTCATGGGTTCGAGTCTCATGACACCAGAACGCGAGTGTAGTGCCTCGCCTTTCTCGTTAGAACCTTGCCGGTTGACGGGGGCTGCAGTTGGATGTTGTAAGGAGGCCTGAGATTATCTTTTTTGAACGGGCTATATCAAATATTTATGTGTAAAAGTCATCATCCCTTCACATGAAGGTAGTCCCAAGCACATCAAAAGTTCTACTTATTTAGGACAACCTGATTCTAAATAGGAACCATGTAGTTATAATCACGAAATTAGTGACATGTCAGATTCCATGAGGCTGGTTTAGAACATACCTGACGTCTCACTTTCCCTATCTTTTCAGTTTCAGGATAAAAAAAAAACCTATCGTCCTTTATTTCGATTTAAAGTCCTTGCCATCTTACCTATACTGCCCAGTAGAACATGCCTTGAAGAACGGGTTGTGTCAGCCCCGAACTCTGAACTGGTTGTCACCAGGCACTAAAGCTGTCTTAACTTACTCATGTAAAGCTCACGGAGCATGCGTACTGAGTCCGTATTCCGGTCGACAGCTGGTGAGGGCCTCCTGCAACCCAGGATGTGACAAAAATTATTGTCATGTTAAGGTCAAATTAAAACAAAAGAGACGGGTGGCGATATAGATTTGTCTGTGTGTGTGTGTGGGCGGGGGGGGGGGAGGGGAAGGGGTTGAAAGGAAAGAATCAATGATGGCATCCCGCGGTAAGGATTCGTTTGGTGATGATGGTCAGGTTGTGTTTGTTATAGTTTTAAAAACGAATTAATCTATGCTCTTAATTATACAGTTGATGAGGATAAATTGTAAAATCATTTAAATTACTGCTGCTATTAAAACCGCCACTTCTAAGATTGCTGCCCATACTACTACTTCTACTACTACTACTACTACTACTACTACTACTACTACTACTACTACTACTACTACTACTACTACTACTACTACTACTACTACTACTACTACTACTACTACTACTACTACTACTACTGCTGCTGCTACTGCTGCTGCTGCTGCTGCTGCTATTACTATTACTACTACTACTACTACTACTACTACTGCTACTGCTACTGCTACTGATATTGCTACTGCTACTGCTACTGCTATTGCTACTGCTGCTGCTGCTACTACTACTACTACTGCTGCTACTACTACTACTACTACTACTACTACTACTACTACTACTACTACTACTACTAATAATAATAATAATAATAATAATAATAATAATAATAATAATAATAATAATAATAATAATAATAATAAACTCGACGTGATTGTCGAGGTGTCGACTGTAGATAAACTTCACGTGATTGTCGAGGTGTCGGCTGTAGATAAACTTGACGTGATTGTCCAGGTGTCGGTTGTAGATAAACTTCACGTGATTGGCGATGCGTCGGTTGTGGGTGGACTTGATGTGGTCATGTTTGTCTCCGGCGTCGACTTGTCATCTGTCGAAACGTGAAGTTATGGTTTATATCTGGTGCATCGTTTATTGACTTAAAAAGAAAAAAAAGCAGAAACAGACGTAGAATTGAGAGTTTATTCCTCAAGTCCACACTCTGACCGTCACGATCTCTTCTTAAAAGGAGATTTAAACAGTTCACAGAGAAAGCGAGCAGTAGAAGTGTAAGTGTATATGCTAGAAAACCCGCTGTCTAATACATGGAGACTTTTGTCAGGGTCCTAGTAATGGAATAATATATCGTTTTGCTTTTCTTTCTTACTAAACTATATATAATAGCACATTTTTCTTCTATCACATGAAGATATAAATATAGTCAAAACCATAAACTACACTGATCAAAAATAAAGCTATAAAATGACCACTTACCTCCCTTACCTGCAACCACATAGTCAGTAACTGCAAGATAAAGCCATTCACATTGTGAAAGGAGTAAGCTAAAACGCCCATATTTCTCTATGAGTTGTTCACAGGATAATATAAAATAATAAACCAGGCGTCGTGCTCTTTAGCGTAGGTGATCATGGGCCTTAAGCATATCTATCCCTCGTTGTTTTAAGTGCTTATGTCACTCTTCCTACTTTGAACCACTTTGTTAGTCCATGGAACACCTTTTCACGCTGTTTTCCCCTGCTGAGCAAGTAAAGGAGGTTGAAATTACTAAGCAAAAAGTCTTTGAAAGAAAAAAAAAACATATTAAAGGTTAACACCAAAGCAAAAAGAAAAAAAGCAATTAATCCAAGCTCTTTATAAGACAAGATCTAAATTATGTAAATTCAGTCACATATAATCCTCAATAGCTACATTTCACTTTCAAAATCAAACACGAGGGTTCTTTTTACTGACATCAAGTAAGACTAAAACACGCCAAAAAAAAAAAAATACAGGTTAGAAAAATTAACAAGTATGAAAGAAAATCTGGACAAAAGATGGGAGAATCTTGAAAGTTTTCAATGATAAAAATAACTGAGTCAGAGTTTTGGGTGCCTATGAACCAGAATATAAGCCCCATATTTCCCATCCAATTCTTTTGAAACTCATGATTTCTAAAATAATGAAGACGAAAGCACTGAACTAGATTTTTTTTCTGCAAGTCTCACCAACTTTTGAAAATATAAAGTACTGTGCACTATTGCATAATGATAACTTTTTTCAAATGGAAAATTTCAGATTGAGGGCTAAGCAAAGATGGAGATTCTAGAAGAAAGAAGACTCAATGATAGAGCTGCAATTGCTAATAACTTCAATGTTATTAACAACAAAGACAAGGGATTTATTTAATCTTTATTTTTTGTGAAGAAACGTGCGGTCAAGTCAGCTAAGCACACTTCGTCATGGAAGTGAGCGTTAAAACTATAATAAAGTGCATTTAATTTATCATTTAATGCAAATGCTTTTGAACCCCTATGTATAGGGCAGCCCTTGTGACATTAGGATCTGAGAATTGTGTCGAGCCAAACCCTAAAAGAGTGAAAAGCAGGCGTCAGAAAAATGTGCCACTCAACAAGCTTGAGCTTCAATTCAAAATTGAGACATTAGTGTTGAACAAGACACACAGTCCATTGTGTACATCTTCAACTGAAGAGCAAAAGGAAAAAAGTAGGGTTTGGTATTACTTTTTCAGTCACATTAAAAAAAAAAAATAAAAAAAAAGCAACATATTCAATTTATTTTTTATCACGCTTTTTTATGCAAAATATCACTTAATACACAGAACGAAAATCCTTAGAATTCTGAATCTTTAGGTTTTTCTCTGATCTACCTGGACTGACCACACGCATCCCCGTGGGACTCTGATAACCAGCATTAAAACTGTCCGGGGGCAAGTAATGACCTCGCCGACCGTCAGAGCAGGGCTAGATGACTGTGAGCGGTAAGGGACTTGAAATTTGGCTGTACCCTATACCCATTTTTATCATGATCTTATCTTTTTTTTATATTGGATATTTGTGTCTCCCACTATTCATCAAAATTGTTATCTTTATTATGATCCTTTTTTATGTAAAATGCGTTAGGCGCATTCCACTTAACGTGTGTTACATCTGGTGACTAGCTCAACTCCTTTGAAACAAGTTCATACAAAGCATATAAGTGAGAAAATTCCAATTTTTTTTTTATTTTTTGCTTTCAAACCTTCATTAATTTTGTTATTTTAACAACTGTTGAAAGAGATTCTGGCCCTAAAATTTTTAGTGAAATGAAGATAAACAGGGTGTAACGTGTGTTTCAGGTAAAAATTACATTTTTCACTTTCTGCATGGGCTTCATGTAGTTTCTTCAAAACTAGCAGCTCAAAGTGTTCCAAATTCTTACACTGTTTGTAGAACATGTTAGAAATGGGTCAGTAAATGTCAGAAGAGGAAGAGAAAGAAGTGTGCTGATAGAGTTGCAAAGTGTAGATTAAAGAAAAAAATGAAACCAAAGCAATTCTTCATGTACTTCACCAAGAAGAGGAGGATATAAATCATAACAAGCCATATGTAAAGATGTCAATGAACTGATTGGTTAGCTATCTATTTCACTAACAAAGACAATAGCAGCCTTTAGTGGGTTTGCTATCCTCATTAGAAAAATTCATTGCATGAAAAGAGAATGCCCTGGGGAGCGCGTTTGTTGCCTGACATCTTGGCAGTTGATTTGAATTGTGAAGTGCGTCATGACAATGTCAAGATAGGGACTGTAGGCCTTTATGTGATTACATTAGTAAAAATGAGAGATTTAGAATAGGAGAGTGGGTTCTTGTTACTTATCATACATGATAGAGAAAGAGTACCTAGGGGAAGTGACAAGGTTTGGGGACTGCAGTGCTAGGGTAAATGTCATGAGATCAATGTTTACGTGGAAGCGGAAGCAGATTGAATTAAAGGATGATATCTAATATGATTTTGAACATATAAAGAGAATAAGCCCACCCATACCTGTTGGTTCCCATGGCCAATTCAAGTTTGAAGTTTGACTTTTTTGATGAAGGCAGAAATAAAGTTTTCTGTACTTTAAAAGAGTAATTTTGTAATTCATGTTATGCATTTTCTCATTAAGATATGGCATGTTATTAAAGCTGGTATCACACGGAACCAATGTTGTAACACATGTAAAGTAACGTGCGTTACATATTTTCCACATCTCATCACAAGGACTGAGCTGTCATTTGGAAAGATCTGAAGTTATTGAGTTATTTGGTATTGTTAACTTGACATCATATGACATTATTTAGAATTTAGCACTACCTTTCCTCTTTGCTAGGATAACTTTAGTATATTCAGTGTAACGTGTGTTAAATGCTCTATTGGACAGAAATTTTGATTTATATTGTAACATCAATGGTAGAAAATCCATGTTTTTTGTTACAGTTCTTTCCTAAAGGAGTTGATTGAATATGAAATCTCAAAAAATATATGAATACATAAATATGTTCTCTAAAAATGGATTTGTATAAATCATGACATTTTAATCAGTTTTTTAGGTAAAATCTACACTCCCTTTGTCACATATTTTTCGAAGGAAATGGGTATTTTTCATATTTCAGATTTTGAACCTTTAAAAATAAACCATTTTTCTTAACTATCAACAACGTTTAGAGTCAATTTATTGATTTTCATTTTTCTTCAATGCGGTGGACCATTCATGTAATGGGCCGTTATAATTAACGTCTCTAGAACTGCTATCAATATTCTCGATGTTGTGCTTATATAGACACATCCAGCCTTAATGGCTGCACGGCGCGTTTTATGGCTGAAACGATAACATGCACGGCACAGGTAAGAAATTGCAACACACTTCATATAAAATATGGAATTAAAAAATTAATCAGATACGCTCTACACCAGTTGGTCTTATTTTAGGCCAAACAGTCCACAATTTAAGTAAGCACCATCAATCTTATTTCTTTAAATTTTTTAGCAGAGTTAGAAAAGAATAAATCAGATGATAAAAACAAACCTAGAGGTGAGGTACGTGATCCAGTGCATTCTAGTGTTTTGCTTTACTAAAACAGTCTGAGCTCCATATAAACACTGAAGAGTTTTGCCTCTCTATATATTGTGCTCATTCTTAAAAATAGCTCATAATTATTTTTGAAAGAGTCTCAAATCTGTATCAGGGAGCCTGATTCTTGAGCAACAACAAAGAAATGCACCAAGGACAGGGATCACATTTGTTGTCAATTAGTATAACTTTCTTTTGAGGCAAAGATCTATCACATAGAAAAAAAAAACAAAAACAAAAAACCCCCCAGAAAACTAAAAGAAACGAAAATTTTGGGCTGCATATAACCTACATCTCAATATCTAGATCTACCATCTATCGAAAAATATTTTAATATAGACTCACTCTTCTTACACTCATATTCTTGTATCTCTGAAATAAAAGAGAGAAAGCGGTACTTTTTGTTTTGATAAACGTCTTTTTAAAATTTTGTAGAAAATATAAATGTTTTTGAACTTTACTCGTGGCACCATTTATTCTCTAACCCATCCTACCATAGAAAAGATTCCTCATCTTCCTCCCCCTACCCCTTCTCTTTTTCCTCTTCTTTATCTTTTATTTTTTCCTTTCTTTCTCTCCACCTGTAAAAAATAGTTGTACACACTGATAACTTATTGAAAAGTAATATAGGCTCGAGTATAGATGACCAATTTTTAAAAAAATCGTGGCTATATTAAAAAAAACCCATTGAGATGTCATGGGTGGACTTCACAAGCCTATTATATATTAATAAATTCTGTACTGGAGTTTTATATAAAAAGGTAGTATATCAACTTTTGTTAAATGTTCAGGAAAGCAGAAAAAACACGTTTTTTGCTCTTATTTGAAAACCATGAAAGACATTGTTTTTTTTTTTATTTTTGGACGAAACATTCTCAATAACTTGTCCCTCTCAACAAAGTGATTTATAGTATTCTAGCTCAGAAAATAAGTCCGTAATGTTGGTGGTGCCTTTTGTAATTTGGTTAAAGATGGTAACCTTTTTTTTTTAAAAAGGTAGTATATGCTATATTATACTTCTTTTCTAAAAATAAAAGTCATATGGATCTTTCGAACTGATTGTCAAGGAGGTAGTTTACACTACTGACGGTCTCTTTAGAGATGACAAATAAGCCCAAGTTTCAGAATTTAAAGAACTTTTAAAGGTATATTTTGGATATACTTTTAATTTTCAAAATTCAGCTGAGATACCACGAAGATGCAAAAATTTATATAGTCGTGACATAAATTAGCAAGCCTTTACTGGAATTGCCTTATCTTTCTGTTCTATTTATTCTTGATCATGTTGCTGTAGTTGATTTTTTTTCTACTTTTTTTTGATTGAAGAAAATGCAAGTCTCGTGTTGAAAAAACTTATCATTGATGAGCAGAGTATAGGAAAAAGGAGGAAGGTATCATTGATATTAAAAAAAAAAAGCCTTATAAGTTATACAAAATGTCTGAATATATAAATCAAAAGAAAATATTCAAAAAATTGACGAAAATAAAATAATTATATTGTGTGTTTTCCAAAAAATAAGTGATTGAATTTTACCGCAGCAATCTATTTGTACATTCCAGTAAGTTTATAATCTCTTATGCCATTGCCATTGGCTCCATTATCGCTTTGAACATAATGATTTTCTCTTTACCTTATCAAAGGCAACTCTAATCATCATTATCATCATCAACATCATCATGTGAAAAGATTATAGGAAAATTTGACACCGTCAAAATTAATATTTCGAGTAAAATAAAAAAGGGCAAACCAGATTCAGTGGAAGGTCAACGTCCTCGACACTTCCTGGTTTGTTCAATCTTCACTTGAGGTGCTTATGTTTCCTGAATAGTGGGACTTGTTACTGTGTGTCTATTGTGTCTGGAATGTAACCAGAAGGACTTAGCTTTCTCTTTTATAAATTTGAATGGTTAAATTGATTTGAACTCACATCATATCCATTTTTTTATGTTCCACAAACGGGCTGTATAATACTTATAAGGATTGACAACTCTCTCTCTCTCTCTCTCTCTCTCTCTCTCTCTCTCTCTCTCTCTCTCTCTCTCTCTCTCTCTCTCTTTCTATATGTAATTCTACATATATATATATATATATATATATATATATATATATATATATATATATATGTATATATGTAATTTAGATTCTAAAGACTCAAAACACGCTCTCTGACATATATTTAAATCTAAGCCTAAACTTTTTGAGAAGCCGATATCCGTCTTTTTTTTTTCTCAGTGATATTTTTTACGATTCTCATTTTTAGGTTTTTTTCGGGCTCAATTCACCAGACATTGATGTAGACCAGGAAGTAAACCAGGAAGAGACGACGCGAGAGATTCTCCGCCAGCCATAAACACGTTGTGTCAATACCCTCGTCTCTTAGTTTCTCGATTAGCATACCAGTTGGAGCTATAGTAAGGTCAAGTGTAATAGCTTTCAGGAGTGTAGCTTTCAACAAAAACTGTTATGTTATTAGAACGTTTTCAACTCAATGCTCTGATGTGCCCTAAATGTTTGTGGCTTTAGAATATTCATCACATAAAAGGCTTTTCATTTGTGGATGATTTTGGATTTTTTTTTTCTTTTTTTTTATCTTTCCCCTATTCTCATGCGGAATGTTCATATGTGAAGCATGCCTTGTGATCCTAAGAGGCCTAAGAGGTAGGTCTTTTTGTTGTTGTTATTTTTAACGATATTGAATCCTTAATTTTTCTGTTTTACATATTAAACTACTGGATGCGAAATTCAGGATACTTATGTGTTAAAAAATCATCATCACCCACTACTACTACTACTACTACTACTACTACTACTACTACTACTACTACTACTACTACTACTACTACTACTACTACTACTACTACTACTACTACTACTACTACTACTACTACTACTACTACTACTACTACTACTACTACTACTACTACTACTACTACTACTACTACTACTACTACTACTCCTACTACTCTACTACTACTACTACTACTACTACTACTACTACTACTACTACTACTACTACTACTACTACTACTACTACTACTACTACTACTACTACTACTACTACTACTACTCCTACTACTACTCCTACTACTACTACTACTACTACTACTACTACTACTACTACTACTACTACTACTACTACTACTACTACTACTACTACTACTACTACTACTACTACTACTACTACTACTACTACTACTACTACTACAACTACTACAACTATTACTACTACTACTACTACTACTACTACTCCTACTACTCCTACTACTACTACTACTACTACTACTACTACTACTACTACTACTACTACTACTACTACTACTACTATTACTACTCCTACTACTCCTACTACTCCTACTACTCCTACTACTACTACTACTACTACTACTACTACTACTACTACTACTACTACTACTACTACTACTACTACTACTACTACTACTACTACTACTACTACTACTACTACTACTACTACTACTACTACTACTACTACTACTACTACTACTACTACTACTACTACTACTACTACTACTACTACTACTACTACTACTACTACTACTACTACTACTACTACTACTACTACTACTACTACTACTACTACTACTCCTACTTACTCCTCCTCCTACTACTACTACTACTCTTGATATAAACTGTAGTATCCTTGACGGTGTTGACTGTCCTACTCCTCTCACCCCCATTCCGCGCATGTATTATACCAGTGATAGAGCTAACTTTAGAGCGCAGTTACAGTGTCGTGAGATGGAGCATGCTTTATTAATAACTCCTTCAATTGTAGCTTTGGTACTGCTTCGAGGATTTGAAAAGAAATACCGATAATAATTGTGTTGAAGAATAACAACAACTTTTATCGAGTCTTACAGTCGGCTAGACGTATTGAACATTGTTCGCAGCACTTAACCAAAGAGTTTGTTAAACAAAGAATGGGTTTTCGCAGACGAGGTTAACGCGCCCTTAGTTTGATCCAAGCCTCGGGTTTGATTAGGTCAGTATATTCTTAGACTGATCTACAGCATTTTGCATAAATTCCTCCGACCTAGCCGCACATAACATAATATCTTTTCGCAAACATGCTAGCCTCCCACCGAGAACATAAATAGCATGCAAGAGTTGCAGGATGATTGCGCAGCGATTCTTGAATCTCACAAAGTTCTAGCCCGCTGCCAGCACGCTGTTAGTGTGTGGTTCTCACATGATCTGAGACAGTTACAGAGAGGGCTGTGTAACTTACGTATTTTTTTTTTACTAACGTGCCCTTGCAATGTAAACAACGCTGGGCCATTTATACATGTGAGGTGAGCTTACTTCCTTCCTCAAACTAGACTAGTATGGATCAGCACCAAAGCACTCCAGACAATACAAAGTACAACAACGTAGGCGTTAGTTCTAAGTAAAACACAACACAGGTGCAAGTTGTATAAAATGAAGTTAAACTTTTTTTAAAAAAGAGAATGTGATGTTAAAAAACATGAAGTAAAGAAGGTCTAAAAACATCTAAATCCCTTTCACAGGATACAATTTCCGTGAGGGTTATAAAGAGTTCAAACTAATACAGTTCAGCTCATACAGATCAATCTAAGTAAAATGATGCCAAAGATAACCAGTGTACAGTATTACTCCGGCTAATACAATTATGCAGCGACAATCGAGCTTATCAAATTTATCGAAATCCAGAATTCGGAAAAACGAAATTCAAGGAAATTAAACTCAAGAAAGTAACCACGAAAATAGAACTCAAGAAATAACAAAGGAAATAAAAACCCAATGAGATAAAACCCAAGAAAATAAAAACCCAAAGGATAAAAACCCAAGAAAGTAAAAACCCAAGAAAATAAAAATGCAAAGGATAAAAACCCAAGAAAATAAAAACCCAAAGGATAAAAACCCAAGAAAATAAAAACGAAATAAAAACCCAACCAGACCCGCTGTCTTGCACACGATTCACGAATGAGCTACGTTAACTTCTCTGTGGTTAAGGAACATAAAAATGGAACATTGGTTCCCACGTGGTTTAGATCTTCTTAAAACTTGAACAAAGTAAGAAAACGCGTCCTGTCACTTTGAGGGCTGGAATGAGAGTGACGAGAAAGTGCGCTAAACTTTTACCACGTTCGCTTGTTGAGGTCCTAACTACAGCGAGCAGATGCACACACAACCAAAATAAGATCCTTCATAATTCACAACCGGACAAGCTGATTTACAAACAGAGCCAAATATGATTAAAATTATTAACTACAGACGTATAGAGATAATGCGTTACTTGAAAGCATAATGATAAAAATAACAGCGTAATGTTACAGGTGCTATTTAGAAGTTTCTAGATTTCTGCTAGAAAAAGAGGGAAACTAAAAATAACAGAACCAACAAAAAACTTTAGAAAACTAGAGGTGCGCCCAAATACCTGCACCTATGAGTCAACGATGCACCGTCGACAAGGACCAATGTGCACGCCGACCCCTGTGCAAGGCGACCAAAAGGTGTCTCACTCCAGTAATCCCGACTTGTGATCATTGGCGAGTTGCACCCCCAACATACAATCATGTGTGTGGCATTAAGGAAACTACGTGCTAGTTAGGTTAGGACTCTGGTCGGCAGTGCGTGAGGTGTCTGCGAAACCTCAATAATATGAATAATTTTGTGATGCCAGATGAATTTGCTCTAGATAGGTTTATACGGCACGGCCAATCTGCTGATGAGGCACATTACGGAATTTTTGTGTGGCGTATGTGTCGTGATAGCGCTGATGAGAAATGTCATCTATATGGAAACCAAACGGGTTGCCAGATAAATGAGTCGGTAGCCTAGAACTCGGCTAATCACATTAGAGATGCCCAGGTTCGAATGCTGGCTAAGCCTATCTGGTGGTGATATAGGATCAAAGCTAATCAAAAATATTTGATATATAGATCTAGAAGAGAGACCTCTAGAAAAATTATAAAGAAGAATTATAGAGATTAGAGTTTTAGGTAACTCTCAGCAGTGACCAGGGAATAGGCTTTGAGTGAAAATGACCGAAAAATGCTTACCTCTGTGGGATTCGAACCATTGACTTAACGATGCTTTGTCACCTATCTCCTTGCCACTCAAAGAGAACGTGGTATATATCAATGCGCCTCTACACGTCTATGTGTGCAAGCATTTTTCGGTCATTTTCACCACAACCTATTTCTAAACATTTCTGAGAAATACTTAAAACTCTAGCTCTTTAGAATTCTTTTTATGTTTGATAAATAGTCTGTCACTGTAGATGTTGTTTTAGTAAGTGCCTCAATAGCTTAAAAAAAAATAAGTAGAGGATGCGAGTTCAAACATCTTTACTATCCCTGGATTAAGCTCTTTCACCATCAAAGCCATTAAATCTTAAAATTAAGGCATCATCGAATCGTGTCCTTTTTTTGACAATATTTTGTCGCTCATGCTTGTTTTTGAAGCGGTGGCTTTAAATAGAAATAACTCAGATTAACATTTCTATTCGTTTCACTGATAAGGCCTTCTGGTGGGAACAGCGTGGTAATAAAAATCCTAACATGCTTTTTTCTTTTCTTTTTTTTTCTTCTTAAACCACGTTCTTTAGAGTTTTTCGTATAGAGAGAAAAAAAAAATACGTACGAAGCATTTGCGAGAAATTAAATTAATTTTTTTTTCCTCTAAGAATTTTCAAAAGAAAGTAGCTTTTTTTTCTTAGCTTGATCAAATTTTTTTAAGAAACATTACGGTTTGATCGTTTGTTTTATGAAGCTTACGATGTTTATCGTATTAAAATTATCGGTGTTTTTAATGCATTATGTCTGTATTATACTACAGATATAACAAAAGATACTGTGTAAAATAAACACTGCTTTCTGATAACGCAACAAGAACGCGTGGAATCTGAAATGTGAATAAGTTCTATGCAGCGCTTGAAGTGGTCAGCAAGCCGCCGGAAGCTTTATATAAGATAAAGCGACACCTGAAGCCTGCCAGTAGAGTGCTCAGGGAGAACATATTCTAATACGAGTGTCTAGATAGGTTAACCTTTGACATCTAAAGCCTGCTAGTAGAGTACTCAGGGAGAAGATATGCTAATACGAGTTTCTAGATGGGTTAACCTTTGACATCTAAAGCCTGCCAGTAGAGTGATCAGGGAGAAGATATGCTAATACGAGTTTCTAGATGGGTTAACCTCTGACATCTGAAGCCTGCCAGTAGAGTGCTCAGGGAGAAGATATGCTAATACGAGTTTCTAGATGGGTTAACCTCTGACATCTGAAGCCTGCCAGTAGAGTGCTCAGGGAGAAGATATGCTAATACGAGTTTCTAGATGGGTTAACCTCTGACATCTGAAGCCTGCCAGTAGAGCTCTGAGGGAGAAGAGGTGGTAATACGAGTGTCTAGATGGGTTAACCTCTGACATCTGAAGCCTGCCAGTAGAGTACTCAGGGAGAAGATATGCTAATACGAGTGTCTAGATGGGTTAACCTTTGACATCTAAAGCCTGCCAGTAGAGTGATCAGGGAGAAGATATGCTAATACGAGTTTCTAGATGGGTTAACCTCTGACACCTGAAGCCTGCCAGTAGAGTACTCAGGGAGAAGATATTCTAATACGAGTGTCTAGATAGGTTAACCTTTGACATCTAAAGCCTGCTAGTAGAGTGCTCAGGGAGAAGATATGCTAATACGAGTTTCTAGATGGGTTAACCTTTGACATCTAAAGCCTGCCAGTAGAGTGATCAGGGAGAAGATATGCTAATACGAGTTTCTAGATTTGTTAACCTGTGACATCTGAAGCCTGCCAGTAGAGTGCTCAGGGAGAAGATATGCTAATACGAGTTTCTAGATGGGTTAACCTTTGACATCTAAAGCCTGCTAGTAGAGTGCTCAGGGAGAAGATATGCTAATACGAGAGTCTAGATGGGTTAAGTTCTGACATCTGAAGCCTGCCAGTAGAGTGCTCAGGGAGAAGATATGCTAATACGAGTTTCTAGATGGGTTAAGTTCTGACATCTGAAGCCTGCCAGTAGAGTGATCAGTGAGAAGATATGCTAATACGAGAGTCTAGATGGGTTAACCTCTGACATCTGAAGCCTGCCAGTAGAGTGCTCAGGGAGAAGATATGCTAATACGAGTTTCTAGATGGGTTAAGTTCTGACATCTGAAGCCTGCCAGTAGAGTGATCAGGGAGAACATATGCTAATACGAGAGTCTAGATGGGTTAACCTCTGACATCTGAAGCCTTCCAGTAGAGCTCTGAGGGAGAAGAGGTGGTAATACGAGTGTCTAGATGGGTTAACCTCTGACATCTGAAGCCTGCCAGTAGAGTACTCAGGGAGAAGATATGCTAATACGAGTTTCTAGATGGGTTAACCTTTGACATCTAAAGCCTGCCAGTAGAGTGATCAGGGAGAAGATATGCTAATACGAGTTTCTAGATGGGTTAACCTCTGACACCTGAAGCCTGCCAGTAGAGTACTCAGGGAGAAGATATTCTAATACGAGTGTCTAGATAGGTTAACCTTTGACATCTAAAGCCTGCTAGTAGAGTGCTCAGGGAGAAGATATGCTAATACGAGTTTCTAGATGGGTTAACCTTTGACATCTAAAGCCTGCCAGTAGAGTGATCAGGGAGAAGATATGCTAATACGAGTTTCTAGATTTGTTAACCTGTGACATCTGAAGCCTGCCAGTAGAGTGCTCAGGGAGAAGATATGCTAATACGAGTTTCTAGATGGGTTAACCTTTGACGTCTAAAGCCTGCTAGTAGAGTGCTCAGGGAGAAGATATGCTAATACGAGAGTCTAGATGGGTTAACCTCTGACATCTGAAGCCTGCCAGTAGAGTGATCAGGGAGAAGATATGCTAATACGAGTTTCTAGATGGGTTAAGTTCTGACATCTGAAGCCTGCCAGTAGAGTGATCAGGGAGAAGATATGCTAATACGAGTTTCTAGATGGGTTAACCTCTGACATCTGAAGCCTGCCAGTAGAGCTCTGAGGGAGAAGAGGTGGTAATACGAGTGTCTAGATGGGTTAACCTCTGACATCTGAAGCCTGCCAGTAGAGTACTCAGGGAGAAGATATGCTAATACGAGTTTCTAGATGGGTTAACCTTTGACATCTAAAGCCTGCCAGTAGAGTGCTCAGGGAGAAGATATGCTAATACGAGTTTCTAGATGGGTTAACCTTTGACATCTAAAGCCTGCCAGTAGAGTGCTCAGGGAGAAGATATGCTAATACGAGTTTCTAGATTTGTTAACCTCTGACATCTGAAGCCTGCCAGTAGAGTGCTCAGGGAGAAGATATGCTAATACGAGTTTCTAGATGGGTTAACCTTTGACATCTAAAGCCTGCTAGTAGAGTGCTCAGGGAGAAGATATGCTAATACGAGAGTCTAGATGGGTTAAGTTCTGACATCTGAAGCCTGCCAGGAGAGTGCTCAGGGAGAAGATATGCTAATACGAGTTTCTAGATGGGTTAAGTTCTGACATCTGAAGCCTGCCAGTAGAGTGATCAGTGAGAAGATATGCTAATACGAGAGTCTAGATGGGTTAACCTCTGACATCTGAAGCCTGCCAGTAGAGCTCTGAGGGAGAAGAGGTGGTAATACGAGTGTCTAGATGGGTTAACCTCTGACATCTGAAGCCTGCCAGTAGAGTACTCAGGGAGAAGATATGCTAATACGAGTTTCTAGATGGGTTAACCTTTGACATCTAAAGCCTGCCAGTAGAGTGATCAGGGAGAAGATATGCTAATACGAGTTTCTAGATGGGTTAACCTCTGACACCTGAAGCCTGCCAGTAGAGTACTCAGGGAGAAGATATTCTAATACGAGTGTCTAGATAGGTTAACCTTTGACATCTAAAGCCTGCTAGTAGAGTGCTCAGGGAGAAGATATGCTAATACGAGTTTCTAGATGGGTTAACCTTTGACATCTAAAGCCTGCCAGTAGAGTGATCAGGGAGAAGATATGTTAATACGAGTTTCTAGATTTGTTAACCTGTGACATCTGAAGCCTGCCAGTAGAGTGCTCAGGGAGAAGATATGCTAATACGAGTTTCTAGATGGGTTAACCTTTGACATCTAAAGCCTGCTAGTAGAGTGCTCAGGGAGAAGATATGCTAATACGAGAGTCTAGATGGGTTAAGTTCTGACATCTGAAGCCTGCCAGGAGAGTGCTCAGGGAGAAGATATGCTAATACGAGTTTCTAGATGGGTTAAGTTCTGACATCTGAAGCCTACCAGTAGAGTGATCAGTGAGAAGATATGCTAATACGAGAGTCTAGATGGGTTAACCTCTGACATCTGAAGCCTGCCAGTAGAGTGCTCAGGGAGAAGATATGCTAATACGAGTTTCTAGATGGGTTAAGTTCTGACATCTGAAGCCTGCCAGTAGAGTGATCAGGGAGAAGATATGCTAATACGAGTTTCTAGATGGGTTAACCTCTGACATCTGAAGCCTGCCAGTAGAGCTCTGAGGGAGAAGAGGTGGTAATACGAGTGTCTAGATGGGTTAACCTCTGACATCTGAAGCCTGCCAGTAGAGTACTCAGGGAGAAGATATGCTAATACGAGTTTCTAGATGGGTTAACCTTTGACATCTAAAGCCTGCCAGTAGAGTGATCAGGGAGAAGATATGCTAATACGAGTTTCTAGATGGGTTAAACTCTGACACCTGAAGCCTGCCAGTAGAGTACTCAGGGAGAAGATATTCTAATACGAGTGTCTAGATAGGTTAACCTTTGACATCTAAAGCCTGCTAGTAGAGTGCTCAGGGAGAAGATATGCTAATACGAGTTTCTAGATGGGTTAACCTTTGACATCTAAAGCCTGCCAGTAGAGTGCTCAGGGAGAAGATATGCTAATACGAGTTTCTAGATTTGTTAACCTGTGACATCTGAAGCCTGCCAGTAGAGTGCTCAGGGAGAAGATATGCTAATACGAGTTTCTAGATGGGTTAACCTTTGACATCTAAAGCCTGCTAGTAGAGTGCTCAGGGAGAAGATATGCTAATACGAGAGTCTAGATGGGTTAAGTTCTGACATCTGAAGCCTGCCAGGAGAGTGCTCAGGGAGAAGATATGCTAATACGAGTTTCTAGATGGGTTAAGTTCTGACATCTGAAGCCTGCCAGTAGAGTGATCAGTGAGAAGATATGCTAATACGAGAGTCTAGATGGGTTAACCTCTGACATCTGAAGCCTGCCAGTAGAGTGCTCAGGGAGAAGATATGCTAATACGAGTTTCTAGATGGGTTAACCTCTGACATCTGAAGCCTGCCAGTAGAGCTCTTAGGGAGAAGTGATGGTAATACGAGTATTTAGATGGGTTAACCTTTGACATCTGAAGCCTGCCAGTAAAGGACTCAGGGAGAAGAGATGGTTATACGAGTGTCTAGATGGGTTAACCTCTGACATCTGAAGCCTGCCAGTAGAGGACTCATGGAGAAGAGATGGTATTACGAGTGTCTAGATGGGTTAACCTCTGACATCTGAAACCTGCCAGTAGAGCTCTTAGGGAGAAGAGATGGTATTACAAGTGTCTAGATGGGTTAACCCCTGACATCTGAAGCCTGCCAGTAGAGGACTCAGGGAGAAGAGTTGGTAATACGAGTGTCTAGATGTAATATTGTACATTATTGAAACTTTGAATGCTCTAATATTTATCCAGTTAAACGGCGGATAATCTGTTAAAATATGAAAGCAACAGGATCAATACAAAGATCACTGAACTTCTCCATACCAAAGTCTTGAAAAACAGATTTCAGAGGTCCATAATATTGTCCATAATATTTTCAGATTTCAGGATGTGGTCCTTATACATCTTATCATTTATTTGACTTTTTAACATTGTGACTTTCTGAAATTAAAGGGCAATATATTTGTAATTTTTTGTTCAAATGATGAACAAAAATCGGAAGTAATTTGTACTCTTCAGCTGACTGCTTCAATGTCTTTAAGTTCTTAATTTTTACCTCTTCTACAAAAGAGCCCAAATGTCTCCATGGAGTTGCCCATTGCTCTTCAACAGTAGTTGGTGTGTTTTATATACCCCTCTGTTCTTCAATGAGAGATCTTTTTTACCTTGATGAACCTTGCATTGTTATTCAATAAAAGGATATTTTCTATCTTTAAAAATTTCGCTTTATTCTTTAATAAGAGATCTATTCTAGCTTTATGAACCCCGCTTTGCTCTTCAACAAGAGATCTATTCTAGCTTTATGAACCCCGCTTTGCTCTTCAATAAGAGATCTATTCTAGCTTTATGAACCCCGCTTTGCTCTTCAATAAGAGATTTATTCTAGCTTTATGAACCCCGCTTTGCTCTTCAATAAGAGATCTATTCTAGCTTTATGAACCCCGCTTTGCTCTTCAATAAGAGATCTATTCTAGCTTTATGAACCCCGCTTTGCTCTTCAATAAGAGATCTATTCTAGCTTTATGAACCCCGCTTTGCTCTTCAATAAGAGATCTATTCTAGCTTTATGAACCCTGCTTTGCTCTTCAATAAGAGATCTATTCTAGCTTTATGAACCCCGCTTTGCTCTTCAATAAGAGATCTATTCTAGCTTTATGAACCCCGCTTTGCTCTTCAACAAGAGATCTATTCTAGCTTTATGAACCCCGCTTTGCCGTTCACTTTATTAACCTCGCTTATTTGGTTAATAAGAGATCTCTTCTACATTTGTAAACCTCGTTTTTTCCTTCAATGAAAGATCTTTTCTCGCTTTATCAACCACGCTTTGCTTTTCACAATAAGAGCTCTTTTCTTCCTTAGAGAACGCCATTTTTTTCTTCAATAAGATTTGAGATCTCCTGACGTTATGAATCTCACTTTGTTACTCATGATAGACAGCTGCAATACAATGATGGAATCTTAGATCTTTCATTTAGCAAACAGCATTGGCTTCATGAATTTAATATTGCCTGATTAAAGAACGATGTCGTAGTTTTATGGACTAAGTCAATAAAGATACTGTACTAAACTGCTGTAGAGACTCTTTACAATGAAGAAAAAAAGATATGTAAAGATCTGCTTTAGATCTGATTTTACATTAAATGAAACATGTCTATAAGCTTGTTTTAAATATTTAATATTATAATCTATTTTTTAATCCTTGAGATTTTAGAATACCCAGTTATTGCCCTACTAACGAGATTGCAAGCCCAGACACCAACTTGGAGTGAGATGGCTGTTATGTTATAAGATAAGTACGGGAAAAGATACCTCTGCTAGAAATGAATTTTCTATGTTTCATCAACCTAGCCACCAGTCTGGCATATTTCCTGCTCGAACAGGTTGACGCTCGTGGAGTAGTGTCTATGGAGATTTCCAGATCCGCACCAGTAGGTGGCGCAAATATGGCACAGGCATACGATACAGATAGGCAGAACATTCCAAGTAAAGAAATTGCAGGCCCATCCACAGAGAATATTTATGACTCACCATGGTTTCCAGAATGTTCAGTATGTGACGAGCTGCTGCCCCCACCAGAAAGGGACTCAGCCAACGCGGGCAATCAGAATGACCAGTGGCCGTCCCAACCCAAACTCCGGGCTGCGCCACGTGGTGAGGAATGTTGTAAGATGAACGGAACTGAGGCTGACTGCAGGCATTGCAGCCTGACAACCATTCCAAACAGCCTTCCGCCGGAAATCACACATCTTCTGATGGGCCATAACGCCATTACTGACAAGTCTCTCTCTCGAGGCGCCTTCCAGAGATATGGTCAACTAACACTTCTGAGTTTATCTTTTAATCTCATCACATCTCTAGCAGACGGCATCTTTGAGGGAATGCCATCACTTAGATGTCTGTGTTTACAATTCAACAACATAAAGATGGACAACACTCTCAACTCTTCCCTGGCCTTCCAACCACTCGCAGGGTCCCTGGTTTACCTCAGGCTCAACGGGTTCAATAAAAACACGACAAATATAAACTTGATGTATCCCTCTTATGCCCTAAGTTTCCTTTCTAAACTCAAGTACCTTTTCATAGATGGAATCCCATTTGCAAAATTTGAAAACCCTCAGCGACTGTTAACCAATCTCACACACCTAGGAATGCTTGGCTTCCGAAGTGGATACTGTAACTTGACAGGCCTTCAAAGTAACGCGTTTGAGTTCGATACCCTTACACATCTAAATATATCTGATTGTAATCTGCAGGGCAGCTATGTCAACAGATCGGCTTTTGAAAATTTGCAAAGCCTTCATTCCCTGACAATCAGCAACAACTTTCAACTCGGTATCCAAACAGTTGGTGAGATGATGCACGGTCAACGCAAGAACAAAAACTTGAAAATGTTGACCATGCAACGCATCAACCCACGGTTCACACCTTGTATAGTCGTATACAAGACCACTCTCCGTTATTTTAAACACACTGGTCTAGAAATAATCGACGCAACGGACAATGAAATAGAGATTATACAGAGAGGTGCTTTGCAGATGCTTCCCAAAACATTAAAAGTCCTCAACATGAAAGCCAATGAAATTATATTTGGCGATTACATTCAGGATTTGGCAACATTGACGGAGCTTACCGATTTGAAGCTGGAGGGATCAGAGCAGCCGTACCGCTTTCCACACATGTACCCCAATGATTTCCTCAGCAAATGTATGAGAAAAAAGGCAAATGTTGCTCAGATCTCCAACTCTGAAGCCTCTCCCTCCCCAGTGCACCAAAGATCTTACATAAAGTCGATTCCTATTCCACCAAAGCTTTTCAAGATCTATATGAGAGGAAACGGCATGGCCTATACCTTGGACGACATTACATTCTCCACACCAAACGCACTGGTGAGTGCAGATCTAAGCAGGAATGTGTTTAAGAAGTTACTCGGACCTATTCGAGGTCTTGATAACTTAAGCATACTTCAGATGGACAATTGTGACATACAATTCATATCAAACGAATTTTTCAGTTTCTTTCCCAGTCTTTCCCACCTTTCTTTGTTCCAAAACCATCTCGGCAAAAGTCTTTCGAACGACACAAATGGTGATGTTTTCAAAAACCTTAAAAACCTTACTCTTTTGGTCCTGTCTGAAAACAACATCTATCGTTTATACCCACCATCGTTCAAAAATATGGCAAAAATAAAACACTTAGACCTTACCCAAAATAGGTTAGGAAAGGTGGAGTTTTTTATCTCGCACATGAAATCGCTTTTAACCCTAAACCTGAAAGCCAACGAAATTCAAAGACTATCCCGCGAGACAATGGCAGAGTTCGACGAAATTAGCAAGGGGAGAGATCGCCCATTGATTAACCTAAGCTTCAATCCAATAAGCTGCGACTGCGATAGCCTTGACTTTTTGGAATGGCTTACAGACACAGGTCAGGTGAACAGGAGCTATCCCGGAGACTACTACTTCTGCAACATGATCATACAGCCCAACGGCTACGGTGAGGTCATCCAAAAACTGCGGCGGGAATGCATCAAACATGACACACTCTTTGTTGTGGTAGTTAGCGCAACAATGGTAGTCATGGTAGCTATTGCTATCGTTTTGGCCTATCGTTTCAGGTAAGTTTTGTTGGGGTTTTTTTTCGTAGTTGTGTGCCCGTTATACATCCATGACTTTTCTAGACTTGTAAACTACTCTTAATATTTAATGTCATTCTTTAAGAAGGGTAATTTTAACTTCATTTTTGTTAACACTGTTAATTATGCTCTTCCTTTACCGTTTTCTCCACACTTAAGCAGCTCTTTTGTGATCCATTCGGTCTACCTGGAACAACAAAAATGGTGTTCTATAGATCCCGAGCTCAACTTTTGCGATCTTTTTGGTTTATACTACGAAGCAAGAATCTTTTGAATTGGATGGATGATGGCTAATAATTATTCTATTATAATCACACACCTTCAAAATTAGATTTAGAACCTGTCACCAACATTTCATTCTTTCAAACATGGTTTCAAAGATGATCTGCACAAAGTAATCTAGTCACGCATGCCTTCTTTGCTTCTTTCCTCTTTCCCTCCTTCTCTCTCTCATCCTCCCTCTCTTTTTTTTCTCCTTGTCATCCTTCACAAACACCTTCTCGCCCATCTTCACTTCTTCAATGTCACCCAAACTCTAACTCTAAATGTGTGTGAAATTGTCTGTCCATCTATCTTTTTGTGTTTCCAATCTCTTCCTTTCTCTACTTTTCTGGCTTTCTCTATCTATATCTCTGTCTGTTTGCCTGTGAGCCTTGCCCCCCCCCCAAAAAAAAAAAAAAAAAAAAAAAAAGAAAAACCTCTCCATACACACACATATCTCCTTATCTTCTCTCTCTTTCACTGTCTCTTTCTCTCTTAACCACGCCAAACACATTTTTATCTCAGCGTTTTTTTTTTCAGAATGATATCACACAATCGATGAGAGAGACCTACACCTCATTATATCAAGAAAGTCTTAATCTATATCATTTTATATTACTAGACAGTGTTTCTTTGAAATCT
>JAWDGP010004208.1:102500-125000 GCA_033675545.1 Elysia crispata
ATATTGAGTCGTAAAGAGCGCGGCCTCGACTGCAATAATTGATTCACATTAAACGGCACCAGAGTCGGGAAAAGATCATTCTGGAAGGGAAGATACCAGGAATAATCAGCAGAGACAGGCCAAACAGAAGAAGTGTTGACAGCCTATATTAGCAATGGCTACGGACATAGACATCTCCAGGAGAGATAAAGAGAGAGAAAGAGAGAGAGAGAGAGAGAGAGAGAGAGAGAGAGAGAGAGAGAGAGAGAGAGAGAGAGAGAGAGAGAGAGAGAGAGAGAGAGAGTCCTTGAAAGTGACAGGTATGAGAATAAAAGGTGTGTAGTGCAGCCCAACACACCTTCACAAAGCTTCCTCAGGACTTAATCCAACTCTGCCAGTCATGAAGATAAAAACCAAGGTGGGCAGCCTATCGTTTATCTTGCTCCTTGAGCCTTTGCTATTGCTGAATTGTGTGCAGGATGAATCAAGAACAGGATCTATCCTAGCTCTATAAGCTATTTTTTGTCTTTGAAAAGAGGGTCACGAAGATCTAAGTTTAAGAGCCGCTAAGATATGACTGTAAGTGAAAATGAACGAAAATGCTTGCTAGAGAGAGAGAGAGAGAGAGAGAGAGAGAGAGAGAGAGAGAGAGAGAGAGAGAGAGAGAGAGAGAGAGAGAGAGAGAGAGAGAGAGCGAAGGTCAAACGACACTCTCGTCCTCCGCTTGTAAAACAAGTGTAGCATGAAGAGATTCTGAGGTAAGATTTTCTCTCTCTCTCTCTCTCTCTCTCTCTCTCTCTCTCTCTCTCTCTCTCTCTCTCTCTCTTTCTCTCTCACTCTCTCTCTGCCTCATGTATTATATAATAATTTATTTGTTGGCGAATGGTTTCTAGATAATTAGATAGTCCTATTTGAAAGAGAGGAGAACATGGAGTAACTCTGAGACTAGAATCACTACGAGACTTCTCAAGTTTAAAATTATTAATATCTTTTTTTAATTAATTTATTTATTTTTTTGTTAACGTTAGACTAAGCCAATAAAAATTAACATTTCAAACATTTTTCCAAATCCTTTAACACAGATGCCTACATGAGTTTTAAAATCTGCATTGTAATAATATAATAAATAGCAACTGGCTCCCTGAAACGTGTTACGTTACTTTACATCCAACAAGGAAGTGAATTATGTTCTTGGCATGCCCACAATTCACCAAGTTAAACAAAGGGAAAAAAAAGGAAAAACACAACTGTTGGCTATAATAAGCAATGCCACGACTGTTATTGCTCTGAGACGATGTTGACTTGCTCAGACCAATTTTAAGAGGGTTATGTCAATTCATTGTACATTGGATTTTTATCTTGTTTTTTCAACTTGTCATGTTGCTAACATTTTCCGAGGATTCCTAAAAGATAAAATCGAGGAAAGTCTTGTAAATTCATTCTGATCCTAAAGAAACGTTCAACCTTCCCAGAGAGGATAACCAGTTACCAGGTCTTACGGTGCACGGTGGTTTTCTGCGAGAGTTTCTTTGGATAGATGTGTAAGAGTGAGTTTATCTTCTTCATCTTTAGACTTAGAGAGTGCCGCTATAAATATATAAAATACGAGGAATTATAAAGCACACCTCTTCACTGATTATGTTACTAGCTTTGATAATCGCGTGGAAAATTTGTATGTGAAATCTTGAAAAATTTTTTTGCTAAGTTATCATTTTCTGTAATCTCTTCTCTTTCCTCTCAGATATAAGAGAAATGCAAAGAAGGTAGGAGATTATTGTTCTGCTTACATGTTGTAACATACTAACAAGAATAAATTGACGAGGAGAAAAAGTTCTGCTATGGAACTCACTTTGTGAATAGTGTCACTCGTCACACCCAGCTGAGCTAGCGTTGTTTACTCTTGGTGGCATTAACACAACGCTACATTGAAAACAAAATTGGTAAATAAAAAAATAGATAATATGTAACAAAGGTGATAAAGTAAACAGAGATCAAAACCAACTTTATTTTAGCAAGAAGAGTTTTGTTCTTAACGATTATTGTGGAGCTCATTTTGTTTACAGCTAGGCGGACAAGCAGAGTCAGGACCTGCCTGCAACATTTTTAAATAATAACAAATTAAATGATTCGGAAGGGAAAAAGGATTGAATATTTAGAAATTGCGTCATTAAACATGAATCAGAATAATCCAATCTCGATAGCAATTGCGATTTAAATCACAAAACTAGATTAATGTGCCGGCCTCATGAGATTCTTATAGAGTAACTGTGTTACATATACAGTGGGTAAGAGATGTAATTCTAAGGAGTAGCTCAAATTAGAGTAATACCTCTAGCTGGGATTCTCTATTTAATAAAATACTTTTTATTCCCTAATTTCTAAGGTCTAGGGGCGAAAGCTCAGCAAATAGAGTGTTGGCCTGATCCTAATGGGGCCCCGGTTCTAGCGGGTGTTGGGATCGGATTTCAGCTAACTAGCCGTACCCTGTAGCTTGACAAAAAGCCGACATTTCAGTATCATCTTTTCACGGATGCTTAAGGGCGGCGAAAAAATTAAAAAAAAAACATAGGTCAGATATTTCTACCCTGTGACAAAGCAAATGATACAGGAAAAATTAATAGCATTGGAACAAGGAACGAGATGTTTTTCTTTTCAGACCCGGGCCCAGGATTTAGGCGATATAAACTTTCTTCTTCCAACATCGCTTAAAACTTGTTGACCTGTCTTATGTACTAGCATAACCAGTAAAACACTTTATCATCTCATATATAGAACAAAAGGAAGCAAATAAAAAACAAAACAAAAACAAAGCAAAAAAAAAAACCCAACAAAACAAACAAATATGCCGAGAAGCACTGGTCCCAGGAAAAAATTCCTTCTTTAATCTGCTTTTAAACGTATTTGGCCCTCCCGCTCTACGCTTTTACATGCTGAAGGGAATGCGTCAGAATAAATTGTTCCTAGGTGACTCTCTCTCTCTCTCTCTCTCTCTCTCTCTCTCTCTCTCTCTCTCTCTCTCTCTCTCTCTCTCTCTCTCTCTCTCTCTCTCTCTCTCTCTCTCTCTCTCTCTCTCACTCTCTCTTTCTCTCAGATACAGTTTTGTTTTATTTCAGCGGGGAAAGGAAATAGTTCGATTCAATAAGTCTACGTGTTAGCGACCGATTTGAAACAAAATGGTTGTAGTTGTAAACTTTGAGCAAAACTTAAACGTAAGGTAAATATTCATATTCCACAACGGCGTGTAATACTGAGTCTACCAGTACAATTTTTATATGTTCTGTGCGAGTGAAAAGGGATAGGGAATCCTCAAGTTGCATTTTTTATCACTCTCAATCCTGAAAAGCTACCCAACTTTCGCTAATCATTACAATAATATGCAGATTTGTGACCAAAACGCCGGGGGGTTCTCCGGTTCTCCGGTGTTCCCAACACGCTTGTCTCGGTATAAACCAAGTCGGGCAAATCGAGATATGCTCGACTTGTCTAGTTAATAATTTTTGTGATAATATTGAGGCAAATTCCCTTTTATGAATTGAAGTAATACATAGACTTTTATGGTCTTTATGTCGATTCTACCAAGAGTTTGAATCTTTTATGAGTGTGAATATTCTTAACTATATAATTTTTTTTTAAAATCTTGTTTTGAAACCAGGTGTGAATAAAGAATCTACCTCAATATTAGTATAGTACAAACTGGCAACACGGCAAAACTGAAAACACTGAAGGGTGAGACAGGCCACTGGGGGAAAGGTCAAGATGGTGTGATATTACAGGCCTCTGAAATCACTGGACCTGCCGGCCAAGTTATCATCCCTAGTTCCTTATGCTTACCCCCTTCTTACCTTTCTCTTTTGTGAACCATGATTTCTTTTAACAGCTCCCATGAGCCTTACTCTAATCTATTGTGCATGGGTTGATGCGCTGTAAAGTTTGCGCTGCGTCGTCACATGTCAGTAACTGTTGCGAGACACTTAAATGTGTTGGGCTAGAATTTTTGGAATTTTTTATTGCGTGAATGCGTTCTATCTACCTTAACTAGATCGAGATTTTCCTACATGTTGTTGTGTTTATGCTTGGTTGTAACCAAAATTTTGCTCAGAGTTCATTATGAATAAAGTGGATGAATTGTGGGCAAGGTCTTTCACTTCAAGCCTGGAAAAAAGCTGGAAATCAGACATTAAGGGCCGCACAAGCCTAGTGATTTTGTTTTTAGTCAGCTCTTATATAAGCAATAGAACGATCGACATCACATCTCAAATCAAGTACAGAACATTATTATCTTCATATCATTAGAGGTGATTTCGTTTTCTCTTACGTTCTCAATGTACTAATATAAAAAAAGCCTTGCAATTTTTTTTTCATACTTCTCTGCAGCCATTTGGTCGCTGAATTCAATATTCATGTTACTTTCATTGCAACCAAAACGTAAAACTTCCACTTTGCCCGACATGTTTTTGAAGGCACGAGCCGCCGTCTCAAAAGAGAACAGATCTGCGTAACACCTGGCATAACTTAAAATTACACATTCAAAACATCTAGCTAAATCATGTAAAACTGACGACTACCCAGATGGCGTCCTGCCATTCCATGCGAACCAGTCTTTTTTTTAGGTGCGATAGTAAATTTATTATTTACTTTCTTGACATGGATACCTTCCTATTTGTTGATTGCTGTTAACTTGACTAAAACGCAGGTCAAATCTAAATCCAGGTCCTCAGAACGGATTATTTTTATATTATTCAAGTTTGGCGGTAGGAGGTACTGAACCGGACATCTAGATTCTTTTTAAATTTCCCCAAAAATTGCCAAAATGGGCTCTGCCTTGCGTGAATTCATATTATTCTTATTTGCCTGATGAAGAGCTTTTAAAAGAATGTATTAAAAGAGTCAGATCTTACATAATTATATATAACTATTCTCATAAGTTTGCTAAAAGGATTACAAATAAAAGTTTTCCGAATTCAGCACTGCGTTGGTGGAAAAATGCAATAAATTCGTATCGGGCTTTGCTAGAAAAAAAATTGGGTGTCTCAAAAAAGGGTTTCTTTGTAGTTCTTGTACGCTTGTTTTGTTACATAAGGGTAGCCAGCATTCTATGTGGTTTCGGCTTCATCTCTGTTCAGATCTAAACTAAAATTGTTTCTTCACAATGTTTTCAGACCGTCCTGACGAGGGCTCCCATATGGTCGCCAATCCGATTGTTGGATCATTTTGATCGCAAGTTTAACCTAAAGCTCATTCGATGATCATCCGGGGAAGAGAAATGGCATCTAAACAGATACGACGCTTTTCAGATTTACGTGATCTTGTCCTGATCCTATCATGTCTTCAGGTTCTATCCTGCTCTTTAGGCGCCTTTCAAGGTGTGGAGTCTATGGAGATTGCCACATCCGGGAGGAAAAGTAGCGCTGAGAATCTAGCATACGACACAGACAGGCTGAACATTCTGAACAGAAATACCATGCTATCATTTGGCGAATTCTCCCTGCAGTCGTCATATTCGATCCCGAAGGAGATTTTAAATGACAACTCTTGGTTTCCAGAATGTTCAGTATGTGACGAGCTGCTGCCCCCACCAAAAAGTGACTCAGCCAACGCGGGCAATCAGAATGACCAGTGGCCGTCCCAACCCAAGCTCCGGACTGCGCCAGGTGGTGAGGAATGTTGTAAGATGAACGGAACTGAGGCTGACTGCAGGTATTGCAACCTGACAACCATTCCAAGCAGCCTTCCGCCGGAAATCACACGTCTTCTGTTGGGCCATAACGCCATTACTGACAAGTCTCTCTCTCGAGGCGCCTTCCAGAGGTATGGTCAACTAACCCTTCTGAGTTTATCTTTTAATCTCATCACATCTCTAGCAGACGGCATCTTTGAGGGAATGCCATCACTTAGATGTCTGTGTTTACAATTCAACAACATAAAGATGGACGACACTCTCAACTCTTCCCTGGCCTTCCAACCACTCGCAGGGTCCCTGGTTTACCTCAGGCTCAACGGGTTCAATAAAAACACGACAAATATAAACTTGATGTATCCCTCTTATGCCCTAAGTTTCCTTTCTAAACTCAAGTACCTTTTCATAGATGGAATCCCATTTGCAAAATTTGAAAACCCTCAGCGACTGTTAAACAATCTCACACACCTAGGAATGCTTGGCTTCCGAAGTGGATACTGTAACTTGACAGGCCTTCAAAGTAACGCGTTTGAGTTCGATACCCTTACACATCTGGATATATCTGACTGTAATCTGCAGGGCAGCTATGTCAACAGATCGGCTTTTGAAAATTTGCAAAGCCTTCAGTCCCTGACAATCAGCAACAACTTCCACCTCGGTATCCAAACAGTTGGTGAGATGATGTACGGTCTCCGTAATAACAGCAACTTAAAAATATTGTCCATGCAACGCATCAACCCAAGGTTCTCACCGTGTATCGTCGTATATAAGAGCACTCTCCGATATTTCCAGAACACAGGTCTAGAGAGGATCAACGCGATGGATAATAAGATAGAAACAATCGAGAGAGGTGCTTTGAAATTGCTTCCCAAAACCCTGAAATACATCAACTTGGAGAACAACAAAATCATATTTGGCGATTACATTATGGATCTGGGAGAACTGAAGGGACTCACCCATCTAAAACTGGACAACATGTGGGAGAACTACGGTTTTCCTTACGTGTATCCGACCAATGTGTTGAGCAACTGTGCCGGAGACAACATCTTGAGGAGTGGGACGGTCTCTTCCAGTGGAGATGAAGATCCGTACATAAAGAGTATCCCTGTCCCTCCCAATCTTTCTGAACTAAGTATGTACGGTAACGAGCTAATGTACTCGCTGAATAATATGTCCTTCTCTAAAAATAACAACCTCAAGATTGTTAACCTTTCACTAAATATATTTCATTATTTAGATGGGCCCATCAAGGGCCTTGAAAAAGTACAAACTCTCGAAATGAAACTTTGCTTGATAAAAAAAATATCTTGCAAATTCTTTCTTTATTTTCACGGCCTCCAAAATCTTGTTCTCGCCCAAAACGACCTCGCTGTGACGCTTGATAAGGATCATGACGGCTGTATTTTTGAAAACCTGACAAGACTAACCAGCTTGGACCTCGCTCTAAACGACATATACCGCCTGAATTCTAAATCATTCAAAAGTCTGACAAATTTGCAATATTTGAACATTTCACAGAACAGACTCCAACGGATCAACTTCTCCATATCCCACATGGCAAACTTGAAGACTCTGGACCTTCAGAAAAACCAAATCCAATCTCTGAGCCATCAGACAAGAATTGAGATCGACAAGATCAGTGAAGGGAGACAACCTCCTCTGGTGAATCTAAGCTACAACCCGATCAGCTGCGACTGTGAGAACCTGGAGTTTCTCGAGTGGCTCTCAGACAAAGTCCTGGCCGACTTTGACTTCCGGGGCGCGCCCTACTACTGCGGCATGGAGCTGCAGGCGAACGGTTATCAGGCTGTGCTCGTCCTGCTGCGCCGGAGGTGTATCCAGCAACAGGTGCTGTTCGCAGTGGTCATAAGCGCTACCATGATCGCCGTGCTGGCTATCGCAGCAGTGCTCGCCTACAGGTTCAGGTAATTCATCATGAACACTATCTACGCTATATATATATATATATATATATATATATATATATATATATATATATATATAATAAAAACAAAAACAAAAAACATCTCACTTTGATAATATGAATTCTGTATTTAGAATAAGCCCAATGAATTGTTAATTATGAGTGTAAGAGAAACAAAATTTTTGTGGTCAGTTAGCAGCGGCAGAAATAGATTATAATAGTAAACTATGGTTTGCTGACAACGATAAATTAACATTGATTCCTCCACTCCCCCCCTCCCACACACACACACGCCCACCTATCTTCCCAATTATACACAGTCTCTCAGCCCATGGTTTGCAAAAGTGAGATTAATATTACTATAGCTTCAAAGGAGAACTCTCGTCTGTTTATGTCGTTTTTCATTTTTTGTTACTCTACTTTTGTAATTCCATAGTTGTAGTACTTGCCAACCTGTTCAAAAAAGCATTTTATGAACAGTTGAACATCGCATTCTTGAAGTGTTCACTTAAATAATTACCTTCCCCCCAAACCCCGCAATAAAAAAGATCAGTATCAATAAATCAATTATTAACTTAGTGTTCGTTGATTGAAGTGAAAAATCATTTAAGAAAATTTGCATTTCAATGATGCGGCACTCACCGAAATGCAACGAATATTAGCAAATCGCATACAATGAAATAAGCAGCTGTCCTCCATAGCTCAACCCATTGAGTAACTCAACCAGGATCTTGGAGGTTCACTCATATCAAGAGGTTTACAGATTTGGTCCTCAAACCTCCCCACGCGTCCTTTCCGTCTTCAGTTTTTTCTTTGTCTACCTACAAATTTCTTTCCCTTCTTTACCATTATCCCTCTCACACTCTTTCCTGCAATTCCCTGGTACTAATAACATCTGAACCTTTTCTGAACTTCTCCACTTGTTTCTGCCTGCCCAGATGGACCCTACGTTACTGGTATCACGCGGCCAGACTCAAGTTCCAGCCAGTTGGTTCCCCGGAACAGTTTGAATTCGACGTTTTCGTCAGTTACAGCGACGAGGATGACTTTGTGGAAGAGGTGAGGAGATCTCAGAATAAAAAAAAAATCCCTGATTGTTTGTGTCTCGAATATTCTTGATATAGTAAAGTTAAGAAGTACTCGATAAAAAAGCAAGACAAATTCATTATGCCATACATATAATGTCAACTTACTTTCGGGATTATTCCACAAAATCAAAAAGAAGAAAAAAAAAGATTTCTAAAAGCATCGTAACATAGGTAAAGGCGCTTTACGAGGCAAAAATAAATTATCTGTTTGTCTGTTTGTTTGTTTGATGTTCAATAAAGCTCGTCCACAACATTAACATGATATGTCAGGCAATTTTCCATATCAAAATGTTAAATAATTTGAGATCTATAATGAAAGAAAACGGCACAACCATCATTGAAAATGGCACGTTACTTTAGCCAATATAAATCATATAAATTGCTTACAACTTAAACATAATTTAACACAGATAGCTTGACATTGGTAGCTTGGATTGAGAGAAGGCAAATATTAGTCCAGGAATTTTCTGTAAAAATAGTCTTTTGAATTTTTTTTTCAAGCTTGTACTTTATTTTTAGATTAAAATATATCCACGTAAATCTCGGGAGCAGAGAATGAAACTTTGATCAACCAAATTACGCCGTAGCCACAGTTATTGTCTGACTGCGTATGCTAGTTTAGGATGTCCGGATGAATGTTTGAGAAATCTTGGGAACGGATAAAAATCTTGGCTTTTACAAAGTGTCACAATTTTTTTAAAGACCACCTTGAATATCACTAAAAATAATTTTCCGGGAATGCAATAAAGTCGTGTCTTCCAACCTTTAAGTTAAAAGTTTTCTCCCCACAATCTGGAAATGCAACAATTTTCTCTGGACCCTGGAAAGGAAGATACCTCAGTTTTACAGTTTATCATGGTTAAAGCTACTGTCTTGACATAGAAACATATTAGAACTTCTTTGAAAAATGAAGTAAAGGGATTAGAAGGGGATGAAAATATCACCCCGATAAATTTAAAAGTTAAGAAAAAGCAAAGCGAAGCCCAACAAACAAAACGAAATAAAAAAAAAAAATGCCAAAAAGAAATAAACACACATTAATAACAAAATATTCTAAAATCAGAGGAGAAGGAGAAATAAGCGATGGTTTACAGAAACAAGGGAGGGAGAGATAATGCAAGTTCGTTATCAGAAAAACGCGACTTTAGTGCTATTTTGTCCTAACTCCAATTTTGGTAAGAAAGCATTGAATGATACTGATGGAAAGAGGGGTAAAAAATGTCCATTTTGCACATACTACTTTTGCAGTTTTCCCCCCTGTTTTTGCATATTCTGAACGCGGATTGTCCTATCTCCTATCTTATTTAAACTTTTTTAGTGCTACCCTGTCCTAACTCCAAACAACCAATCAAAAGTTGGATGATTTATGTTTGAGAAAGGTTGAGAAATCCTATTTCCAAACAAAGCCGTCATCTCTCGTGCTATCCTGTCCTATCTTTTGAGCCAACCACAAGCGAGTATTTTGGTCAGCTGATTTCACTTTCGATTCATTCACCATCAAGCAAGATGGCCGAAGGTGGAACCGGTGCATCAACCGAGACATTTTCATCAATATCTAAAGCTCTGTAAGTAGTTTTTTAAATATCTTTTGTGTTTTTAGAAAATATAATTACATCAATTTAAGCTCTTTTAAGTTTCATTGCCATACAAAGTTTCACTCTTGCTCACGAAGACATGAATCTTTCGTAGTTCAACCCACAATGTCACGGATATAGGACAACAAAGCACTAAGATCTACCAAAACATCTAGAGAGTTAGGATCTAACATGGAAATAGGACAACAAAGCACAGAAGTTTGCCACTCTAATTGAGAGTGTGTGGAAATGTGATGGATATAGGACAACTAAGCACTCATAATTAAGCAAACTGATTTAGGTTTAAATAGATTCTAGATCTAGAATCTAGATCTAATCTAGTCTAGATTTGGACCGGGCTAGATTAGATCTAATCATCTAGATTCCAGACCTAATTTAAATCTAGATCTAGATATCTTGTTTGTGAATCCTACCTAGGTTAATTGCATATTTTTTATATTTTTCTTTGCAGCAGCGATGAAGCTGTGTTTGTGTCGGACGATGTACTCAAGTAGTGCAGGCCTTGGTATACGTCATTCAAGACGGAAACGAACATTCAAAGTAAGTGTTTTGAAGGTATTATTGCATTCTAACACTCAACTCACACCCAGGTATAAGACAATGTATTTTCTGATTGATTTTGTTTTGCTGAAGTTTTATTTGTCGCAAATTTATAGTTTTAGAGATATTATTTGTTGAATTTGGGGTTTTCACTATCTCTTGTTTAAAGCGACGTAACTCTAGATTTCATGCCTTTATTTCGTCCGAGAAGGGGTGTAAGTGCAATTTTACAGTTTTGACCAATTTTTTTTCAATCCTACTAGATCTTACGTGTAATACTTTTATATAAATATGCGGATAAAATGAATAGTACAAGGTGTAGAAAAATATTTTTGAATGAACTGTATTTTTGCGTTGTTAAATGCAGTTGCGCCAGGCTTATTCAGTTATTGCAAAACTGTAGGAGCAGGCAGCCAGGTTAGGAGTTTATGGTCAAAGTCATTTTTTAGACACAGCCTGCAATGACTATTTAACAAGTTCCAATGTAGACTGCAGTTTTTTTATGAAACAAAAACTAAGGAAAATATTTTCTTTGCTGTTTCTAGGTCTGAAAACCACACCAAGAATATGGTGATACTGACACAAACTCCCTTGATCCTGGTGGTTCAGATGCTCAACAAAATGGTCACCTTGAAAGGTGAGTTCCAGGGCCATGAGTAAATAGCCTAGTAAAAATTGTATAGTGAATCACTGAATCATTGTGCTCTACTGTATGCTTACTGTCAGTAAAATTCTTTGCACTTTTTTCCTTTTGCCAAGGTGAAATTTAATAAAGTGATCTGCTTTTCATATTGTGAGGCAAAACCAGTTAAGCTTTAGTTCATTTTAATTTTAGATTAGTTCCTCAGTTTTTTATACTAATTGTGGCAGTATCATTGCTCATGTTCTATCTTCAGGTACAGAAAATATTTATAGCCATTGCGCAACAGCACTATCAATGAATTTGATATGTACATGGACAAGGCAGAAATTGCACATTTTTTAAAGCCCAAGAACCCACTAAAAGTTTAATTGGAAAGCTCATTAAGAACACCTATCTTTGAATTTTTACTCGCCAGGTCTGAGATGGGTGATGGTGATCATGCGAGTGGCTCTCCTCAAGATTTGCCTGTAGCAGTTGAGATTGCTGGTCGTGAAGAAGATGGAGATCTACAAAGAACTCACGGTGCTAGGTAATTACTTAAGCATGATTATCTCCAAGAATCTTTAAGTTACTTTTACGGTATACATGCCTAATTATGATTATATTTTTTATATTTTTTGTCTGTTATCAAGGTTGAATAGGGCCATGCTTTAATAAATTTAGTTCTTTTCAACTCTGTAATCATAATAATGCTTTAGTCTTGTACAACTTCAAGTTTCAAAAACATTCCCCATTGCCTCCTGTCACCATCAATCGGTTTGGAATGTTCATGGACAATGTGGTATTCTCAAAATTTACACACAATCTGTCTTTCAGGGCCAGCCTTAATAATGCCCCCTTATCAGTAGAAGAATTTTGAAAGTCTTGGAAAAAATAAGCCTCATTCCTGATATATTCTTGTACGCATTAGTTAAAGAAAAAAATTTTCACCTCCAAACCTTTTTCTTTCATCTTCAGGAAAAGGACCAGGAATCCAGAGAAATGGCACCGGAACATCGAAAAACGAAAGCGGCAGCGAGGCGAAGAGTACGTAAGCTCCAGTGGCAAGAAGATACCAAAAAGAGTGATGGAGGCTGTGGATTGCACCAAGTGCTATGCCAAATGTACAGACAAAATAAGTGAAGAGAAAAGGCTTGATATTTTTGAAAAGTTTTGGTCATTGACTGATGAGGGGAAAAGCTCTTATTATGCAAAGTTTACGCAGAAGATGGAGAAGGAAAGAAATAGATCAAAAAGTGAAAAAAGTAGGAGAGATTTTAGTTATTTGTTCTTTTTTGAGTTAGATGGGGTTAAAATGAGGGTGTGCAAAACTTTTTTTTTAAAAACGCTTGGCATCTCACAGTCTAGAGTCAAATATTTTTATTCAAATTTAACAGATTCTACCACTGGGACCCCTCTTGAAAGAAAGCAGGGAAAACATGTTAAACTTGCCACTGCTCCCAGTGAAATTGATTTTGTAAAACGCCATATTTTGTTATATCCTGTTGTGGATTCCCATTATTGTAGGGAAAAGACAAAACGTCAGTACTTAGAAAGCATGTTAAATATTTCCATCATGTATGACCAGTATAAAGAATTTTGTTCAGAAAAGGGATTGCAGCCAGTAAAGATGCATAAATATAGACAAATTTTTAATGAGGAGTTCAACCTCGGCTTCACCAAGCCAAAATCAGATAGGTGTGATGCGTGTGAGGAGTCAAAAATGAATGTACAGAAAGGAAAGGTTTTGAGTGAGGGGGAGAGGGAATCTATTGAACATCATAAATTTCTTGCCAGGGATGCATATGAGGAGAGGGAGAGGGATAGAAAGTCTGATGCTGCTGTGTTATGTTTTGATTTAGAGAATGTCTTAACATTGCCAAGGGCAAATGTCTCTAACTTCTTTTACAAGAGAAAGTTATCAGTCTATAATTTAACTGTTCATTGTTCTATTGATAAAACTGTGTTTTGCGCAGTGTGGAATGAAGTTGAGGGTGGAAGAGGAGGTAATGCTATTGCATCTGCTTTGTTGAAGGTTTTAGATCAGTTTGTTCAGATGCATCCAACTGTACCTGAGATCATCCTGTGGTCTGATTCTTGCGTTCCTCAGAACCGCAACAGTTTGATGGCATATGCTTTGCTCTCTTTCATTAAGAAACATCCTCACGTTACAAAAATTACCCAGAAGTATTCCGAGGCAGGCCACAGCATGATCCAGGAAGTTGATAGTGCTCATAGCTCTATTGAGCGCCACCTTAGAAATGTGGAGGTGTACAGCCCCATTAGTCTCATAAGGCAGCTTCTTGCTGTGAGAAGGTCACCCAAATTTAGAATAATCCAAATGAGGCTGAGTGACTTTTTAAGCTTTGATGAGGCAAGGAAGATGAATTTTTCTAAAGTACCTTTTACGGCTGTGAAGCAACTGGTGTATGAGCAGGAAAAAACCAACTTCGTAAGCTTCGGCCGCTCACACTCAGTTGCAGAGCTCTCCAGCGTCCTCATAATTAAAGACAGCAGAACACCCAGGGGAAAGGGATGTACCCCTCTGAAAGTTAAAGTTGAAGAAGTCAAGCCTCTTCAAACTTTGAAACCATTACTGAAAACCTTTCAGTTGGCCAAAGAAAAAATTGCTGACCTGCGGGCGATGTTTGTGTATATGCCAAAGGTTGATGTTGATTGTTTTGAGACTATTCTTAAATCCAAACAGTAACTAAGTACTTCACTACTTGTAAGCACGTGTTCATTATTTTGTAACTGCGGGGGAGGGGATGGGCCTTCTCACAGCAAGAAGCTGTCTTATCCTGTTTCTTTCATTTTTAAGCACTTGTTATTTAAACAGCTCTTTATCTTATTGAAGTAAGCTATTGCATGTGAAGGATGAGTTCTAGTTACCACTTTAAACCAGATAAATTATTTTGCTGTTTTGTAAAATAATTTTATCACACACTCCGTAAGTCTTGAGTTTTTTCCCCATCATATTTTGAGCGTCTCATAAATTATGACAACACACTGAATTTCTTCAATTCTTCTCTAAGTAGTGAGACTGTTTAATTTCAAGAGCATTAATCAATAAATAATGCATTTTTTTTTTGCCTCGAGTGTTTGAAATCTCTCAGACTGAGGCATTGGTCTGAATTTCCTTTTTTAATTTTCTCAGCATTTATTTAGAGATTTTTAGCAAAAGTTACTGCTTAAAGATCTATGTATTATAAACTGTAATGAGTTAGTATGCCATTAATATGACTAAATTATCTAAGTAAAACATTTTAGTCCTTTTTTATGTTGTCTTTTTAAAAACTAAGGGATAGTTTTATACTTTTGTGCTAAGCTAATGCACTCATGGCTTACCAATAAAATGAATTCAGTCTACTTGTACTTTCCTCAAATTTTTTAATTGATCAAATAATTCTATTGATGTGTAATATGTTTTACTTTATTTTGTCTTCCCATGTTTTATGCCACCCAAAATTGTATGCAGTGAGCAATATGCATATGTCTTACTCACTGAAGAGCAAATCTTTATGTATTTGAGTAGCGTATTTTGTGTGAAATAAAGTAAAATTGTTCATGAATTATGCCAATACCATTTATTTTGTTTTCTTTGTTGTGTTTTTGTGAAATTTGAAAATGATTTGTGATTTTAAAAAGTGTTCTTTTGAAATTTGCACCACTCAAAATAGAAAAACTGTAATTTTTAAATTAATGTAAATTATAATGAATCAATAGCAGTAACTGTTGTGGACTTGGTATAAATTGAAAATACACCTATATCAAGGCCCTTCTTGGTCCTTTTACAAATGTATCTTGTTTAGTCAAGGCTAAGTCTGTACCAGTGTAACTGTAAGAGTGGCTTAAAACCTAAAAAAACCAAGACAATTTTTTAAATGCTGTGTTAATAAACAGCTTAAGATGAAGAAAAGTTGCACTCTAAGTTAGTCTGAAGTGTCAAAATGATACTGAAAATACATGTATTTTAAAGACTCAATGATAGACCAATTTCAAGGCTAGAGACTATAGTAAAAAGTACCATACCTTTGAAAGAGGTTTTGCTGTTTTTTTTTTTTTTCAGAAGAAAACAGTTACATTGATAGGAAAATTCTTTTAAAAATTTCACTAAACCCTAAAGTCTTCTTTAAAGGAAAAATGTAAAAAAAAATTGATTCAATGACTTTTTCATTTCGGTTTATATAATTGTGTTAAAAACATTTATCCCATATTCTCTAAATTAACCTTTTATTAACTAGATGATTCTCTAAATTTATTATTAAGCATTAGGTATAAAATCAAAGTTCCTTATCTTGTTTTTGTTGGTATTCAACCACGTCAACATTTGTTGAGCGTTGCAATTCAATTGTTTGCTACAAAAAGCAAGATTTACACAGATTAAAGATGGCATAAATGTTATAAACTAAAATCTTCTTTTTATTGACCAAACATGTCAATAGATTTCATCATTGCAAATAAAATATATTAATTTTGCTGATCTTTGGCACATCTATAAAATTGTACCCTCAGTCTTTTACCAGGAATTTATACCATAACTTCAGGACGAGTTCAACTTCCGTGTGATGATGATCATGATGATGATTATGATGATGATTGTGATGATGGTGATGATGATGATGATGATGATGATGATGATGATGATGATGATAATAATGATGATGATGATGATGATGATGATCAATGATGATAATGATAATGATGATGATGATGATGATTGTACTGAAGATGATTATGATCCATGTTGATCATGATCAATGATGATGATAATGATGATGATTAATTATGATGATGATCCTGATGATGATCAATGATGATGATGATGGTCAATGATGATTATGATGATGACGATGATGTTGATAATGATAGCGATGATCAATGATGATGATGATGATGATGATGATGATGATGATTATGATGATGATGATTGTACTGAAGATGATTATGATCCATGTTGATCATGATCAATGATGATGATAATGATGATGATTAATTATGATGATGATCCTGATGATGATCAATGATGATGATGATGGTCAATGATGATTATGATGATGACGATGATGTTGATAATGATAGCGATGATCAATGATGATGATTATGATGTTGATGATAATGATGATGATGATCAATGATGATTATGATGATGATGATGGCGGTGGTTATGATAATGATAATAATGATGATCAATGGTAATGATGATGATGATCTTGATGATGATGATGATAATGATCAATTATGATTATGATGATGATAAATGATGATGACATAATAATGATGTTGATGAAGATGATAATGATGATGATGATGATGATGATGATGATAAAAGATGATAATGATAATGATGGTGATGATTATGATTATGATAATAATGATGATCAATGACAATGATGATGATGATGATAATGATATTGATGTTGATGATAATGATCAATTATGATTATAATGATGATTATGAATGATGATGATAATGATGCTGATGAATATGATTATGATGATGATGATGATTATGATCCTGAGGAAGATGATAATGATGGTGGTGATGATGATGATGATGATGATGATGATGATGATGATGATGATGATGATGATGATGATGATGATGACATAATAATGATGTTGATGAAGATGATTATGATGATGATAATGATGATGAGAATGACATGATAATGATGTTGATGAAGATGATTATGATGATTAAGATTATGATGATGATGATGATGATGATAATGATCTTGATGATGATGCTAATGATTAATTACGATTATGATGATGATTATGAATGATGATGATAATGATGCGGATGAAGATGATTATGATGATAATATTGATGATGATGATGATGATGATGATGATGATGATGATGATAATGATTATGATCATGATGAAGATGATAATGATGATGGCGATGATGATAATGATTATGATTATGATGATGATGATTTTGATGATGATGATGATGATGATGATGATCATGATTATGATGATGATGATAACGATGATAATTTTCCATGATGATGATGATGATGATAATGATAACGATGATAATTTTTCATGATGATGATGATGATGATGATGATAATGATAACGATGATAATTTTCCATGATGATGATGATGATGACGATGATGATAATGATAATGATAACGATGATAATTTTCCATGATGATGATGATGGTTATTTAGGATGATGATCAATGATGGTCATGACGATAATCAGAATAGAACTAGATATATTTCTATCTAGTGTGTCCCTCTATCAGGTACTTATTCCCCGACTTCAAGACGAGTTCAACTTCCGGGTGATGATGCATGGTCTATGTTTTCCTGCTGGAGCACACATCACCGACTCCATCCATATGGCAGTGACCACAAGCCGAAAGACTTTGGTCGTGATCACCAAGAACATGCTCAGAAGTCACTGGTGTAACTACGAGCTCATGGTCAGTCACACTAGGTTTAAGAAGGAGCGTACCTCACACAGATGGAATTTAGATTTGCATTCTTGGCTCAAAAAATTTTTAGGGTTATTATTTTTTTAAATACCAAAACGCGTCCATTTGAAACCTTAATTGTTATTTAATTTACTAGTAAATAGCCTTTCTACAACCAACGTGATGATATTTTATGGTAATTTTAATCAGCATAGACTCAGATCTAAGTCTCTACCTTAAGAAAACTCCTTTCAGGTTCATTAATTTTATAATTTGTGTGCGTGTGTGTGTGTGTGTGTATATATATATATATATATATATATATATATATATATATATATAATACTCCCATTTGCTTTTTGTTCTTGTTGCTGTCTGAATACATGTTCCAAGGTATATTTTTTTCTTATCTCCCAATTCTACACCTGTTTGATAAAAAGTAAACGTAAAGTATTAAACTTTTGCATCTAGATAAGCTTGTCAGATAAGCTTTAACTTTTGTTGATGTCATCTTGAAAAAACAAACTTACCTCAACCTTCTTTTTCAACCCCCATGACTCGCCCCCCCCCCCTCCCCCCTTTCGTCCTTTTTTTTTTACTGCTACCCCTGTACTCTCAAGATGGCGCGGCGAGAAACCATCAGACGTGGGCAACAAGTATTGGTCTTTCTTTTTCTAGAAGACTTGACCTACTCGGAAATGACGTCAAACATCGCCGCCTACATCCGGGAGTCTACGTACATCACGTACCCGCCGGAGCCCCGCTACAGGAGCGCCTTCTGGCGGAAACTGGCAGACGATCTCCGAGCTGACGTGCCATTTAAGTGATCCTAGATTGATTGAAAAAGAATAGTAAAGCACCACAGAAACAAAAACAAGAAACAAGGAATATAAAAACAAAAAAGCTTATCACAATTTTGCCATTGAGGGATTTTCAGCGTATTCAAGAGGAAGGGCTCCAGATAATTCACTTGTCAAAATGCTTGAATAGCAACTACGAGACCCTTCCGTCCCTCTCTGGTTGCGGCATCTATCGGTGAGACCGAATTCCATATAAACGGTCACAACGAAATGTCGAAGTTTCTTTGTAAAATCACTAAATCATTTAAAAATATTTCAATGATTATTTTCCAGAATGTATCAGGTGCTTTTACCCAGCACAAGGGCTCCCCCCCCACCAACTCCCTCCTGATGAATTAACAAAAAAGAAAAAAAAAGACAACTACAAGGAACTAAAAAGGAAACCACAAAAAGTATCTTCATTTTTAAAAAATAAATTAAATAATTAAAATATTTTAATTATTTTACTCAAGGTTTGTGTATGATCATAACAAACTTTGATATTCTTATTTTGTATTTTCTTCTTTAACCACAGATACTTTGTTCCCGTAATAAGACTTCATATGTTCCTTCAGAATCTTTTTTTAAAATCTTACTTAAATTGTCACTTTGGCCTTACACCATTTATGACATAAAGTATTAAAACACCTTTTTGTTGTATCAGATCATATCACGCAACCGTGATTGTGTATTGTGACATTCAACGCTTCGCTTAGCAAAACATAAGAAAAAAAGCACCGTCAACATTGACTAAAGCGTTTATACAATAATAAGGCAATATTTTGTAGGTTTTTTTTTTTAAACGGATAAGATGTTATCCAATTTACTACGTTACAGCAAGAAACACAGTTTTTTTTTGTTTTTTTTTTTAATCATAGGCAAATTGTTATTTTCTTTCACATCTTCTTTTTAAACTTTTACATACTAAAACTATTTCGAAGTGCTTATATGCCAACATTGGCACGTAAGGAATCCGTCTGAAAAGTCCTTATTTGCCATCATTGAAATCATTTAGGAGTGATCTTCCTTGGCAATTGCGGCAAATATGATCAAAATTTGCATGATTTCGTCTGAAGCTCAATTCAACATTTCCTTGGACGATTAAAAAAAAAAGTAGATCTCCAGCTTCATTCTGGATCGGCAATAACTACAATATTAGCATTCTCTGAAATTTTAAAGGCAATAAAGCTATGGAAGTTACATCTGGATCAAGATCTAGTGAATGTACCTTAACATAGGGGAAAGAATTCTAAAATATTATAAAATATATTGCTGAGGGTTGCCCCAAACACGTTACAATTAAATTTGACAAAATTAATATGTTCTAAAAACAACTAATATTTCCAATTCCCCTTTAACGGAACAAAACAGGCCAGTTATCATCTCTGTAGAAAATAAGTGTCCCTAAAAGTGTTGGTAAAAGTATGCAAGTGTTGTTCGGCAAATCACATTGATAGGTATTGCAATGCTAAATGGTGAAAATATTTTTTACAAAAGGAAGGCCGAAAGGGGGAACATTGAACATTGAATTGAAGTATGGATTAAAACAGATAAAATTAGTCTCGATCAAGCTCTCCATTCAGCGCTCCTATAGTTTGACAAACAGGGAGAACCTTACGATAATCATTATGCCCAAAATGTTTTAACTGTGACAAGTAAATCGCTCAATATTTTTTAAAGTTACTCGTCTACTTTTGAAAGAAGCTCCCACATCATCCTTTCAAAATTAATGTTTCTTGAATTCTCTTGATACAGAAAATGGGTTTGAAATTTTGTTTGAAAAATTACAAAACGAAAACTCCTTTTCTTTGTTAGAAGCGTGTTCCAACCACACATTATCTCTGAACTTCCAAAATGTTGGCCAACAAGACTTCCTGCTTACACGCCAATGTTGGCAAATAAGGTCAGCCAAAATATTTTATAATTTACATGATTAGTTGATTATTTGCATTATATTAGCATTCTTATTTGAAGTGCTCTTAAAAACCTTTATGGTCCCAGACTGTTTTGAATTTTTTTTTTAATCATGGGAAATTGAATTATACAATTCACTATACCAAGTCTGATTTTCTCGAGTTCGTTTGTTCTAGAAAAACTAGTGGATGCTCTATAATTATATACTCTTCGCATTAATAAGATTATCTTATGCAGAATACCTCAAGTATTACAATAAATCATAGTTTGATTATTTTTCTTCCTTCATACTTTTAATGGCTTTAGCGTAAGGGTCAGCATCAAACAAAAATAACACCTTCATCTTGATTTAAGAAAAGGCAGAACAAATACAAAGAGCAAAACATAAAAAAGAAACAAAGCAGTTATAAAAAAAAAATAAAAAAAAAAATATTAGCAAAACCACTACCAACAACACAATAACAACAACAACGTCAACAACAAAACAAATAAATACACAAGACTAAAGAAAAACTTAGGGAAAATCTAAGATTAGAATTAATTTCAAATTTGTGACCAATTTACCCGACAAGATTTTTCCGCCTTACTTCTGTATAATACCAGGGCTTCCTACAGTGGTTGAGTGCCTGTCGGTCACGTGGTGGGGCACTAAACCGAGTGGCCCAACTTTCTCATACGGGTTGGGATCCATAAAGGAGAAGAACAGTCACATAATCGTTGCGTTTGCATATTTTCTTTGCGTCCACATGCTGTCACTGATGAACAGTTCATCTATTTTTGACTTTTTAAAACAATATTTTTCGTTGAATATTGGCTATATATTTCGTTGTTGATAGCTACTGGATGAAAAGAAATCGTTTTACAGTAACATTTGTTTTATCCTGCCTATGATAGAGTTGCTATTATATTATATATAGATCGGTCAGTGCTAGAGTAAGGGACTTAATTCATTTGATCGTAAAATCATGACATTGATGGATAATCTCCCTTTAGAATCCACTTGCTCTTCCACCGCTACTTGAATTCGCTAACCTTGACCCTTTCTTTGACCCTTCACTGCCAGTGAGCCTGAACAAACATCGCTGGCCCTGAGACTGGGTCCACTTTACACTAGGAGAGTGAAAAACAAAAGTGGAATAGATTATACCACAACCATTCTGTGCCTGATCATAATTATACTGTCATCAAAAAATAATTGCACTTTCTCAGTTCCATTGTCAACACGAATATGTGCTTGGCTGATTGATTGATTGATCGATTGATTTTGTGTTACCATGTAAACTACACAGTACACAATGTTAGGCAATGTGGGTGTCTGCAGGGTGAACATAGCAAGTTTCTCATCAGAGGCGACGCTAACAACAGGTGAGAAATGGGACCTGTCAGAGATCCCCAAACTGTGCAACATGACATCTGCAATGTATTTCCGCTGTGGGGCAAAGCTAGTCAGCCACAGCCACCGCGAATGATGTGTCGTCATAACTTCTGACTGGAACCCGCGAGCTAGAATCAGGGGGAGTTCTAAACCCTCTCTAGTTATGAACTGATGACTACCTCTTGCAAGGCTCCTTTTCAGCAAGGATCTTTCAGACACAGTAAAGGCATTGGGCGACACGAATCGTTTCCTGAGCAAGAGATCCTTGGAGACAGCCGTACCTCCACACTCGGGCCAACCCAACCCCAGGACTTTCACAAAGGGGACCTCGAACAGGGGAGAGGGCAGAGACAGAAGAACTCAACATGGGCACAAAACATGGCGCTCATTTGTGGGACAGCTAAACTAAGGACCAAACAGATTGGGAGTAGAACATTGAACTTTTAGAAAAGCCAGGAAAGAAATCCAAACAAAGAGCTTAGACTTAACGCAGGGGACCCCAAAGTCATAA
>JAWDGP010004208.1:130000-152500 GCA_033675545.1 Elysia crispata
AAAAAAACCCCAGTCCTTTAATCTTCTAACTGAAATTTCTATGGAAAATTTGGTGTTTAAAAACGCCAAAATGTACTCAAATTTTCGCTTCATTCAAATATTTTCATTCATAGTGCAAGCGCTCAGTGTTAATTACGTCTGTATGATGACCCGAATATTTTCAAAGATGTCAACTTTCCCGCCGAACAGACCCCTTAACTTCAGTCGTGTCATCAGAATCGAGCGCTGTATTGCCTTGGGCCAAACTGTGCTAGTTCTGGGGTTTACTTTCCACAAAGCGTCACCCGCTCTGATGTGATCTCCCGCATGTTTTGTGCTGACGATTTCCAACTGGGCACTAGCGGCTCTCCGCTCTGCCAGTGCGCCTGAAGTCGAACTACGGTCAACCATCTTGAGCAAGATATAAGAAAACAAACCAGAAGTAAAGGCAGAATTGTCGTGAAACAGACAGAAACAATTAAAGATGATATTGAAGACAAAAATGCTCCTCTAGACTTGATCAGCCCTGTCAAGAGAAGTAAGGGAGATAATAAAAATGCCTGACATAAACTTTATAAGATAAGATGTGGCGCAATAAAAATTATCCAGCTCTATTCATTAGATTCATTCCCTTCGGATATTTCTACATAAAAGAAAGAAAAAATCCTAAATGAAACACATCTAATGTTTTCCGTGAATTCGGACATAAAGAAGAGTTTTTCTGGTTTAGATTGATTATGTCGTCCGTCACCAGTCCACAATTTTGAACAGAAACTTTTTGAGCTTCCTCGATCAATTATCAAGATTTATTCAACACTTTCCAAAATCCATATACGTTCAATTGTATGTAGCTATTCATGTGGTATTCCTTGCCTGTTTGGTGCAAGTATGTCTGCTAGATCTGAAAAAGTTTTGGATATGACGGCTAGTCAAACCTCAGTTTAAAGTAACTTGAAAAGTCAAGTCTTACAATGTTTTGACCCCACTTGGTGGGTTCATGTTGATCCAATGTTTCAATAGTCCACCTCACAAAACCATCCTGGCTCTAGACTGAGACACATTCTTGATGTTCTCTTAACTGCTGGTTTAACGGTCCATGTCACAAAACCATCCTGGCTCTAGACTGAGACACATTCTTGATGTTCTCTAAACTGCTGGTTTAACGATCCACGTCACAAAACCATCCTGGCTCTAGACTGAGACACATTCTTGATGTCCTCTTAACTGGAGGTTTAACGGTCCACGTCACAAAACCATCCTGGCTCTAGACTGAGACACATTCTTGATGTTCTCTTAACTGGTGGTTTAACGGTCCACGTCACAAAACCATCCTGGCTCTAGACTGAGACACATTCTTGATGTCCTCTTAACTGGAGGTTTAACGGTCCACGTCACAAAACCAGCCTGGCTCTAGACTGAGACACATTCTTGATGTTCTCTTAACTGGTGGTTTGACGGTCCACGTCACAAAACCATCCTGGCTCTAGACTGAGACACATTCTTGATGTCCTCTTAACTGGTGGTTTAACGGTCCACGTCACAAAACCATCCTGGCTCTAGACTGAGGCACATTCTTGATGTTCTCTGAAATAAAGGAACAACTTGCCCTATCTTTCCATCCTTATCTCATTATTGAAGATGACACAAGTCATAGCGCTCCCACTCCACTTTCTCTTCTTCCCCCCCCCTCCCTTTCTTTTCTTCTAGCCACGCCAACCAAGTGCTCTCTCGTACTATGTGAGATGTTCTGTCTTAATGGTTTTCTCAAGGGGGAAGATGGTTGCCCTGTCTGCAGATGTGCCTGAGGGTCTGTCTGGTGTGGATACTGACCCTGTGTTCCCTTACGTATTCCTAGCGGGCAAAATATATGATCTACCGACAACAGCTGGGTCTTGGGTTTAGCACACAGAAACTTGACGGGAGTAGAGCAAAACAAAATACAAACAGATAATACGGGGCATTTTGAAAACTGTCAGTTTTACTAAAAAAAAAAACCCAAAGAAAACTGCAATATTTATCACTATTCTACATGAAATAAAGACTGAGATGAAAAATGTTGCTCTAATGTTTAAATTTTTTGTTGCCGCCTCTTAGAAAAAAAATGAATGCATTCCCCAAATGATTCTTGCACAATACCAAGTCAGTCTCTCTCTCTCTCTCTCTCTCTCTCTCTCTCTCTCTCTCTCTCTGTGTCTCTCCCCCTTTCTCTCTCTCTTTCTCTCTCCTTCTGTTTGTCTCTCTCTTTCTCTTTCTCTCACTCTCTCTTTCTCTATCCCTTAAATAATAACCAAAGAGCCACATAGGACGCGCATTCTCTTGACAAAGGCCAAAAGAAACAGTTCTTACCAAAGAAGGTTCCTTTGTCGGAACTGCCTCCTCCCCAAACCAACCATCAAAATCCTCTTCGTATTTCCTTGTCGTTGAAAGAACAGTGTGAAAACATTGTAGACATTGCCCACAAAATTTTCTCCTTTTTTTCCCGCAACCAGTTCCCACAAAGAGTCAATGCTCGGGGGTAATGTGTGCCATGTTTTGCATCGACGGCTTCCAACTCGGACCTGACGGGTGCCCAATCTGCCGCTGCGCCACAAAGCCACTTCCCACACTTGTTGTTAGCTAAATCAGAAACAATCTCCACCACACTTGTTGTTAGCTAAATCAGAAACAATCTCCACCACACTTGTTGTTAGCTAAATCAGAAACAATCTCCACCACACTTGTTGTTAGCTAAATCAGAAACAATCTCCACCACACTTGTTGTTAAATCAGAAACAATCTCCCACACTTGTTGTTAGCTAGATCAGAAACAATCTCCCACACTTGTTGTTAGATCAGAAACAATCTCCCACACTTGTTGTTAGATCAGAAACAATCTCCCACACTTGTTGTTAGCTAAATCAGAAACAATCTCCCACACTTGTTGTTAGCTAAATCAGAAACAATCTCCCACACTTGTTGTTAGCTAAATCAGAAACAATCTCCCACACTTGTTGTTAGCTAAATCAGAAACAATCTCCCACACTTGTTGCCTGTTTGATCAGAAACAATCTCCACCACATTTCATGTCAGTTAGATCAGAAACAATCTCCACCACTCATGTTGCCTCTTTGTTCAGAAACAACCTCCCACACTTAATGTCAGTTAGATCAGAAACAACCTCCCACACTTGATGTCAGTTAGATCAGAAACAACCTCCCACACTTGTTGCCTGTTTGATCAGAAACAACCTCCCACACTTGTTGCCTGTTTGATCAGAAACAATCTCTCACACTTGATGTCAGTTAGATCAGAAACAATCTCTCACACTTGATGTCAGTTAGATCAGAAACAATCTCTCACACTTGATGTCAGTTAGATCAGAAACAATCTCTCACACTTGATGTCAGTTAGATCAGAAACAATCTCTCACACTTGATGTCAGTTAGATCAGAAACAATCTCTCACACTTGATGTCAGTTAGATCAGAAACAATCTCCACCACACTTGTTGTTAGCTAAATCAGAAACAATCTCCACCACACTTGTTGTTAGCTAAATCAGAAACAATCTCCACCACACTTGTTGTTAAATCAGAAACAATCTCCACCACACTTGTTGTTAAATCAGAAACAATCTCCACCACACTTGTTGTTAGCTAAATCAGAAACAATCTCCACCACACTTGTTGTTAGCTAGATCAGAAACAATCTCTCACACTAGTTGCCTGTTAGATCAGAAACAATCTCCACCACACTTGTTGTTAAATCAGAAACAATCTCCACCACACTTGTTGTTAGCTAGATCAGAAACAATCTCCACCACACTTGTTGTTAAATCAGAAACAACTTCCCACACTTGTTGTTAGCTAGATCAGAAACAATCTCTCACACTAGTTGCCTGTTAGATCAGAAACAATCTCCCACACTTGCTGTTAGTTAGATCAGAAACAATCTCTCACACTTGTTGTTAGTTAGATCAGAAAGAATCTCCCACACTTGTTGCCTGTTTGATCAGAAACAATCTTCTACACTTGATGTTAGTTAGATCAGAAACAATCTCCACCACAATTGTTGCCTGTTTGATCAGAAACAATCTCTCACACTAGTTGACTGTTAGATCACAATCTCCCACACTTGCTGTTAGCTAGATCAGAAACCATTTGTCACATTTGTTGTCACTTAGATCTACAATTCTCTGGCAATAAACTTGCACCTTGATAAGATTGCATTTGTTGTTTCCTCTTAAAACATGTGATTTCTTTTTCTGCGGTGTTATGAATGTCTGTTGTGATGTTTTGATTTGAGGTCTTTATATCTTTGTGTCGATCTCGTGACTTACTTCTTTCAATTTTCGCAGTCTTAGTTATTCCCTTTCTTTCCTTCCTCTCTTTCTCTCTATCTGTATAATCATTTATGTCTGTAGTCTTCTATCACTACAATATCTGCCTGTCCTCTCGTACTTTTGACCCTCACTTATCCAAAATCTCCTCATTAGGACCCCTAACCTCTCCCATCCCCCCCTCCCCCATTTGCTCTCTCTCTCTCTCTCTGCCCCATTTGCCCCAACCTGTTTTCTCTCTTCACAGCGTCTCCAACCAAATGCTCGGACGTGATGTGCTTCATGTTCTGTGCAAACGGCTTCCAACTCGGGCAGGATGGCTGTCCTATCTGCAGATGTGCGTAGGATAAAGCCGGAGCACTAGATACTTCAACCCTGACATACTGTATACAATTAATATACAAGCCTCGTATGATCGATACGTAGGCCACTAACCGAATGTTTTGACTTGTACCGAAAAGTTTCCTACCGCTAAAGATATAGAAGTCCAATTGTTGGACAAATACACTTCATGGCAAAATATGAAATTTGAATTCCACTTGAAGAAGCAACCCACTGATCTGATAGCATCCTCGCTGGCAGCACAAGACCAAGATTTGCAAAACAGGACACAAATGTTATCCTGGATCTTTGGTACCTCCAACCAACCTTAAGTTTACATTTATTGTGTAATGTCAGAATACAAAACATTCACAAAAACTTTGCGGAAAGTTTATGTCCGCAGACATAGTAAGATATTTTCCTCTGTATATATTTAGATGTATACATTGTTTCAATCTTCAACATTGAAATAAAGGAAAAGAGACAAAATAAAAGAAAACAATAGATCTACATGACATGTGCATATTAAAAATAAAGAACTCGAGAAAACCACAACACACACAATCACTCCCTGCCAACCCCCACACCTCCAAAAAAAAAAAAAATAAAACCTCGTGTGATTTATGGACGGAGAGTCGTGATCTTCTCATGTGATGATCAGCATCAGTTGCACAGTAAGCCTCCTTTTATTTGAGGGAAAAGGGGGGGGGGGAGCAAGTATGGATCTCGGTCAACTAATTACAAGTCTCAATACTGTATTCCTGCACTGTTGTCAAACATCTGATCGTTCAATCAATCAATCATTTAATCAGTTACATGCCAATCAACCAAGCAACCAAGCAACCAGACGATCAACGAACCAAATGTATTGATGAAATAAATCAGCCATAACACCATTAAAAATCAACACAAACCAATGCTTTGTCAAATAGATCAATCGATCACCCGCTATATCAAGCGATCAACTAAGTAATCGATCAATTTATAGCTTGAATTATCAATTGCCCCATAATTTAATCATACAATCAAACAGCCAGCATAAAAATGATTTTAACAATCGACTTAACAACCAGCTAACAAATCAATTAACGCATAATTGAATCACTCAACATATAAACCGATCATCAGATTCTAATCATTTAATAAATCAATCGACTACTCAACCAATCAATCATCCAAACAATTCGTCCATCCCTCAAAATTAGTTGTTTAAACTATCGTGCACAATCACAGACAATGCTCCGCAACAAAAACCTGTTTGTGACTGCTTACAAAACTTAAAGCTCAGATGTGGCATCAGAAGAGAAATATTCTACTATGGAGTGCCACATCTTGTGAAAAAAAATTATCAAACCTCTTAAAAAAATATAAGAATGACTCAATAAAAGTGGTCCTATGGCATAAATTGAACGAGACCAAAATTCGTAGGTTTTTCTCAGTGCTTCCTTTATTTTTTACACATATTCTATGTTAATAATATAATATGTTAATAACATAGGAAAGTCAACAATCAAAGAAGGACAATACATTCAGTGTTGATTCCATATTCCATAGTGAGATTATAGCGATATTAATTATTATGCAGGGCTTGATAAGAATGGTCATGTAGATGAATAAAGAATAGAATGGTAACTCTGAATGATCTTTGGACTGCATGATAAAAAATGCCGGATTAGAACAGAGCAAACTCAGCGTAAGAAGATGTCGCCATTTGGCAGCTGGTTTTGGCGAGCTCTAAACTTTTAACTTTCTCGAAGTCCATCAGCCGAGCGAGATCTGAACTGTAAACAAAGTAGTTCAACCTCTGCGATCTGTATCGAGATCAAAGTTTTATCGTGGAAAGGAAGAGCAACTGCCCTAATCATTTCAGAAGGCATGCCAGTATTTCAAAGTAGCTCTATTATAATCCAGAAAGTTTCAGCTTGCGGTGCTAGAATAGTGTAATTACCTTTTAAGCTAAAATGATAACGACAGTAGCGTATCTATATATGTTCATATTGCTTTTAACGATGAGGATACAGTGATAAATACTGAGAAATGTGCTATGGTTAGGATACATAATACAGAACAGATATAAGCAGAGTATGATTACAAAAATTAGCAGGTAAAATCGCCAGAATCAGCAAAAGCTTCAACATAACAGCAAATGCAGCAAAATTTAATGAGCACTGAAAGCCATCTTGAAGCACGTCACTGATGTATACTCTGGGACGAGTCTTTGATAAATGTACAAAACGTAAACTTTTCTAACAAATGTTTCAACGAAGGTATCGTAATCATAATGATGCATTTGTAATAAACTGAAACCAATAATTTATGCCTTCATGAACCCATTCGTAAATATTACATCGTGAGGTTTTGGGGAGTTGTCTAAATTCAGAGCGATACGCCTTAATTCAAGTTGACGATTTACTTCTATCTCTAAGTCCTAGGAACATTTTGAAATTTAAACCAAACCCAGACAATGTCGAAAAGGCAAAATCAATGTGGGTTTTTTTTGTATAGTAGTTATACACTGAAATCTCCGTTTTCCTTAATCGCTAATATGACCAAAGCTTAAGAGATTGGGTTTCCAAAGTCAGTCATACAACACGCAAAATAAACAAACAGTATTGTTTTCTGATCCAAACCTATTTCCTGAGTTATTTTATCATGGGTTATTCCAACACTTTCCTTTCGCGGAACCACCCGCTGACCATTTGAAAGAGGAAAATTAAATATTCTTCCGTCACGGACTTCACCACGGTACAGAAGCGAGCTATATTACTATATTAGTGTAAACATTTCAAAGCTGCTGCCATACAAGATACACAGGGGAGGTGGAACAGAGTTTTATACCTAATACATACTCTACATATCTCAATAAGACAATTAACACTACTTTACATCCTTAAACGTTCTTCAGTTAGCTAAAGACCTCCGCAATGCATATCAGGGAAGTTGTCTATAACGGTTCTACAGGTCAAAGTTTGTAGAGCGTAGTATGGTTCTGAACTTCTTTATCACGGTTCTACAGGTCAACGTTAGCAGAGCGTGGTATGGTTCTGAACTTCTTTATCACGGTTCTACAGGTCAACGTTAGCAGAGCGTGGTATGGTTCTGAACTTCTTTATCACGGTTCTACAGGTCAACGTTAGCAGAGCGTAGTATGGTTCTGAACTTCTTTATCACGGTTCTACAGGTCAACGTTAGCAGAGCGTGGTATGGCTCTGAACTTCTTTATACAACTCAACCTTACCAGAGCGTGGTATGGTTCTCAAGTTCTCTATAACTGTTTACAACTCAAATTGTCATTACAATCTTTACAGTTACATGAATAATAAAGCTATGGGAAAAAGTGCCTATTGTATTTGAACTGAAAATCTCGAGGTTTCAGGTATAGTACCCTACCATTTTGGCTAGGCATGGTTTTGGGAAGACATTAACTCACACTGTGATTAGTCTAATACCCATCGCGTCTTTTTTAGAATCTCCATATTGATATGGACAAAGGGCGCACAGCACATAATTATAAAATATATGAAGGGAAGTAGTTATTTTAGGAACTAGAGGTTCCTTTTTCTGAGTTTCCAGAGTGTTCAGAGTTTCTCTTGCACTGTTGTACATGACATAATCTGTACAGCCTACAGAAAAACACCAACAGTGATGACTTTAAAAAGACCACAGCTGTATAATAGCAAAAATAACAAACATAGAGTGAGCTATGATCACATTATATCACCATCGTGCTCGGATTCTTCAGTGCTGTATTATTTCGTTTGGTCAGAATGGCAGGCACACTTCAGTCCAAGGATATTTATATATATATATATATATATATATATATATATATAATACATATACATGTAAAACAAACCGGTGGACAGTATTTCAACGTTAAATTAACGTTCACAACTGAACAGGCGGTCAGTATTTCAGCTCTGAGTGAAAGTTCATAACTTAACAAGCGGCCAGTATTTCAGCTCTGAGTGAAAGTTCATAACTTAACAAGCAGTCAGTATTTCAGCTCTGAGTGAAAGTTCATAACTTAACAAGCAGTCAGTATTTCAGCTCTGAGTGAAAGTTCATAACTTAAAAAGCAGTCAGTATTTCAGCTCTGAGTGAAAGTTCATAACTTAACAAGCGGTCTGTGTTTTAGATAGGATTAACATCATATTAATAATATTGTAACACACATGCGATCGATATTTATCACTGGCTGACAGCACATACAAAACAAGCAATAAAAAAAATGACATTATATAACACTCTGCATTTCTACCCTTCACAACAATCCTCTCTTTCGGAAAAAAAACAATAAAAAAATTAAGCGATGACGATACCATAAAAGTGGGAAGAAGTTCCATACCTGCAGGTAATATTATGTTTAATCTGCGCTGGTGATCCAAATTATCGCCTAAACATTTAGTCAGTGGATCTTGCTAGAATTACCTTTCCTTCAATTTTTAATATTCTAGAAAATTCAGCTTTTATTAGTCTGAAAAGATTACAAATCAAGCAACCAATCAAACAAATGACAAACAGTTTGTCAAGAAAATAAATAGGCTCTCTTAATATGATGAAGGAATAGGAAAAAGAAACGGGCGCTGACTTCCATTTCCATTATCATCAGCACAACGGGTTTGTTTTAAATACAGCCCACTGCTGGTGGGAGAGGAGTGTGACCTGTGCCAATACCTTAACTTTACAATCCTCAACAAAAATCAATGTTTAAGAATATTTTTGTGACATAAATAAAACCTTCTCATATTGATAAATCAATGTCTAAAGGAAAAAAATGTAAATTGCGAGGAGCTTAAGTGAAAAGACGATGTGGAAGGAAAAGGCCCGGTCGTAAATATCCGTGAACAAAGAAGTGAAAACAAACCTTCGAGGATCCTCGGGAATCCCCCAGCAGCGTGCACTGTAGAGCATCAGAGTCGACAAAATCTATACAGTTGCATAATATATTATCATCATGGCAAAATGTCTCCCAGCACCAGCTAACCTAACTAAAAGAAAAAAAAACCCAATATAATCAGCATCGTTTTTAACCAAACAGTCATTCATTTCATGTATTTCTGACATTTGTCTAATTCACTTAGTGTATAACTATATACCAGACAAACATTGCTAGCTCCATCATCTCCACAGATGGTAAAATCATCTCTGTTAACAGTGCTCTACTCCCCCCCACGACCCCCTCTTTTTTTTCTTTTATACTTGCAGCACTCAGTCAAAACTAGCCTCACCGTGCTGTACCGAATCTTCAACAATAGACCATTGCAGACTATTTTCTCATTTGTGTCCATACATTGTGTTAAATGGCTTAAGACACAGTACATTTTTTACTTCTCAGTCTACATCACTAACCACCAACTTACTTTCCCTTGCATTTGATGTGAGCTCGATCTTCTAATCCCTCGCACTACCATCTTAATCTGAATCTTTATTTCATCCAGCCTTCATCACATCTGAATTCTCACCTGATAACTTACACTCTTATACCTTAGAGATACACCCCATCTTGAACAAAGATTGAACATCCTCTAAACCGAACTGCCCACTTGAACTCCAACATTCGAAATCTACAACTAATTCTTCTCCTGTCCCCTAAATGATTCTGTTCTATCGATTGTGAGAAGTATTTTCATTCACAATGTCGCTTTCAACCTTTACCTTCGTTCCACACAACTCTCCTATTCTGACCGACTCAATAAATTCTTCTTCTTTCAATCACACGAGTTATAATTATACCCCTCCGGCCTAACTAAGCATCAGGCCTGGGGTGATAAACGGTGGTCTTAAAGAGCGTGAATGCTGACACCAGAATGGCGGTGAGATAGGCGAAAAAAAAGAGTCTGTCGAGGACGAGAGCCACAAGCTTCCACTCTCGAGCCAAGTACTCTTTGTGAGCTTTCTCTGCGTTCTTGTCCACCATTCTCTTCAGGTGCCGCTTGATCTCGCGGACTTCCGCTTCCAACATGGAGAACTGGCTCGTAACTGGCAGGGGAAGCGATCCCAAAAGCCTTGTCTCGGGACAGGAAGTTGACGAGATGTCCGTCTCACTCCCGGGCCCGCCATTGCTGAGCGGCCTCCAATTTTCTTCGGGCTGCATTTCGAACACGCCCACTCTGTCGTACTTAAAGTCTACGTGGTGGTGAGGATGATGGTGGTGGAGGTGGTGCTGGTTGAGTCGCCGTGCGTCCTTGATGCGGGCGAAGCCTCCACCATTTCCGTTGCCTCCACCAGTGTGGATGTTGTTGGCGCTTCCACCATGTCCACCCGCCGACAGGAGAACTGCGCCGTCCCGGCCCACTCCACCAGCGGGAATTCCCCCGGAGCCTGGGGCGGAGCAGCCGACAGGGTTGTAGCCCAGGCTGTTTCGGCGCTCGTCCTGTTCTTTCTTGTCCATCAAAGTGTTGCGCATGCAGAACACGCGGGCGAAGAAGTCCAGCATCAGCTACACGGCCACGCATGGGAAGAGAAGAGAAAACATGATGCTGAGTTTCATTTTGAAAAAAAAAAGCAATTATTAGTGATATTGGTTGTGAAGAGGGAAAATGAAAGAGGCAAAAATGATAGATAGATAGGGATGGAGAAAGAGAGAGATAGATAGATAGAGAGAGAGAGAGAGAGAGAGAGAGAGAGAGAGAGAGAGAGAGAGAGAGAGAGAGAGAGAGAGAGAGAGAGAGAGAGAGAGAGAGAGAGAGAGAAACAGACAGTGAGACAGACAGAAAACAGACAAGCAGATAGAACAACAGATAGAAGTTTAAGTATGCGGAAAGATCAGAGGAGAAAACAGCTGCGATGGATAGAGAGAAAAAGAGAGCTGTAAAAATTTAAATGAACGATGTACTCACCCGCCTGAAAAACCTGGGTACCTTGGTGCCTGGACCATGAAAGTAAAGGTTGACTATCACCACAGACAGTAGAGTGGACAGGGTGATGAGGATCATGTTCAGGCAGTAATAGGCGCCTAGATGACCGTAAGGAAGCCATGCAGAGAGCATGGAGAAGGGAGAAAATTGCGGCGCATTATTAATGTATCGTGGAGTTCGAAGTTATTATGAAAAAAAAAACACATTATGTTTTCTATACTTGTATTGTTTTGCATACACTCTTAGAGAGAAAATCGTAGAGAATAAAAGAGGTTAAAATGTTTATCTAATTGCTGAATAAAGAATTCAAATATGTTGTTTTGTTGAACTGACAAAGCCTCATTCGAACAAATCCGTTTCTTTTAGTATCAAATAAGCTTAAAAATCAAAGTCACTTCTGGCAGTGTTTAACTACGCCGTTAAGATTTGTCTCAATCAGCATATTTCTATCAGTGACATGACTTCCTGTCTTGTCTGTCTCTAAAAGCGTGGGTGTTTCAGCAAGCTTGTATTTATTTATCACAAAGCATAAGTAAGTATCATTATCTGGTCTGAACAATTAAAACTGTCTGAATCACTGAAACGAAGTCTGTATTGTATGATTGTGTATATCGTCAACAGTGTGTATCTTCAACTGTGTGTATCGTCAACTGTGTGTATCGTCAACTGTGTGTATCGTCAACAGTGTGTATCTTCAACTGTGTGTATCGTCAACTGTGTGTATCGTCAACTGTGGGTCTGTCATTGTGTTCATGTCTGCAGCACTAGAATCGTGTCTTCATCAGATGGACAGAACAATCAGCTTTATGGCTAACTAGCCAAGAGGGACAAACGCCGAATCAGTACGTTCTAATACTACTTTACGTTTCAGTAAGTCATTTTAGCTTCAGTATGATGTTATTAATTCTTTTTTACAATTTTGTCTATAACAGTTCCAATATGTCATTGTTTATATTCCTTAAACTCTTTTAGAAACCCCCATCCCCCCCCATTTTTTATCATTAAATCTCTGCCCTGTGCGCCTCAATGTCAGTGATTCCATCAATGACTTCTCCCCATCCACCGAGCATGACATGACATGACATGACGGCCCCACCTATGAGCGGTATGCTGGAGGCGCCGGGAGGGGTCGACTCTGCCAACAGCAGCAGCAGCACGAAGAAGGCGACGAAGATGTTCATGCCTGGCACACGAGGGGCACAAAAGTGGGAAGGGGCGTGGAGGTAGTGGGGGTGGGGTAGGGTGGGTTCACATGGATGATGGGTTTTAGAGAATGTCAAACATAGCAAGAAAACAGAGAAATCGTAAGGTTAGAGAACGACTTTAATGACAAAGATAAATACATCTGAGTACAGAAAATCTAAAATGCGATAAGTAAGATGTAGTCAGATGTGCTTTATTAAATTTCTCTAGAGATCATTGAGTCTCATCAAAGCCCTTACTACAAATTTTAACAATACATAAAGAAAACAACAGGGACAATGAAGAAAGTGGCATAACAATGATTTGAATATTAAAAAAAAAAGAACAGTATCACCCCCTTCATAATCTCGATATTTCAAAACAAAATTGAATACATCAAGATCTCTGAGTCCCTTGTATCCCACACATCTTTGCCCCGTTTCGCCCCCTTGAGCCTGTTAATCTCCCTGGTGACAGCAACACTTCTAGCCTGGCATCGCAGCGCATATTTCCAGCCTTCAGCCCCAGTCTCTGTGCAGATTTTTAGCCTAATGACAGTCTTGAGACTCCAGTGTGTGTCTCCAGGCCTCACTACAAACTCCAATTTCTGGGTTAGCACCCTAGTATTTGCTAGCTTATGAGCATTGTATGTGTCTGGCGCCCATTGTATGACACCCTCATCAGCACTTTCTTCAGGTAGTTTGTCTAATAGCTGCATTTTTCAATTCAGTGAAATCACGGTCCATAATTAATAATAACTTTTATTATTAAAATCGTTCGCCTAGACTAAGTTTCCTGTGAATCTTTCGGGGCCTCTTTGTCAGCCCTGGGAGCGGTAAGTTGTGTAGCAGCGAGTCTTACCTAACTGCATCTTGGCTGGAGATTCCGGGGGAAGCCAGAACAGGACCAGGGTGAGTGACGACAGCAGCACACAAGGCAGGATGAGGATGTAGTTGTAGAAAGCCACCTGGAGATATGGAGAGAGTGGGCTTAGAAGATCAGTAAAATATTGGTTCTGCAAAAGATAGGGATAGTTGAAAAGGGAGGAATTGTGAATAATATAGAATTTAGTGAGAGAGAGAGAGAAAAATAAAGAAATAGAGAGAGAGAGACAGAGACAGAGATAGAGACAGACAGAGAGAGAGAAAGAGAGAGAGAGAGAGAGAGAGAGAGAGAGAGAGAGAGAGAGAGAGAGAGAGAGAGAGAGAGAGAGAGAGAGAGAGAGAGAGAGAGAGAGAGAGAGAGAGAGAGAGAGAGAGAGAGAGAGAGATCATATTGTCACAATTCTTCTAAACATAAAAGCAAAAACACGACATTTGTTGGACATCATGGTTATCACAAAGGAATCAGAAGCAAACAAACAAAAAAGGACACATGACTGTGTGTCTGTAAATAGCATGAATACAAAATCTAGAAAAGAACAGGTTGACAACTCATAAATGAAGGGAAAACAAAAGAATCAGTGCGAGTAACAGTTTACATTACTGCGCAAGTCACTTTAAAGGCGAAACGCATAATCTCATCAAATTATTATCTGTATAGTTTATTTTCTTGTCCCTTAGTTAGATTGTTTTTTCCTATTTTATTTTTTTGCTTTTGTACTTCTTCCCAGCGTCCTTCTGTGGTACAAAAGCACGCACCTTTCTTCTCAGAACCAGTTTGAACTTGAGGTCCACGTACGGCTCGGGGCAACATTCGTAGTACATGACGTTCCGCTGTGCCGAGGAATTGACGATGTCCCACTCGTTACTGAGGATGTAGTTGGTCATCTCGAAACCTTCCACGTCCTTGTAGTGGAACTGCACGGCGAAAGCAGAGCACACAGAAAAAATTCGTTTATACAGAGTAGACAGAAAATCCCGAAATTTTTTATGCAGATGAGACAGAAAAATCCAAAATTTTGTATGCAGAGGAGAGAGAAAATCCCAAAATTATTTGTGCAGAGGAGTCAGAAAAACTCAACATTGTTTATGCCGATATTAGCTTTTTTTAAATCCAGCCAGATTAAATTGGTACAGATACAAAAAAAATCAAGTCTCCACACATTTCATATTAGTTGCTGCTTCGCTCACGGCGAAATAACAGAATAGAGAAAATATCTAGAATTTGAGCTTCATTATTGTGAGCTAAGAGATTCATCATGACAAGATTATCATTCAGTACAAAAGCTATCACATTTTGATGGTTAAATATACAACGCCTGATTGGCTTGAAAATGTTCTAGAAAAAAAGACTGGATTAGGCAAGATCTGCATATCTCGACCTAAATCTAAGAATATTGTCATGATCAATAAAAGTCACAAAAACAATAATGTTACTATCTTCTTCAACATCATCATCACCTCTATCAGAAACTTTACCCATGCCGTGGTTAATATCATCTTTATCATCATCGCCATGATGACTGTCATTACCAGTTTAGCTCGACTCTCTCACAGACATTAAGAGTAACGCCAACCATACCACTGAGATAATGACTCGCCAAGATGACGCGGAACGCCATCCAGACCACACAAAGATAATGACACGCCAAGATGACGCGGGACGCCATCCAGACCACACAAAGATAATGACACGCCAAGATGACGCGGGACGCCATCCAGACCACACAAAGATAATGACACGCCAAGATGACGCGGGACGCCATCCAGACCACACAAAGATAATGACACGCCAAGATGACGCGGGACGCCATCCAGACCACACAAAGATAATGACTCGCCAAGATGACGCGGGACGCCATCCAGAGCACACTGAGATAATGACTCGCCAAGATGACGCGGGACGCCATCCAGAGCACACTGAGATAATGACACGCCAAGATGACGCGGGACGCCATGCAGACCACACAAAGATAATGACACGCCAAGATGACGCGGGACGCCATCCAGAGCACACTGAGATAATGACACGCCAAGATGACGCGGGACGCCAACCAGACCACACTGAGATAATGACTCGCCAAGATGACGCGGGACGCCATGCAGACCACACAAAGATGATAACTCGCCAAGATGACGCGGGACGCCATCCAGACCACACAAAGATAATGACTCGCCAAGATGACGCGGGACGCCATCCAGACCACACAAAGATAATGACTCGCCAAGATGACGCGGGACGCCATCCAGACCACACAAAGATAATGACACGCCAAGATGACGCGGGACGCCATCCAGACCACACAAAGATAATGACTCGCCAAGATGACGCGGGACGCCATCCAGACCACACAAAGATAATGACTCGCCAAGATGACGCGGGACGCCATGCAGACCACACAAAGATAATAACTCGCCAAGATGACGCGAGACGCCTACCATGAGGTCCAGCTTGGAGCCGTCATAAGTCCAGGAGCCAAACTTGAGCTCGCACGTCTGTTCGTCAAACGGAAAGTGCTCGATGTCGATATAGCAGGAGCTGCGGAACACGGCCTGAGGGATCCACAGGACGTCCCCGTTACTGGACAGGACGCAGAGAGCGTCACGTTTCTCTTCCAATCGGGTGTCTGCGCTGTAGGATCGGGGAGAGAGAGAGAGAGAGAGAGAGAGAGAGAGAGAGAGAGAGAGAGAGAGAGAGAGAGAGAGAGAGAGAGAGAGAGAGAGAGAGAGAAAGAGAGAGAGAGAGAGAGAGAGAGAGAGAGAGAGAGAGAGAGAGAGAGAGAGAGAGAGAGGGAGAGAGATATAGAGAGAGAGGGGGTGGGGTGGGGGGGCAGGGTTAGTGTGCGTAGCAAGGGTGATAGGTGGAGCAAAAGTTCTGTTTCGTTTGAAAGATTGATGGTCTTTTGAAAAGTTTTAATCGTTGCCAAAAATTTAATAGCTAAGCGTGGTGTAAATAGATTAAATAACAGACTACAGATCCTTGAGCTTATTTTGAGAGTGTTAGAACACAAAAATAGGGCATACAACTTTTTTGGTTGATGTTTGATAAGATATATCTGTTTTGAAAATTACTTGGTTAGGTAGCGGTGGAGGTTCCTGTACTTTAGTTTTAGTTGGTTCAATATGACTGATGCAGTAATTAGTTGGCCCGTTTGACATAGAAGCATCAGTCTTTGTTTACAAGTCAACTAGTTTTGAATGATGGGAGAATATGAGAGTGAATTGATGTAGGTAATTAATGTAATAAAAAAGACTCTGCTAACTATGGGTTTGAAGTAAAAAGGGATATGTTTGTAATTGTGTGCATGTAGGCTACAAAAATAAGTCTAGTGGACATACTTTGTTGATGGTTTGATAAACTGAAATTATCTATGACATTAACATTTTCTGAAGGTTATTTCGCATAAAGGGAAAAAGGGAAGAGAAGGCATGGCATGCCGAGGTGGTTCCTATACAATGAGAGATTTAAAACATTTCTGGTGTATGGTTGGATAAAGAGATGGGACTTGTGGCATTACTAGTCACTGAATTGTGAGAAGAGAAAGATGATTAGGTCATATTTTTTTCATTGCTTGATTTTATAGAAAAAAGGGAAATTGATATTTGTGGTTGGTTTAATAAAGACGAGTTAAATGACCCTTCTGGTGTATGTGTATTATAATGAAGAAATACGTAACATTTCAGTTGTTTGTTTTTTTCGTTATAATGTGATGTTATGCTACATAACAAATGATGAATTTTTTGTTGGAACGACATAAAAATAAGACTGCTTTGATACTTAAATGGTCGGTGAATCATTGCTTTCACACTCCTAATGTTTCGAATAATGTACATGGTGCCTGTTTTGAAGTATTTAGTGAAGGCCCAGGTTTCAGTGTGTAGAGTTAACAATGACAGACATTTCACAGCAAGGGAGACGGGTGGATAAAGAAGAATGCAGGAAAACGTGTTGGGAACATTGGTTCCACTAAAAGAAGTCCCAGTTACGGACCAAGGCGTTCAGAAAGTGAGGGGGAGAGAACCCAAAACACTCACTAGTTGTAGAGTTTGATATCTGGCTTCCAGATGTCTTCGTTGTTCACCCGCACGTTGGTGATGTTGCCGTAATCCGACTCGTTCCACTGCAGATAAATGTCTGTCCATTGCTGGGAGGACAACGAGGAGGAGGAGGAGGAGTATGGGGACAAAATATTAGGGGTGGCTGCTCTTTTTAAATATTTAGTAAGCGTGAAAGTTAAGGCTGCAGTGCGAAAAAAATATCTATATTTAAATCTGTCTAGTCAGTCTATCTATCTATCTATCTATCTATCTATCTATCTATCTATCTATCTATCTATCTATCTTTCTATTTATGTATCTATCTATGTATGTATATATATATATATCTCAGTCAATCTATCTATCTATCTATATAATGTATATATATATATATATATATATATATATATATATATATATACATACATACACACATACATACATATATGTATAAATCAGTCACAGCTGCTGCCTCAACTCCGAATAAAATCTGACTCACTTTTGTCCTTTGGTCAAGTTGATTTGACTTCAAATCGAAAAAAAAAAAAATCTTAAACTCTAATCTTCAGCTCATCAGCTTGGTTGAGATCTGGTTGACTATTCAGTGGAGCTGGGAAGGGGGGCATGACTATCTGATCTGGACACCACACAGGAGATCCAAGTCTACCATAATGCCACGGTGTAGCCAAAGGCAGGTCCGGATTTTTAGACGAAGTTATTTTTCTATTATTCAAGAGATTCTGGAATGGGAATCTGCGAATTTCTGGTTTAAATTATAAAGCTTTGTAGGTTTGAAAAAAAAAATATTAAGTTTCTTTAGGAATTTTTAAAGGAATTTCAACACACGCATTGTAACTCTCTCTGCCTGTATGTTTTCCCCCCATGCACCTCTGTCTTGGAACAAAAATGTATAGTCGGTGAGGACGTCTCATAAGCCTTCTACTGTACTCACATAGGTGGCCCACACGTTAGTGCTCAGGATCTGATTGCGCTCGTCCAGGTCCAGGATTTGTATGAGAGAGAGGCCGTATTCGATGACGATCGTGTCATTCTGCTCCATCACGGGTCTCCCCATCTTCCCTCTCTCGCTGTAGTTTCCGATCAGGTCTCGGATCAGCCGCTTCTCATGGGACATCTGGACAACACCTGCAGGCGGGAACACATACAAGAGAGAGGTGTGTTAACAGGCGGGAACACATACAAGAGAGAGGTGTGTTAACAGGCGGGAACACATAGTAGGGAAAGGTGTATTAACAGGCGGGAACACGTAAGAGAGAAAGGTGTGTTAACAGGCGGGAACATATACAAGAGAAAGGTGTGTTAACAGGCGGGAAAACATACATTAGAAAACTGTATTAACAGGCGGGAACACATACAAGAGAAAGGTGTGTTAACAGGCGGGAAAACATACATTAGAAAACTGTATTAACAGGCGGGAACACATACAAGACAAAGGTGTATTAACAGGCGGGAACACATACAAAAGAAAGGTGTCTTCACAGGCGGGAACACATACAAGACAAAGGTGTGTTAACAGGCGGGAACACATACAAGAGAAAGGTGTGTTAACAGGCGGGAACACATACAAGAGAAAGGTGTGTTAACAGGCGGGAACACATACAAGAGAAAGGTGTGTTAACAGGCGGGAACACATACAAGAGAAAGGTGTGTTAACAGGCGGGAACACATACAAGAGAAAGGTGTGTTAACAGGCGCGAACACATACAAGAGAAAGGTTTGTTAACAGGCGGGAACACATACAAGGGAAAGGTGTGTTAACATGCGGGAACACATACAAGGGAAAGGTGTGTTAACAGTACTTATGTCAATATCGGTTATCCCAGCTGACTTTCTTCTAATCGTTATAAAAATAATTATATCTCCCATCATCATCTTCATCATCATAATGGTTATCAACATCATCAGAGTTTTTTTTTTAATCTGATATTCCTCTTCATCGTAATGTTTACCAGCTTCACCCCTCTTCCTTATAGATACCATCACTATCATCACCATCATCATCGATTTTGTACACCTCTTGCTTCTTAACATAGTTCTCTACCGGTCCACTATAATCTCCCCCCCCTCTCTCTCTCTCTGCCCCACCAACCCCCACGCGAAAAATTGTTGTCATCTTTAGGCTTTCATTTTTGTACAGTATTATACAATATAAAATATAATACTCGAAGGATTGGGTGACAAAAGAAGGACTAAAGGACCATCGTCTTGTGGACTCTTATTAAAACCCTAACGGCTCCTAAAGACTTTTAAAGATAGTTTTGTCTTTTACGAATTTAAAAATCTCCGGACGGATATTGCAAATGCTCAAATGAAGCATAGTCACTTCAAGTAGATGTGAATGAACAACTCCAGATTTTTTTACACTCTGTGGAACCGGCTGTCTGTAAACAGAAAGCAATTTTTATGTTGCATAAAAAGTTGCAACATCTAAAACAACACCAACACGTACATAACAATAATATTATTCTTCAGTCTCTTTTTTTGGCATCCAATTTCAGACTCTGGAACTTTCTAGAAAGCTCAAAGCCAAACAAGTTTTGGAATGTCGAAAAATATGGCATAGGTTTGAAATGTTATCTAAAGGAAAAAAAAATAATGGTGAATGGGGCAGTTGTCACGGTAACAGGGCAGTTCTCAAACAGAAGTACCATGTTTGAAGTCGTTCCTTTTGTAGACTTCTCGATCTAAAACTGGTCAACAGTTGCTTGACAGACACAAAACACGTCTCCTGTTTGGTTTGGTTGTCACGCGAAAACAACTAACTGATGTCGTTGAATAGCTACAGTAGGATCAACGGCAAACGATACAAGAATAATAGAACCGTTGAAAATCGTTTAAAGTAACATTTTACGTGCGTTCTGTAGTAATATCTCTCATCATTTTGACCAAAAAGATTTTTTTTAAATATTTCATTTGCCCTTAATATTTTAAGATATAGGTCATCTTGACTTACTCTTAGTTATCCTCTAAAGCCAGTATATCTGTTTGGCTTATCCGAGTGTTGAATCAAGTGGAAACGGTTTTTACACGATATGAAGACTTTATCTGAAAGGAAAACTTATCCCAGAGCAAATAACGGTTCATTGTGACAGCTAAATACATTTTTCGTAACCAACAGCCACAGTCATTTTCTGTAACGTTAATTAATCTCAGAACCAGCCACCGTTAATTCTGCCAAGCTAATTAATCTTGCAACCAGCCACCGTTAATTTGCTAATACTAATTAATCTCAGAGCCAACCTTTGTTCATTCTGTTCGGCTTATTTATCTCAGAACCAACCACTGTCCATTCTGTTCGGCTTATTTATCTCAGAACCAACCACTGTCCATTCTGTTCGGCTTATTTATCTCAGAACCAACCACTGTCCATTCTGTTCGGCTTAATTGTCTCAAAACCAGCCACTGTTCACTATATTGGGATTATTAAATTTTATCTCAGAACTAACAACTTTTCATTCTGTTGGGCTTATTTATGTCAGAATCAACTACTGTTCATTCTGTTTGGCTTATTCATGTAAAACCAGCCACTGTTCACTCTGTTGGTCTTATTTATCTCAGAACAAATCAATGTCCATTCTATTATGCTTATTCGTCTCAAAACCAACCACTGTTCACTCTGTTGGACTCATTTTTCTCAAAACCAACCACTGTTCACTTTGTTAGGCTTATTCATATCACAGCAAACCACTGTCCACTCTTGTTCAGCTAAGTTATCTCAGAACCAAATACCTGCCACGTCATTTCCTCATTTATCTCAAAACCATTATCTCCGCTACGTTTATTCCTAATGTATCTCAGAACCAACCAGTGTTCATTCTATCGCAATATCATTTATCTCTTGTTTGAGACGTTGCTCTTGCTTCAATTTCCATCTAACTTCATGAAAAGCGGTATATTGCCTCTCTCCAATCGGGACGTTGAAAACTCTTTAAGTTTTGTTTTTCTTCTGATTTATTTGATCGCATAAGAAGGAGAATAGGCAAAAACTTTATATATATATATATATGTATATAGATCATGCTTCACGGCTATTACATGTATAAAACTGTATTCACTCCGAGGTCATAATACTTAAAATAATACTATAAATAAATGTATAATAATAAGTTTGTTTTCCTTCATACTTTTTGTAACTTTCAAAGGGCCACAATATGATCTTTCACGTGGCTGACAGCACAGAATAATTTCTCTATCGGTCATTCGTGGCTTTGAGCTCGCGCGCTCGATCTCTGCAAGCTCAGATGTGGAACTCTTCATGCAAACAATGAGAGGATGTCTGTAATGATGGATTGGCTTTTTCTCATTTCTCGTTTTCTGTTCAAGTTATCGACTGGTGGCAAGGGTTCTTTAATATCTTTTCCCAGTTTTTACTTGCCCTGTTTATCAAGTTACCGAGTTTTGTGGGATGTTTTATTTATTTTTTTTTTTTCTAAGAGCGGCGCCTTTTTACCAACTATACCTAACATCGCAAGAGATAATTCTTCCCCGCCATTGATTTGTACATCGTCAGCGTCTCATTTCTACTGAACGAGTTAAGTCTTTACAGAAACCGAGCCTGAAATTTGTTTTCTTACACAACCAATGGACCTGAACCAATTCAATTTTCAGGATCCTGTTCTACCTAAATAACTGGAACTCTTCAGTCCGGCGCCTCTTGCCAATATCTTATTTTCTTTTTACAGTTTTATGACACTTTTCATTCTGTAACAAAGGATAATATATTTTTTTTTTAATTTGAAAAATTGATTCCTTAAATATTAAGTGAAGTTGCTTAAAAGGAGATATAAAATGTTTCTTTTTTTTAATATACTTTTTATGACTTTTTCCTATATGTTAAAGGAAAGCAATTGATGTATCAAAAAAAAAAAAAAATGATCCCCCTAGATATTACGTGCTGAAGGG
>JAWDGP010004208.1:157500-200000 GCA_033675545.1 Elysia crispata
AGCAGTGAATTAAAGTATCAATCAATCAATACATTGATTATTTCATTTATCAACTAATAAGACAAGCAGTCCACGAAAGAACAACCAATCAATCCATCAATTGAATATTTTTTTAATCAACCAAAACGAAAAATGAAGCAGTCCTTTGATCAACCAACTGATTATTTCATTAATCAATAAACAATTAAAGCAATAAAAAATTTAAAAAATCATCGAATCGACCTACCTTATAAATTCTGCACCAACCACCGTACGGAGAATATCATTCTGCCCAATTTTCTACTGAACTTTAACTACGGTAGTACTTAGGATGTTTTTAGAGCCATCAAATGTGATCAAACAAGATTCCACTGTGGTTTTCATTCTACTGCCGGATTGTATTCACACGAAAGATAGGATCGATTGGGCTTCACCATGTTTTGAAATTAAAGTAAACAAATTAAATAAATTAAATTGCGTCTCACGTGCACCTACGTTGCTTGTACTAAACCTTCTGCTACACTAAAGAGAGGAAGTTTCTGGAAATATTCTGCTGGATTAAAATCAATACAACTTCCGCAATTAACGCTTGATTTAATAACTTAGGCGGAAACAATTTGAGGGATTTTTTTTTAATGAAATAATTATTTCGCGAAAGTTCCTTGTGTGGCAAGGAACAAACTAATTACACTCAGCAACAGGACCACGACTCAGCTTGGCCGTGCTGTGTGAGCCCTGGTAAACTTAGCGTCCTTAAACTGGCCACAGGCGCTGGCCGCAAAAACACGCAGCGGCTAAGCAGGAGAAAGAAAGAAAATAAAAAAACAAAGCTGGCCTTCTGTTTCTCTTTCAGTTCTGATAATTCAGCTATGAAAGCTGCCCTTAACTTTCTTAGGAAGATTTCAAAAGTATATGAAAACATGGGACACAAGAAAAAAAAAAAAACGTTATCCTTAAACGTTTCCTTGCACTCGAAGCTAATTCAAATTGGAAGGAGATAAATTAGATTTAAAATCTTTCTAGCGCGCTGTCGGACTTGAAGTCATTTTTGTTTGGTTCCTGTTTTATTTTCTCTCTGTGTGTCTGAACTGTCAGAACCCTTGCCAGACTGAGGACTTCGTGCTAAGCTTAAACCTCTCTGAGGTAAGATCCCCCCATCCCCCGGGGCTCCACAAGTCAGCCCTCTCTGATTAAAACATCTATTCCAGTTAGCTCATTAGCTGCTGTCCCTTTTCCGCTGGCTCTGTCGGTTAAACACAGATGGATGGATGGAAATCTTCATCTTCATACACAAGCGTTTGGACAAAAACACTACGCAAATAGTTGTCCGTTCAATGCCATTGCACTAAATTTAAGCGATTATCTTCACTCTCTCTCTCTCTCTCTTTCTCTCTCTCTCTCTTTCTCTCTCTCTCTCTCTCTCTCTCTCTCTCTCTTTCTCTTCCATTACATACACATACTTATCTCCCTTTTCGCCTCTCTCTTACTCTTTCACTAAGAATATTCGTCCCAATAAGTCTGTCTTTCTGGTTGCATGCCTTCTTCAGAAAGTGACATAAATATTGATGTGAGTGGGAAGAGAGAGTAAAATTAATAAAATTCGAATGAACTAAAAGAGGAGAAACCAGGCACACTATGTGTGATGATATAATAGAGGAGAAGATCACAAGGGTTGACGCTGCTAGAGTTATCTCTCTATTCCAGGAGGCGCAACATTTCATGGGAGAACCAAGTGAGCCCAGGTACTCAACAAAGCCATCCTTGAACTTTTTCCTTCCCGTAATGAGAGGAAATACCAAAATCAGCTAACAGTTCGTGAGACATATTTATTTATTATAGACATATTTATTGGTTATGGACATATTTGTTGGTTATGGAAATATTTAATGATTATGTATATATTCATTGGTTATGGACATTTTTTTTTTGGATTAAGAACATATTTATTGGTTATGGACATATTTATTGATTATGGAGATATTTATTGGTTATGGACATATTTATTGATTATGGACATATCTATTGGTTATGGCATGGACATATCTAAGGATTATGGATATATTTATTGGTTATGGCATGGACATATTTATTGAATATGGACATATTTATTGATCTCGGACATTTTCCAATCTCCAACATAAGTAAGGTGCATGTCACTATTTTGATGCAGTAACTGTGTACGGGTCCAAGCACACCAGAGCCGTCATTTTACGGACAGCCTGTAACAGCCAGTCATCATTTGTTAGGACAGTCTACTTCCGTTTGCAATAGCAGATGAGGGCCGGGCCCACAAGCCAGGAAGATACGTGCCATATGTTACAGCGCGCCACATCCTGCATATTACAGCCCTGTCATAAAACTTGGCCTGTGTCGGCCCGGGCGCCATCTTGTGTCGCTCCTCGATTCAAAACTGAACACTTAAATTTCTAGAAAATGCCAGGCCAGAAATGAAAAAAAAAATCATTACATCTTCCCTTAGCTATTACTAAGACTTGTTTTAAATCAAAGTTAATTATGATTCTAAGCTTAGCTATTGAAGAACATGTGGATTCGGTCGGGCGTATAACTCGCAGTACTCATCTACTTTGGCCGCTGACCTAGATCTTAATTTATAAACTATTGGTCGAAAAGTGGTCACGTGTCGAGCGATTAGAAGCTACAGTCGATCGACCGTGACCTTTGATCCCAACATCAGAAGTGTCGGTTGACCATGTAGGTTGGGTGCACATGCCAAAATTCAAGTGATGACTGGCTGCCATGGGTTGTCCCTTACAAGAAGGCCCTGGTGCACTTGGACCCTAAATCACTCAAAAAAAATTTTGGAAAATATTCACCAACCAACCAATTTACCAATCTTGCGTTTTGCAAGATGGCAATCCCTCACACATTATTTAATTTTTCATGGGAATTCAATACCTATTTTTAACCGAAAACCCGATATTGGGATGAGGTAAAAATATCTTACTAAGTATGCAAACTGCTTTTAGCAATACAAAAAACGAACTGGTTTTATCCTTGAAACTTAAGACAATTAGACCGTATCTCAAAATATGATGTATTACGCCACAAGTCATACTCTTTAGGATAATAAAAAAAGGGTCGAGAACAGGTGTAGGATTTACACGGAGAACTAGGGACACTGAGCCTGGAGGAGATTGGAAGCGGTGGTCCATAGAAGGGGTAATAAAAATGCAAACCTTAGAAGAATAGAACGCTGGCACTGATTGTAAAACTTTTTGTTGAGAGTGATTTCTCATCTCATGAAAGTCTTAAGGACGGAATAGAAGCGTCTTAACTTTATCTTCGACAGGCAACAGCCACAAACTACACAACTAGCACGTTCATTTTCTTAAAAATGGTTGTGTCTGACTCGTTAATTATACACCAGTTTTTCTTGCTCTTTTGTCCTTATTGTCCTCAAAGTCATTTTTCGGAATAATGTAAATATTTCTATTAAATTGGCTTAATCTATGATTATCTAAAAGTCGAGATTCATTATTGCCAAAATAACGATAAATTTTAAGCTGTTTACCTCCCTTCAAATATTTGTTTACTGGGACTTCATGAGTGATAATATTGATTTCTGTAACTATCATGATGATGGCGTTGATGATGATTATGATGATTATCATGCTGATGGTAGAGTAGTGTTGGCTTTGATGGTGAGCACGTTGATGTTGATGGAAAGGTACTTATGGCAAACGTTCTATTAAGACGATATACTGATTAGCAAAACTTTATACTTTCGAATTCCAATTCTGGTTTAGACACCTTTATATGTCCAAAATAACTAAAGTTTGCCCAAGTATAACAAATAAATAACGATTTTCTGTAAGAAAAATAAAGTCTTACGCGTTTTAATCAATATGCTAGTCATTTTTTTATGAATCGCTGGGATATTTTTATATCGTTCCTCGTTACTTTTTATCAACTTTGAGCTACACGTATTCCAAGTAAGTTCGAGATTTTTCTCCGCACAATCTATTCTGGTTGCAGAGAAATGGGTCTATTACAAAATTTTTGCCTAACACATACGGCTCAAATTTCCATAAAGTTTCCTAGGTATAAAATCTGTTACATTGTAAGATAGCTTAGATTCAGAGAGACGACACCAAAAGAAAAGGCGAGGTGAATATGAGTGTGTCTTGGTCTGTAAACTGGACGCGATACAGTTTGCTCTAACACGTGGCGATAATAGTTGCCGATCGGTTCAAATATCCCCTTGTTAATCTTTGTGATAAAGCTTGTGAGTTCGCCATCCTAGTCTCAGGACTTGCCAGTGTATGGACGCTATAGATTATTAAATTTTTACATGTCAACCTCTTGACAAACGTTCGATAATTCTGACATTATTCTAACCTGTGGACGCTGATAGACACTGGTCGTGAAGGAGTAAAATTCGATCTTGATGGCTCTACTGTTTAGTCGAGTTATATATTGAATTTTCGATGTGCTACAGATTTAGACTTCCGCCCATCGCCAAGGGTGCGTGATGTGACACCATTCTGATCACTGGGACCCGTGTAAGGACCACATCACGCAGCCAGTGGTCACTGACCCTCTGGGCCTTTCTCTCTACTGGGAATTAGGACTCCTCACTGGTCAAAAGGCTGTTACTGTGCGAGAGAGGAGTGTTTGGCTCGGGGCCTGTGGCCCATATGGGAATGAGGCCACTGGTCAGAACATCGCCACTATTGGAAGGGGAAGAGCTCGCGGGTTTCCCCGACAAAGGATTGATGTCATTTGAATTTTAAAACAGGAGAATTAAAGAATTAGATTGTCTAGGCTAGGACGAGACTTGGGAAAACACACTTAAGAATGTCACTGGGACTTCCACTAGATCTAGATGCTTCGTAAAAAAGCGAGCCTGACTAGAATAAAAAAAGAAAATACAAAGTAAGAAATTTAATTTTTTTTGGTTAAGTATACATTTTCAAGTCACCAATAAAAAATGAGTGTGGTAATAAAAGTCAATGGTATTTCTGTAGAATAAATCAAACCGAAGCTACATAAACATTTATCAACTGATACGATTTTATATGGTGTGCGAACGAATGATTAGTCAAGAAAGTGGACAAACTTAACTGTCCTTGGCGAGCAGGAAGTAAGAAAGAAAATAATGTTGAAAACTCGATCAAGTCCACGTTCACTACGAGCGATTATCTCAAATCATGAACCATTTTTCTTTAAAATCTTCACTTATTTTATAGTTAATAATTTTACAAATATTTTACTGATGCCTCGAAAATATTCAAACTATAAAATATCAACAGAAAAGATTATGTTACCACTAGGAACGATGTTGATGACAACATTAAAACTCTCCTGCTTCCATAAGCGATACAATTCAATAAAAAAAACAAAGTGAAAGATATAATTATTGACTGCGTAGAGCCAATTTTCTATAAATACCCATTACAAATAAGTATACATTTCTCAAGTCCATGGTGTCTTTCCATGACTACATAGAGATTTTAGTATGCGTGTTAAGTAAATAAATGCAGATACATTTTTTTTAATTTATCTCAGAAAGAAAAATTAAATATGTAGTTACAGAACGCTTTGAGGGTTGAAATTGAGGATTGATCAGCAAAATAGTTACATGAATTAAGAGAGTTTACCCAGAGGCGAGATTTATGTGATCCTATCACTTCTCAGACAAGCTGATTATAACAGTCGATAAATCAAAGAGTTTTTCATAATCTATCAAAAAAAAAAAAACAAAAAAAACCCACTTCAGCTCGAACAGTTTATCAGTGATGAAATGTTTGTGAGAGCACGTGACGTAACGACGCAGCCGTAGACATGTTGTATCAAATATACAGCGCTTCTCTTGTATCTACATCATTCTCTCCACTTCTAAAGTCTTAAAATAACTTGTCGCAGTGGGATTTTCCGGGCGTATTTGAATTAAAGATAACAAAGCGACATCTGAGTACGCTTCGCTTGCTGGCTGATTTAAAAACTCATAGGTTCTGGCTCGCTAGAAAACTTTAGATCGACTTTCAAAAACATATGTGCAAGTTTAAGATAAAGGAAGTATATCAATCGAAGAATGGATCCTCCCTACAGTCCATGCCCAGATTGGATCCTCCCTACAGTCCTTGCCGAGAATGGATCCTCCCTACAGTCCATGCCGAGATTGGATCCTCCCTACAGTCCATGCCGAGAATGGATCCTTTCTATATTCAATGCCGAGAATAAATCCTTTCTACATTCCATGCCTAGAATGGATCCTTTCTGCATTCCATACCGAGAATTGATCCTGTTTGCATTCCATGCCGAGAATGGATCATCCCTACTGTCCATGCCGAGATGGGATCCTCCCTACAGTCCATGCCGAGAATGGATCCTCCCTACTGTCCATGCCGAGAATCGATCCTCCATACATTCCACGCCGAGATTGGATCCTCCCTACAGTCCAAGCCGAGATAGGATCCTTTCTAGATTCCATGCCGAGAACAGATCCTTTCTACATTCAATCTCGAGAATGGATCCTTTCTACATTCCGTGCCGAGCATGGATCCACTTTACATTCCATGCCGAGAATGGATCCTCCCTACATTCCATGCCGAGAATGGATCCTCCATACAATCCATGCCGAGAATGGATCCTCCCTACAGTCCATGCCGAGAATGGATCCTCCCTACAGTCCATACTGAGAATGGATCCTTTCTACATTCCATGCCTAGAATGGATCCTTTCTACATTCCCTGCCGAGAATCGATCTTGTTTGTATTCCATGCCGAAAATGGATCATCCCTACTGTCCATGCCGAGATGGGATCCTCCCTAAAGTCCATGCCGAGAATGAATACTCCCTACAGTCTTTACTGAGAATGGATCCTTTCTACGTTCCCTGCCGAGAATCGATCCTGTTTGCATGACATGCCCAGAATGGATCATCCCTACTGTCCATGCCGAGATGGGATCCTCCCTAAAGTCCATGCCGAGAATGAATACTCCCTACAGTCCATGCCGAGAATGTATCCTGTGTACATTCAATGCCGAAAACGGATTCTACTTACAGTCCATGCCGAGAATGGATCCTCCCTACTGTCCATGCCGAGAATGGATCCTCCATACATTCCACGCCGAGAATGGATCCTCCCTACAGTCCATGCCGAGAATGGATCCTCCCTACAGTCCATGCCGAGAATGGATCCTCCCTACAGTCCATGCCGAGAATGGATCCTCCCTACAGTCCATGCCGAGAATGGATCCTCCCTACAGTCCATGCCGAGAATGTATCCTGTGTACATTCAATGCCGAGAACGGATTCTACCTACAGACAAGGCCGAGAATGGTTCCTCCCTACAGTCCATGCCGAGAACGGATTCTACATACAGTCCATGCCGAGAATGGATCATCCCTACATACCATGCCGAGAATGCATCCTCCTTACTTTCCATGCCGAGAATGGATCCTTTCTACATTCCATACGGAGGATGGATCCTCCCTACAGTCCAAGCCGAGAATGGATTCGTCCTACAGTCCATGCCGAGAATGGATCCTCCTTACTTTCCATGCCGAGAATGGATCCTTTCTACATTCCATACCGAGAATGAATCCGCCATACAGTCCCTAGTCCATGCTGAGAATGGATCCTCCCTACATTCCATGCCGAGAATGGATACTTTTCACATTCTATATCGAGAATGGATCCTCCATACAGTCCATGCTGAGGATGGATCCTCCCTACATTCCATGCTGAGAATGGATCCTTGCTCCATTCCATGCCGAGAATGGATACTGTGTACATTCAATGCCGAGATCGGATCCTCCCTACAGTCCATGCCGAGAATGTATACTGTGTACATTCAATGCCGAGAACGGATTCTACCTACAGTCCATGCCGAGAAGGGTCCTCCCTACAGTCCATGCAGAGAATGAATACTCCCTACAGTTCATGCCGAGAATATATACTGTGTACATTCAATGCCGAAAACGGATTCTACTTACAGTCCATGCTGAGGATGGATCCTCCCTACATTCCATGCTGAGAATGGATCCTCACTTCTTTCCATGCCGAGAATGGATACTTTCCACATTCTATATCGAGAATGGATCCTCCATACAGTCCATGCTGAGGATGGATTCTCCCTACATTCCATGCTGAGAATGGATCCTCACTTCTTTCCATGCCGAGAATGGATCCTGCCTACATTCCATGCCGAGAATGGTTCCTCCCTACATTCCATGCTGAGAATGGATCCTCCCTACATTCCATGCCGAGAATGAATCCTCCCTACATTCCATGCTGAGAATGGATCCTGTGTACATTCAATGCCGAGAACGGATTCTACCTACAGTACATGCCGAGAATGGATCCTGCCTACATTCCATGCCGAGAATGGTTCCTCCCTACATTCCATACTGAGAATGGATCCTCCCTACATTCCATGCCGAGAATGGATCCTCCCTACATTCCATGCCGAGAATGGATCCTCCCTACATTCCATGCCGAGAATGGATCCTCCCTACATTCCATGCCGAGAATGGATCCTCCCTACATTCCATGCTGAGAATGGATCCTCCCTACATTCCATGCTGAGAATGGATCCTCCCTACATTCCATGCCGAGAATGGATCCTCCCTACATTCCATGCCGAGAATGAATCCTCCCTACATTCCATGCCGAGAATCGAATCTCCGTACATTCCATGCCGAGAATCGATTCTCGCTACATTCCATGCCGAGAATTGATCCTCCCTACAGTCCATGCCGAGAATCGATTCTCGCTACATTCCATGCCGAGAATTGATCCTCCCTACAGTCCATGCCGAGAATGGATCATCGCTACATTCCATGCCGAGAATGGATCCTCCCTATATTCCATGCCGAGAATGGATCCTCCTTATATTCCATGCCGAGAAAGGATCCTCTCCACCGTCCATTACAGTCTTTACATTGTTTGAAAATTCTATGAAGGTATGTTATCTCTTTGAAGTGATCGCTCAGTTTTAAGATACATCGACTTCTTTAAGAATAGTCTACTTTAAAATAGACATCAGATTCATTATTCAGTGAAATCCAATAAAATTTGACGTGACCTGTCAATAAAACTTGCTTTTTTGATTACAGATATACAGAAAAAAAAATCTTATACAGATACCTGAAAGGATGGTTCTGGTTTTTTGAAGGACGTTAAATGAAGAGAGAGATAGATAGAGAAAGTCAGGGAGAAAGAGAGAGAGAGAGAGGGAGAGAGATAAAGAGAGATAGAGAGAGAGGGAGAGAGATAGATAGATAGATAGAGAGAGAGAGAGAGAGAGAGAGGGAGAGAGATAAAGAGAGATAGAGAGAGAGGGAGAGAGATAGATAGATAGATAGAGAGAGAGAGAAAAAAGAGAGAGAGAGAGAGTGCAGAAAGGGAAGGAAGAAGAGGCCAGAGAGACAAGAATCTAGTTCATGTTTATTTACTCAATCTGTTTTCGGTTACAGAAACAGACCAGCTGCTGTTCTGACGAGCTTTCAGGTATTTTATCACGAGAGATCCTCATCCTCTTTACAGGGCGACACAAGCCACAGCAACAACAACAACAACAACTGTTTCCAATGCGAAAGTTTTACCAACTGAGCTATAGCGCTTCAGAGAGTTTTTGCGTGTGAGGACTGGGGTTAGGGGAGGGAAGATAGAGAGGGAAGTTTACCCAATCGAGCCTACAGAGCGGTCATGTGTGAGTATGTCTAGACCGAGTTATTTAGAGAGGCCGTTCAATAAGGTTGTTTCCAGTGTTAGGTTTCAGTCTGTTAGGACATAGCCAAACCGAAAGGCAGGCTTTTATCTCGTGCTATTTAAATACATCGATCCATAGGGATGCGAATTTAAACAAAAATACTTTCAGAAAGAAAATTGATTTCTAGTCGCCAAAGTTTCGACACTAGAGTTTTAGTAATATTAGTTTAAAATCTTCCTGGATATAATGAGAACAATCCAGCTTAGAAGGGCACTATTAACCATAACTGATCGATTTTTAACCATATAAAAAGATATAAACTCGTCTCCTGGTGATAGGCAGATAACCACACTTTGCTTCGGTGCCGTGCTGTTTAAAAGCGCTTAATAACACAAGACTTAAAATATCTACAAACTAGTTACAGTACTATAACTGTGCGAGAAATGCATTATTTGAGCTGGTTTAAACAAGAGTGAATGAAGCTGGAATAAGATTTTATCCTCTTCTACCTCTCTAACTTGGTGTGCTTGAGTACTATGATCTTCTTAGATAATTCGTTAATCTCTCTGCGAAGCCTGCAGCTCACATTCTGGTGTGTTTTCTATTAATGTGCGGTTCAGTCATGGTCTATTTATAACTCTTTGTGAAAACGTTTTAAGGTTGATGAACCTGACAATTCAACTAATCTGTCCTAAACCTGGTATAAGTAAGTAGAAACATTAGTTTCCGTACTCTTTGCTAATGTCCAATACTAGCTAATACATAATTATAAACTTGATGAGGCTAATAAAGTGTGCTAATATTCAGTCTTAATACAAAATAAAAAAAAACAAAAAAAAAAAAACCAAAAAAAACAAAAAACAAAAAACAAAAACCTAACAACAAAAAAATCACGTAATTATGAACATTATGAGGCTGATTTGCTTTTGCTTATCTTCTCTATCACACACACACACAAACAAATAAAATTATGAATTTGATGAAGCTGATAACTTATGCCAATTTTCGGTATTGATTGCTTATGCTAATGTTCGGTATTGATAACTTGTGCTAATGCCCGGTATTGATAATTTGTGCCAATGTCCGGTATTCATAACATGTGCCAATGTCCGGTATTGATAACTCGTGCCAATGTCCGGTATTGATAACATGTGCCAATGTCCGGTACTGAAAACTCGTGCTAATGTCCGGTACTGAAAACTCGTGCCAATGTCCGGTATTGATAACTCGTGCCAATGTCCGGTATTGATAACTCGTGCCAATGTCCGGTATTGATAACTCGTGCCAATGTCCGGTATTGATAACTCGTGCCAATGTCCGGTATTGATAACTCGTGCCAATGTCCGGTATTGATAACATGTGCCAATGTCCGATACTGAAAACTCGTGCCAATGTCCGAAATTGATAACTCTTGCCAATGTCCGGTATTGATAACTCGTGCCAATGTCCGGTATTGATAACTCGTGCCAATGTCCGGTATTGATAACTCGTGCCAATGTCCGGTATTGATAACTCGTGCCAATGTCCGGTATTGATAACTCGTGCCAATGTCCGGTATTGATAACTCGTGCCAATGTCCGGTATTGATAACTCGTGCCAATGTCCGGTACTGAAAACTCGTGCCAATGTCCGGTATTGATAACTCGTGCCAATGTCCGGTATTGATAACTCGTGCCAATGTCCGGTATTGATAACTCGTGCCAATGTCCGGTATTGATAACTCGTGCCAATGTCCGGTATTGATAACATGTGCCAATGTCCGGTATTGATAACTCGTGCCAATGTCCGGTATTGATAACTCGTGCCAATGTCCGGTATTGATAACATGTGCCAATGCAACAAATTAATGTTGACCGTTCATGCACTTTCAGATTCTTGGAGCACCTCAGAGATAACCTTTATCTGGATGTTTAGACCGGGCATCATGTTGAGGTTACAACTTAGAAGTTGGCTGGTATGACGCACTTATTTTGCCTCCGTCACGCAGAATATGTAGCCAAAAGACTTGACTGTTAAGTTGAAGTCATATTATGAGAAGAAAAACTGGACATCAGAAGGAGATGTGCTGACCACTAGGGTCTATTGCAATGCCCTTTTTCTTTCTAGAACCACCGTTGAAATCATGTTTATATGAATTCATTTCTAATTCTCGCTAAGGTCTTGACAGACCCAATTTTCTAAGAAGTTGATACTGGTGCTACTTCGGTAATATGTAGATGATATTGCCTTTCTAATCGCGCCATATTTGCTGGTTTAACTGACAAATTCCCCGAGTAACAAGGTGAAGAGGCTGTAAACTCCAGGTTTATTTATAGCTTTGTGGGTTGGAAGGAGCGATAGATTTAGTCAGTTATGTTGCTTCTGATTCAGGTCATTTAAGCAAGAATCAGCTGTAGCCATTTAGTATGTCCATTTGATATTGCACCATTTTTAGGAAGATGCGAGACTCTCTCTCTCTCTCTCTCTCTCTCTCTCTCTCTCTCTCTCTCTCTCTCTCTCTCTCTCTCTCTTTCTGTCTGTCTGTCTGTCTGTCTCAGCCTCTAACGTTGTTTGACTGCTTTCTTTATTTCTACGAGGGCAGGCTGATAATTAAGTTCCGTTTGCTAATAACTAGGTCAATTTTCGTCACATCGACCTAAAATTTCATACATATCCTCTCGAACCATTTTTCTAGACTTAACTATAACAACAAGTTTGTGTGACGTCATTCGTGCTCATAATGCAGTGACGCGCAACACATGATGTGGTAGCCATGTTTATGAGACAATGGCGACTTCCAATGACCTTCTCATCAAACAGCGCTCTGTTATCGAGGTTTTGGCAGCTGAGGGATGTTCTGCTGCAAACATTCATGCAAGAATGAAGACAGTTTATGGTGAAATGTGTATTTCAGACTGTGCAGTTCGCAAATGGGTGAGAATTTTTAAAGGGGAAGACCCCAGAGAGACAATTCTGCGTGATCGAAAGCGTTCGGGTAGGCCCCTTTCCGCATCGGACACGGCTCATCGAGAGAAAGTTGACTGCATGGTTAGAGCTAATCGAAGGGTCAAACAAAAGGAAATTGCAGATGAAGTAGGCATTTCGAAAGAACGAGTGCACCATATCGCCACAACTGTACTGGGTTACCGAAAAGTCTCTGCCCGTTGGGTCGTAAGACAGCTCACTGTAGAGATGAAAGCGCAGAGAAAGGACATGTGTACTCAACTCTTAGAGCGTTACAATGCAGAAGGAGAAGCATTTCTGCAACGCATTGTGACTGGAGACGAATCCTGGGTCCACCACTACGATCCAGAATGTAAAGCCCAATCGATGGAGTATAGGCACAAAACTTCTCCAAGTCCAAGGAAGTTCAAGGTTGTTGCCTCTGCAAGAAAGGTCTTGTTCACCGTTTTCTGGGACATGGAGGGAGTGGTCCACATGGAATTTCTGGAGCAAGGGCAAACTGTGAACTCTGAGCGATATATTTCAACACTCCGAGCTCTCAAACTCCGACTCAGACGTATTCGGCGTGATAAGGACTCAATCCTGCAACACGACAATGCGCGCCCGCACACCAGTCGCCAAACTCAGGACGCCTTAAGGCAGCTGGAACTTACGACCCTACCTCACCCTGCATACAGCCCCGATCTTGCCCCCTCTGACTATTATTTGTTTCCCCAACTCAAGAAGTACCTGAAGGGCCATCACTATGACAATGATGAGGAAGTTATCGCAGATGTTCGCAGATGGTGCCGTGGACAGCCGTCTGAATTCTTCGCTGACGGCGTGAGCCAACTAGTGAAACGTTGGAGGCGGTATGTTGATCGCGACGGTGACTACATCGAAAAATAGAGTGCTAAGTATGTAGCTGAGATATTAAGCTTTCGTTTGACGTATTGTTTATGTATATGCTGTGAAAAATTAAAAAGTTATGATTAAACGGAACTTAATTATCAGCCTGCCCTCGTATATTCATTTATGTTTTTCAGTCAATCGTGCATCTTTCTAAGATCCGTTAGAGGCTAGTTTGTTCATATCCTGTAAAAATATGGACCTGATCGTTCTTAGCGATTCAACTTCTTAGTCTATTCAAACCAGCATGAAATTCACTATTCCTGAAGCATCTATTTTTGTAGATGCGGATAGCTCAGTGGTTAAGTGCTACAAGGCGATGGGTACCGCATCGAGGTGCAGATTCGATCCCTGTTCATTTCATCTGTTCTTATGTTTTCACGTCTTTCGTCTTATTTGTCGGTCTCGAGCTAGATCTAGGTTTGATTTTTCTATACTACCTCTCTCTCTCTCTCTCTCTCTCTCTCTCTCTCTCTCTCTCTCTCAGCGCAGGCAGATATATATATATATATATATACGAGTATCTGCCTGCGCTGGGGCAGGAGAGAGAGGAGTTCAAATGACACCCCATTGACATCTAGAACAGGTTCTAGAGATTATAGTTTAAAGTGTGGTATTAGATGGTGAAAAGTTGAATCCGCTCAGCACTGTGAAAAAATCAGCTTCATACATAATAGTTGATGTTTCGAAAATATATACCCATGAAATTAAAACCATATCCCAAATCAACAGCTTGTTTCTTTACGAAATATGGCTTCTGTCAGGTATGAGCAAATATAGAAACATAATAGTTTCCATAATCCGTGACCATTCCCGATATTAGAAAAAAGAAGCATAAAAAGGTGGATGCTTCATCCTATCTTCGGTTACACTAAAATTGATAATAGTATCTAACAGATGTTTAATGTTAAAAACATTTTAAAACTTTAAGGCAACACAACCTCTTACGATCAAGTGTATAACCCAATAACTAACAATAAAACCAGTTTCTGAGCCTGAAAGAGAGTGAGTGAGAGAGAGAGAGAGAGAGAGAGAGAGAGAGAGAGAGAGAGAGAGAGAGAGAGAGAGAGAGAGAGAGAGAGAGAGAGAGAGAGAAAGGGAGACAAGGAGAGAGAGAAAAGAAAAAATAGATAAAGATGCAAATATAAATCAACATATTGACGTGGAGGGAGGTTGAGAAAAAAAGAAAAAAAAAGACGAGAATGAAAAAATAATAAGAGATGGGGAGGGGAGAGAGAGAGAGAGAGAGAGAGAGAGAGAGAGAGAGAGAGAGAGAGAGAGAGAGAGAGAGAGAGAGAGAGAGAGAGAGAGAGAGAGAGAGAGAGAGAGAGAGAGAGAGAGAGTGAGAGAGAGAGAGAGAGAGAGAGAGAGAGTGAGATCAGAGATAATAGCGCGATGCAGAAAAGATGAGGACATAGATTAAAGAAATATTCAGAGATAGTCTATGTCAAAAATAGGCACAAAAACAGAGAAGAGAGCTGATGGTTTCATAGCACAGAAGCAAGACTCTTATCATATTAAGTAGACTTTGTGAAAAGACCATAGCAGAAACTACAGATTTAAATGAAAAAAAAAAACATAGAGAAGAAAAGATACGCAGAGAAAAGAAACGAATTATATTATCGGCTGCTCTGACGTAGTGCGGATGGATCAGAACCCGGGACTGGCACGGAGCACTGAGACTAAAAGGGCTGTAACCCGAGTTTAATGTGGATCGATGGCTACTATCTGTTCAATCGTTGCTCCCTCCTTGCGACCTTTGACATTCTGAACCCCCCCCCGCTAACATGGTCTCTGCTGTCACAGTTGGCTCCCGTGGCAGATCCAAACGCCTTTCAGATTCAGAAACAGACCAGAGTTGCTTTCAAGTTGTAAACTGTTGATGCCCAGAACGCAAGAGAAGGAAAGGGGTGTGTATGTTGTTTTTTTTTTTGTTGTTGTTTTTTTTATCTGCCTCTTCTTCAAAGTCAAATTTGGTGAAACTTTGAAAGCGACTTAGAGAATCGGGAACGCTAGTGGAAACTGAAGGGAAAAAAGAGGTGGGGTGGGATGATTGGGGAGGAATCCCGAGGTAAAATGAATTTATTTAGCGGATTTTGAGGTATGAGGAAAAATTACCAAGATCGCTTGAGGTCATCTCAAACCTTTCAAACTGGGGTTCTCACAACGCTGGAATGGACTTTTCAGTTCATTACTAGGTTTGATGTAAGTTTGATCTTCTTCTCCCAGACACTAAGAATTAAAAAAAAAATGTTATAGCCTGAGAGAGTCAAAAATGGCAACTAAATTTCTCTGTCGCAAAGCTTGTATAACAGGACACAGTCGTTGTGTGTTCACAGATATTCTTCACGTCATAGGGTCACAATGTGGAATTCAGCAACGTTGTTAACATCGTTATCAGCTTCATTACCATCCTGGTGACGATGATCGTCATTGCGAACGACATAATGATCATCTTCAACAGCAAATACCTGCAAAATAATTTTTTTATAACTCTGGAGAAAATTGAAGGTGATTTTATGATAAACAAAGACATAATACAAAACAAAAAAAGACAAAAAGAAACAAAACTAAAACCAACTGTTCCTCAATGTATTGTTTTTCAACAGCACATTTCAAAAGTGCTCACACATATATGGCCAATCTGAAGTTGGTATTGTATTTCTGCATATTGTTGATATAAAGATGGAATTTAAGACATATTGAAAGTGGCAGGTTATTTGATTGACAAGTGTCTTTTCTCCTTGCCGCTATTCTCACAATTAGAAAAGACCAACTTGCAACAGGTACTTTTTTGCATATTCTGTGCTGCGAAAATGTTAAAGCAAGTTTCAAGCTCTTAGTATTGATTTCAAACTTGGCTTGAGAGAGACTTTGTTGTGACTTGGTAATTAGGCCAGTGCAAACAATTCACATGCGTTAGCCAATTGGGCAAGTCGATCGATATGCTCAGGATCGACAGCGGAAGTTGGAAATAACCGTCACTGTAATTTAAATATTCGGGGTGACTTGCCAGGCCAGCAAAATCTGATCACTAGAAGGAAGAGAGGAGAGCTGAAAGAAAACGCGTATAATAAAGGAGATTCTGGATGTATTGGCTGTCGGAGTGGGATGTTAGTTATCACAATGGTTGCTGGTGCGGCGCGTTATCTATCACATAAGCTGACGACGATGGTCTGACCAAGAACTATGTCTGTCGGTTTAAGACTTTCACTGTCGCAATAGCGGACAACCAAGGTCTAACCCAGAATAATGTCTGTTGATGTAAGACGTTACCTATCACAACTGCTGACGAAGGGGGTCTAACCCGGACCATGTCTGGCATCCTAAGACGTTAACTATCAAAATATCTGCTGCTTTACAATGTAGACTATCAAAATACGCTGCCGACGAAAAACTTGCCAAGGCAGAATGGCTGCCGATGTAACACGTTAACTACTGAATCAAATATTTATGATGTCACTATATTTGACTTCATGCAATGTAATTGATTGCTACCAATGCAGATTTGGGATTTCTACTAATTCACACGTAATTCAAATTTGTACTTTTTAAATTTTCGACAGAAAACGATCCACAGGTTGCCGATAGTTTTTGCGGAGTTCCATTGAGTTGTAATACCTCAATTTATGAAATGGTCAATATATAAAACACAGAACAATTCTTTATGACTTGGTTTCATCTGAGCGACAAATAATGAATAGCAAAATATTAGAAATAAAAAGTTTATCCGAAATCTCATTTCATGTCACACTTGTTCACGATGGTCCAGAACTGGTTCAGAGCTATCTTAGGGTCCATTCTTTCCTGACGATTTTGTCCGTGTCTTCTCGCCATGCTGTAAAAATAAAAATTTCCTCCTCAAACCAGACTATAAAAAAAAGACTCAGAGGACGTAAAAGTAACGAAAATCATAAATTTCGAAGGACTCATAAAGCGCGATACATCTTTTTGTATTCATTCATAAAGAATTCAAATAGGATAGTCCTGACAGAGGTGTTTGTGGTGTATCAATCATGCTTTTCTCAGGCTTGGCAAACTTGACAGGGTCTTCTTAAGATTCATCGAGTCCACCGCAGTTCAAATCGAGCAAACGATGACAGGTGTCTGCAAAACTAGAGCCAGAGCTTTACCACTCGACTGCATGTCTAATAGCAAAAGGGGCTCCTAGCAGATGACTGTAAAGCTGAAACTCCAGCTTGACTAGTGGCGACAAGGCGCCCCTGAACCGATGACTGTACAGCTGAAACTCCAGCTTGACTAGTGACAACAAGGCGCCCCTGAGCAAGTGACTGTAAAGCTGAAACTCCAGCTTGACTAGTGACAACAAGGCGCCCCTGAGCAAGTGACTGTACAGCTGAAACTCCAGCTTGACTAGTGACAACAAGGCGCCCCTGAGCAAGTGACTGTACAGCTGAAACTCCAGCTTGACTAGTGACAACAAGGCGCCCCTGAGCAAGTGACTGTACAGCTGAAACTCCAGCTTGACTAGTGACAACAAGGCGCCCCTGAGCAAGTGACTGTACAGCTGAAACTCCAGCTTGACTAGTGACAACAAGGCGCCCCTGAGCAGGTGACTGTAAAGCTGAAACTCCAGCTTGACTAGTGACAACAAGGCGCCCCTGAGCAAGTGACTGTACAGCTGAAACTCCAGCTTGACTAGTGACAACAAGGCGCCCCTGAGCAAGTGACTGTACAGCTGAAACTCCAGCTTGACTAGTGACAACAAGGCGCCCCTGAGCAAGTGACTGTACAGCTGGAACTTTAGCTCTACTATCGGCAGCAGAGCGCTCTTCGGCTTATGTGTAATTGTAAAAGTATCTTCCATCCCCTTTTCTTTTCCTTTTTTTTTCCTCACGCCTTTCTCCATTCTGACATAACTGTTGAAGATTATAATTTTTGTTATGAGTTCATGGTAATCTTGTAAGTGAGAATTGTTACCTTTAACTAGTGTTGATTCTCAAGATAGATCATTAAAAATTTTGGATCCCAAAACTCCTAACGACACCTAGAAAACTCTGCAAACATTGACGGGACCAGATACGCATACCTTAGTATGAGTCGCTTGCATGTATTAATTTTCGTTAGGTAGTTGTTTTAGCTTATTTTAACAATCCCAGTATTCCATTATAAAAAAAAAAAAACAAAACATATGGCATCATAGTGAAAAGTTGAAAACCTTTGCCGTTAAATATATCATCACCACAGATACCTAGCAAGAAACATGGCAAACCAAAAAAAAAAGGTGTGTGGGTGTGTGTGTGTGTGTGTGGGGACTTAGCAGCACTTTTCGCTCTGTCTAAGAATGGCGCGTTGAACAAATCCGCCAGAGAGAAGTGAGGAATCTGTTTCCTGTTACTCTACAGGCTTAGAATAATTTATCTCTCAAAGAATTGTTTCATTCTTCAAATTTATATACTCAAGGATGAGGCATGAAATTATTGTCAACGAGAAGTGTTTGTTATTTCACTCGCGAAATCTGGCAATAAAATGTATGGGAAAAAACCCTTCGCCACCCCCAGCTTCACAAGCGAAACCCGTCGCTTTCAGGATTACAATGTGAGCAGTTAGAGATATTGTCCACAGCAATAATAATTTCAGGATTACAATGTGAGCAGTTAGAGATATTGTCCACAGCAATAATAATTTCATCAGTAACAAAAAACGACAGAAGCAACAGCAAATGCAACAAAGGCATAAACAGCATCGATGACAAAACAAAAACGATGTAACATAGATGAGAAATTAAGATATAATCCAATGATAACACATTGCTGGTCACTACACCAGACACCAAAAAAAAAAAAAAAAAAAGCTGCATTTCTCCAAAGCAGAAAACAAATCGAACCTGCAGAAGAAACAAAATAATGTTCAACCTCTGTCAGCAACATTCAAACTTTCATTCCTGCAAAGTTACAGATATAATTCAAAAAGACGCTGTTTCGAGCTGGTTCGTTTTTAGAACAATGTGTAAAATATTCATTCTGCACTCATTCTTTGCAAATCTGCGAGGTTATCCATGAGATGACAATTTATGTTGCATCTGAATGTTGTGTGTCTGTGTGTCTGTGTGTCTGTGGGTCTGTGTGTCTGTGTGTCTGTGTGTCTGTGTGTCTGTATGTCTGTGAGTCTGTGTGTCTGTGTGTGTGTCTGTGTGTCTGTGTAACTGTGAGTCTGTGTGTCTGTGTGTCTGTGTAACTGTGAGTCTGTGTGTCTGTGTGTCTGTGTGTCTGTGTGTCTGTGAGTCTGTGTGTCTGTGTGTCTGTGAGTCTGTGTGTCTGTGTGTCTGTGTATCTGTGTGTCTGTGTGTCTGTGTGTCTGTGTCTGTGTGTCTGTGAGTCTGTGTGTGTGTGTGAGTCTGTGTGTCTGTGTGTATGTGTCTGTGTGTCTGTGTGTCTGTGTATCTGGGTGTCTGTGTGTCTGTGAGTCTGTGTGTCTGTGTGTATGTGAGTCTGTGTGTCTGTGTTTCTGTGTGTCTGTGTGTCTGTGTGTCTGTGTGTGTGTCTGTGTGTCTGTGTGTCTTTGAGTCTGTGTGTCTGTGGTTCTTTGAGTCTGTGGATGCCGGCTTGATTACAGACTACCATGCCCGGTTGATGTTTTTGTTTCATCAGCCAAGATCCAGGCTCATTCATCTAATCTGCATTTTAAATTCTCCACAAAACTCCATCTGTGCCATATAGCTCATCTGTCTCTGTCTTCTTCAACAACCACCTCTCTATCCGTCTGCCTGTCTGTCTATCTTTCTGTCTGTATCTCGTTTTCTTTCAGTCTGACAATGACGCTTTACTCTATTAAACAAATATCCCATAGAACAGTGAGGAATCTTCTTCCTATTACATAATAATAATATCTTCACTCCCCTCCCCCCACTTTTTTGTTCCATCTGTCTGCCTGCCTATCTGTCTATTTATATGTCTGTCTGTCTGCCTCTAACCCGTGCTCTCTTTCGGCCTATCTAATCAAACTCCTATCTTAGGGATCGTCTGTCGCCTCTGGGCAAAGAGGATTTTACATATCTATATATCCTTCACAAACAAGACAATTTTGACCTCTTCCAACACTATATATCTCTCTCTCTTCTCTCTATATATCTATATATATATATATATATATATATATATATATATATATATATATATAGATATATATATATATAAATATAGAAGATCTTACCTTAAATTTCCATGCATACTACACTTGTGTTTCAAGCGGAGGACAAAGCTGTCGCCGGTCCTCCGCTCTCTTCGGGTATGACTGAGGTGTGTTCGTTTGCGCTTGCCGTTCCGACCTTGTGTTGTTTTTTATTTTCGTTTCCGGGCCACTGATAGTTTTGTAGTAAATGTTTTAACAAGGCAGCAAAGCCATATCATGCCGCACTACGGACAAACGGGCATAAACAACAAATACAATACACCAAAAGCGATAAGCCGGACGAAAAAGCCACCAAAGGAAACCACAATCACACTACTGGAGAAATAAATACACCACGCAATGAAAAAAGAGACGAAAAAAGTAATAAGAGAATACGAAAGAGAAAGATTATCTGGTTCAACCCCCCATTCAGTGTCAATGTCGCCACCAACATCGGGAAAATGTTTTTCGGACTCCTCCACTCGTGCTTCCCAACAAACAACAAGCTGCACAAAATATTAAATAAAAACACTGTAAAGCTAAGCTACAGCTGCATGCAGAATATGAAACACATCATTTCTAACCACAATAAAACAGTCCTTGAGTCTACAAAAGTAAATGAATCACAAGGCAAGACTTGCAACTGCAGGGATAAACAATCTTGCCCACTCAATGGCCAGTGTCTTCAAAGGGGAGTGGTCTACAAGGCAACTGTGGAACAGATACCCTCGAAAACACAAGACACCTATATAGGAATCACAGAAAATGAGTTCAAAACCCGATACAATCAACACACGTCGAGCTTTCGACTCAACCACAAGAAATCAGCCACAACTTTAAGTGAATTAATATGGAAGCTTAAAGAATCTAAAACCGCATACCACTTATCATGGGCTGTAATCGAAAGAGCGCAGCCATACTCGGCAGCAACAAACAGATGCAACCTTTGCACAGCAGAAAAATACTTCATTCTACACACAAAACCAAGCCTCAACAAAAGAAGGGAAATATTTTCATCGTGCCCCCACCGGAAAAAACATTTACTACAAAACTATCAGTGGCCCGGAAACGAAAATAAACAACAACACAAGGTCGGAACGGCAAGCGCAAACGAACACACCTCAGTCATACCCGAAGAGAGCGGAGGACCGGCGACAGCTTTGTCCTCCGCTTGAAACACAAGTGTAGTATGCATGGAAATTTAAGGTAAGATCTTCTATATTTATGTATTGCTCCCACAGTTGAGCACTCTCATCAATTATTCCACCTTATCTTCAAACTATATATATATATACATATTTTTATCATATATATATATATATATATATATATAGATATAGAGAGAGAGAGAGAGAGAGAGAGAGAGAGAGAGAGAGAGAGAGAGAGAGAGAGTGAGAGAGAGAGAGGGAGGGGCATATTTTTGTCATATATATATATATATATATATATATATATATATATATACCGGATAGATAAATAGAGAGAAGAGAGAGAGAGAGAGAGAGAGAGAGAGAGAGAGAGAGAGAGAGAGAGAGAGAGAGAAAGAAGAGAGAGAGTGAGAGAGAGTGAGAGAGATAGCGTGAGAAAGAGAGAAAGAGACAGAGAGACAGAGAGAGAGAGACAGAGAGACAGAGATATGAGTCCGGGTTAAGCCTCTGAAGTGTGAATCATGACTAGGAACGTGCGTGTCCCTGCAGTAGACGGCTCATCTGAGGTTTGAGCGGGCGAGGGGTTGGGGCGGGGGGGCGATAACTGTGAGGGGTACAGTTTACACCGTCCATGATAGATAATAATCATTTCGACCTGGTAACAAGTGACCAGCCAAACCATCTCATCACGTAATATCAGAAAAAAATAACTTTAACCATTATTATTATTATAATTATGGATGGAGCGTTTTCTGTGTTTTTTCTTCTTTGTAAATCCACCTTACATTAAACTATTCTTTCTCTGTATGTTTAGAATCAGAAATGTAGACATAAGCATGTAGCTTCCCAGCATGTAGGCCTTGAAACACTCACGGAACAGGTTTGAAGCATAAAAGTATTCGTGCATTACCACGGGCACTATTTCTTTGATGATATTGTACAGCATAGATTGAAAAACTCAACGTATTAGTGCATTACCACGGACACTATTTCTTTGATGATATTGTACAGCATGGACAGAAAACTCAACTGTTTCGTGCATTACCACGGGCACTATTTGTTTGATGATATTGTACAGCATGGACAGAAAAACTCAACGTATTCGTGCATTACCACGTGCACTATTTTCTGTATGATATTGTACAGCATGGACAGAAAAACTCAACGTTTTCATGCATTACCACGGGCACTATTTTCTGAATGATATTGTACAGCATGGACAGAAAAACTCAACGTATTCGTGCATTACCACGGGCACTATTTTCTGTATGATATTGTACAGCATGGACAGAAAAACTCAACGTATTCGTGCATTACCACGGGCACTATTTTCTGTATGATATTGTACAGCATGGACAGAAAAACTCAACGTATTCGTGCATTACCACGGGCACTATTTTCTGAATGATATTGTACAGCATGGACAGAAAAACTCAACGTATTCGTGCATTACCACGGGCACTATTTTCTGTATGATATTGTACAGCATGGACAGAAAAACTCAACGTATTCGTGCATTACCACGGGCACTATTTTCTGTATGATATTGTACAGCATGGACAGAAAAACTCAACGTTTTCATGAAGCAACACGATTTCAAGCGGAAATTATTGACATTGTTTTACTTCTCTACATTGTGCTAGCGAGAATCGCCAACGCGCCAAGAAATAATCCCTACACGATGCAAAGAACATATGGTTTTCACTTCAATAACAACTTAATGGCAAGAAACATGAATTTTCTGGGCTTTGATGCTGCAGAAATTGCGTGTATGTGTGATGAAAAGTTTCTATTTTGTAACTGTTTAAAGTGCTAAAACACTTCTGACTGATAAATTCTTGTCACCACATTTCACTTTTAACTCAAACTCTAATTTTTGTTGTTGCTACACTTGTGGCTGTATAGATAGAGAGGCATTTTCTAATCACAAAACTCTGAGAGGTTCAGGCGATATTTAATGTTTTGAAATATCTAGTTACTATAGTACGGTTTTGCCAGCAAAGCTGAGCACTAAATTTGGGGCTGACTTATGTTTGGATCCCCAACAAAGAAATCAACCAATAAGACAACTAATTATTCGTATCTTTATTTGCTTCATTTATTTCTCCTTGCGCGTAATAAAAACAAACCCGAAAACCAACAAGTTAGAAGCAACATGCTGTCCTATGTGATGGTGGAGATAGCAGAACAACCCTTGTACAGGGGTACACACTGGGCTCGATTAGCTGCTGTCAGCTTCGACTGGAATATAAACAAAAAATTAGTGAAGACCGCAAAAGCAGATTCAAAGGAAAATAGAGGTTGAATTGTTTGGCTATACATGGAATAGCGGGTCCAAATATCGAAGTAAATGCGATCATCATTCACCAGAAAACTTTATCTCCATCTTCTCCTCCCCCCACCCTAAATAATTAAAAAAAAACGAAAAAACAACCCATCATTTCTGGCCACCACATCACAGAAACAAAACAGTGTTCCAAATTTATAATCCTCACCCCAATCCCCTCCCCCCCCCCCCCCCACAGCACCTCCTCCCCTGGTATTCTACCTCCTTGTGGCTATCTCGCTTCCGCTGGGAAAAAAAAAAACAACAACATAAAAACAACGTATGTCGAAATTCAGCTTTCTCCTCACCTAGAAAATTGCATCTTGGGATATGATTTGCGGGATGGTGGGTGAGCAATGGTGAATAATCCAATTTACGGCCACATTTTGATGTAGAGCCACTTGGCTCTCAGATTTCGATCCGCGAGGACTTCGCAGACTGACTCAATTACGCCACTTCTCCGCGTCATCAACTGGGAAATCTGGTAGATATAGCACGCTTGCGAGCTACCTCATTCACGGGAAAAAAATCTGTGGCAACTTTGCAGAACCATCGGGACTTAGGCGGGGAAAAAAAGAAAACTGATTAAATAAGCTTCACACACACACACATACAAACAAATTTCCGGCACATCTCTATATCCGAAGAGATTTGGGAAAAATGGCGAATCTAGCACACATCAGATGTTGCCTAGGATTGTGACGTAGAAGAAAGTATTATTTTTAGTTGTCAGCCAGTCTCGCCGCTGTTTTCTATAGTTTAAGCGTAAAACTGAACAAAGCCTCACCATTGTGCTGAAATATAGAGACACATTACATTAATATCAAGAACGTTGTTGTACGCTCAGTCCCTCACCAACTTCTAACACTGTGATATATAAAGACATCGTGTATGATCCAAGACAAGCAGGTTGGGCAATCAATGTTGATAGAGCTAAAATTTTAAATCGCGAGAAAGTCACGATGAGAAAAAGTTGCAGGAAATCAAGGGAATACTTTAGCGCATCTGTGGTTCAATTTCATACACATTCTGACGAGCATTGTGACTCTTGGGGGTCATATGATATCTCGATCGAGCTTTCAGCACTTTAAGGGAATTAAGTTATTTAAAGATAAGAAACATTTACAAAACAATCAGGAACATAAAACAGCTAGGAAGGATGCAAAGAAAATTGTCATAATCTTTTTCTTCGGTTTGTATACCCGCAAAGAGTGCAAGAATAAGATATTCAAATTTCAATTGTTTACTTATGTTTATCTTTCTCTCTACCAACATATCTCTCTATCTATCTATTTTTGTGCTGTTGCTTTCTCCCTCGCTATCTCTCTATTTCTTTCTTTCTATCTGTTTAAACAGCAGCCACTTGGAAGCGTAATCTTTCTTCTTTCGCTCCGCCCGTATCAGCACAAAACCCAAACTCCTCCATTTCCGCATTTTCTTACTGTCTCCTTTCTTCCTCGTCGCGCCTCCCCTCATTGTTTAGCTATAATTTCTTTATGCCTTTCACTCTGCTCTTTGCCTGTCTCTAATTCTTTTTTTCTCTCGTTGTCTGTGTGTCTGTCTATCTCGCTATTTCTCTTTGTCTTTCTATCTGTCACTCTCTGTCTGTGTGTCTATCTTTCTGTTTCTCATTGGCTTTCTATCTGTCACTCTCTGTATGCGTGTCTGTCTAACTCTCTCTTTGTCTTTGTCTTTCTATCTGTCACTCTCTGTCTGTGTGTCTGTCTCTCTCTCTCTATTTCTCTTTGCCTTTCTATCTGTCACTCTCTATCTATGTGTCTGTCTATCTCTCTATTTCTTTTTGTCTTTCTATCTGTCACTCTCTGTCTGTGTGTCTGTCTATCTCTCTATTTCTCTTTGTCTTTCTATCTGTCACTCTCTGTCTGTGTGTCTGTCTCTCTATCTATTTCTCTTTGTCTTTCTATCTGTCACTCTCTGTCTGTGTGTCTGTCTCTCTATCTATTTCTCTTTGTCTTTCTATCTGTCACTCTCTATCTGTGTGTCTGTCTCTAGCTCTCTATTTCTCTTTGCCATTCTATCTGTCACTCTTTATCTATGTGTCTGTCTATTTCTCTATTTCTCTTTGTCTTTCTATCTGTCACTCTCTATCTGTGTGTCTGTCTCTCTCTCTATATTTCTCTTTGCCATTCTATCTGTCACTCTTTATCTATGTGTCTGTCTATTTCTCTATTTCTTTTTGTCTTTCTATCTGTCACTCTCTGTCTGTGTGTCTGTCTATCTCTCTATTTCTCTTTGTCTTTCTATCTGTTACTCTCTGTCTGTGTGTCTGTCTCTCTATCTATTTCTCTTTGTCTTTCTATCTGTTACTCTCTGTCTGTGTGTCTGTCTCTCTATCTATTTCTCTTTGTCTTTCTATCTGTCACTCTCTGTCTGTGTGTCTGTCTGTCTCTCTATTTCTCTTTATCTTTTTATCTGTCACTCTCTGTCTGTGTGTCTGTCTCTCTGTCTTACCTCACTCTGCACACCATAACAATCACTCCTCAGCACGCGGCAGCGCCTGAGGCATTAGTTCTAGGCGCGTCAGCGGCTCCCGTTAGTCCACACCACTAGAGTCACAGCTATGGAATTCTTCTCCTTACATAGCAAGATTCATTAAACCTTGTACAACTCCAGGCGTTAGTCCACACCACTAGAGTCACAGCTATGGAAATCTTCTCATTACATAGCGAGATTCATTAAACCTTGTACAACTCCAGGCGTTAGTCCACACCACTAGAGTCACAGCTATGGAAATCTCCTCATTACATAGCGAGATTCATTAAACCTTGTACAACTCCAGGCGTTAGTCCACACCACTAGAGTCACAGCTATGGAAATCTTCTCATTACATAGCGAGATTCATTAAACCTTGTACAACTCCAGGCGCTAGTCCACACCACTAGAGTCACAGCTATGGAAATCTTCTCATTACATAGCGAGATTCATTAAACCTTGTACAACTCCAGGCGCTAGTCCACACCACTAGAGTCACAGCTATGGAAATCTTCTCATTACACAGCGAGATTCATTAAACCTTGTACAACTCCAGGCGTTAGTCCACACCACTAGAGTCACAGCTATGGAAATCTTCTCATTACATAGCGAGATTCATGAAACCTTGTACAACTCCAGGCGTTAGTCCACACCACTAGAGTCACAGCAATGGAAATCTTCTCATTACATAGCGAGATTCATTAAACCTTGTACAACTCCAGGCGTTAGTCCACACCACTAGAGTCACAGCTATGGAAATCTTCTCATTACATAGCGAGATTCATTAAACCTTGTACAACTCCAGGCGTTAGTCCACACCACTAGAGTCACAGCTATGGAAATCTTCTCATTACATAGCGAGATTCATTAAACCTTGTACAACTCCCGGCGCTACTATGATAGTGACAGTTCCTTTTTTTTTTAGCTCTGTTCCGATCACAAGAATTGTAATACCACAATGCGAAGGTTTCTAGCCAGCAATCAGTCGCAGTTGCATTGTGTTATCTGTTGTGCTCTTATCGTGCCGTCACAGTGGTCTAGACATGATTGTCCGATCAGCATGGAAAACAATACCTTTCTGTTTTGAAAATATTTTGGCTTCTGAGCATTAAGGAGGGCTAAAACGTCCTCCAGTTTCCTATAGTTTTCATAAAGAGAATAACAGAAGAATGAGAGGAGACTAACAGGAGAATAAGCCGAAAATGACAAGCACGGAAATCGCCCCGAGACTTGTCCACGGCACTCACCAAGCTGGTGACATCTTAACCATCTTGCCATCACTGAGCCCTGGTGTTCCTTCATTATCATTTTGAAAACGATGATTCTCTTGGATGAACCTCTAAATCAAAACCACGTCCAAATACCATCTTCTCGGAACTACTGAGTGTCTTCCCCTCAGCTTTAGTAAAGCGTTTCGATTATGATGAATCATGGCTCCCAGCCATCTCAACACAAAATGAATTCAAACCTTTCTTTGGCCTGAAACGAACACGCCCGTGTATGGCTGTGTGTAGTTTCCATGGAAAAACATACTTCTAACTGAGCTACAGACATATGCCTGGGAACCGTTCAAAAACGATTCATTGCAGTCGGAAAAGGTCATGGACGTTCTTTATATCTTAAATACTGTAAACTCAATACAATCATCGAGCATCTAATACACAGCGAAGCTGATAGATTACAGGTATAATTGATAGCAAGATAGCATGATCCTGGCAAAACTAAATTACAGAGAGCTGAAACCCTGCAGATCTGAAGGTGAGCATTTACCATAGAGCTAGCGACGCTCTAACCGATAGAGAATAATTCTAACCTTACAGATCTAAAGACGAACACTTTACCATGCAGCTAGCGACGCTCTAACCGATAGAGAATAATTCTAACCTTACAGATCTAAAGACGAACACTTTACCATGCAGCTAGCGACGCTCTAACCGATAGAGAATAATTCTAACCTTACAGATCTAAAGACGAACACTTTACCATGCAGCTAGCGACGCTCTAACCGATAGAGAATAATTTTAACCCTACAGATGTAAAGACAAACAGTTTACCATGCAGCCAGCCACGCTCTTACCGATAGAGAATAATTTTAACCCTACAGATCTAAAGGCGAACACTTTACCATGCAGCCAGCCACGCTCTTACCGATAGAGAATAATTTTAACCCTACAGATCTAAAGGCGAACACTTTACCATGCAGCCAGCCACGCTCTTACCGATAGAGAGCTGTGGTCCAGAGATTTTAACGTGAACATTTAACATACAGCCAATGACGCTCCAACTAGCAGAAAGCTGGGACCCTCACCCTACGGATCTGACGGTGAGCATTCTTACCATACAGACAGCGTGATTACGGCTGACTAAATACTTGCTTTCATTGAGGTTTCACTTGATTGGCGAAAATCTTAATGGCCTTTCTCCATGAGAGCAATTATCACTTCCAAGTTCTGAAATCCACCGGTCAACTCTGTTTCTGATATCTTCTCTTTATCGTTGGATCTGCAATTGGGCTGGGCCCAGTACTATTCTCTTTTTGTCTTTGAAATCGACATATATTAATTAACGCGCATCGGAAAAAATTCCAGGTTAGAAAAGTACACAAAAAGACAGTTATAGAGAAAGATAGATAAAGAAATAAGAGGGCTAAAGGGCTAGAATGCTGCAAAGAAAAAAAGACAGAGAGAGAAAGAGAAAGTGAGAGTGAGAGAGGCAACAGAGAGAATAAGAGAGATACAGATAAAGAGTGTGTGTGTGTGTGAGAGAAAGAGAGAGAGAGAGAGAGAGAGAGAGAGAGAGAGAGAGAGAGAGAGAGAGAGAGAGAGAGGGAAAGAGAGAGAGAGGAAGTGACAAAGAGAGAATGTAAAACAGTCGCACATACAGTCAGACAGAGATAAAGATTGAGATTGAGAGAGTGAGGGAGTGAGGGAGAAAGACAGAGATAAAGATTGAGAGAGAGAGAGAGAGAGAGAGAGAGAGAGAGAGAGAGAGAGAGAGAGAGAGTGACAAAGAGAGAATGGGAAACATTCGGACGTACAGATAGCGATAAAGACAGAGTAGAGAGGAAAGGTCCACACCCTGCCTCTGGGGTTAAGATAAGCCCGTGGTTCGGTGTCTCTATAGAATCAGCTGAAGTGTTAGTGTGCTTGTCCTCCCTATGCTTCCTTCACTCCCATCAGGCACACACATTCCTCCATCGATTAACTGCTAACGTAACAAACGGCAGGAGCCATCCCCATACCCCCCTCCCCTCCCCCCTCCTCGGGTCATTGGAGGAATCTCATCCATACTCCAATTTCTGGAGAGCGAGGAAAACTAGCTATATAACAGCTGAATTCTACACTCACACTCACACACACACACACACACACAAGCTGACCTTACAAGACCCATGAAGAACATTTCACTGTGTATCTGAATAAGAATAAGGATAAGAATCAGGAGGACAAGGGAGAGAAGGGGGGAATAGAGGAAAAGAAGTAGGCGAAAAACAAGATTAAGAAAAATCCAATCAGAGGTCGAAGAAAAGAGAAGACATAAATAGTAGAAAGAAAAGAAAAAGAATCGAAAAAGAAAAGAAAAGAAAAAAAAACATAAAAGAAATGTATCAGGGAGGCTGTTTTTGTTTTACTGCAGCATTTATGCATTTATACATTTAAGAGAAATCAGCATATACGTTATTCTACCATGGAATCCTACCATCAGGTAATGTCTGATATATGTAGCCGGGCTGCCCTTCCCGCTCCCAGACCATGTACGACCACCAGAGGCTGCTACTAGACAAAATACCGCAGTAAGTACAACCAGCCTATTTGATTAGCTGGCACTGAAGTTTACATCAGAGCAATGGACGATTTTACGGCGGGTCCCAGTGGTACCTACTCACACAGTCCAAGACAATTTAACTTTGGCTCAACGGGACCTTGGCAAGAGAAAGATGTGATAAACACGCGATGGGATGGAAAACATCTTAGAGAGTGGGTTATGTTGGCGTGAACATTCGGAAATAAACAGGACGTGAATGGTGAATGTGGCAAGATTGTGGATAATAACACATACTTTCTTTATATATACTTTTCAAAACTTCTTATATCTATATCTTTTTTCTCTCGTTCCACAGTATTGACATGACTGTGCCTGAGACATAGTGGTTGAATTTCCTGATTTCCATTTTATTTGAAGAGACGTGACGGGAAAGTACGTTGATTCATCGGTAAAAAAGGCTTTGTCTGAAATATCAGGCTCGGTACTTAAATCCGGAAAATGCCAACAAAAGAACTTCACCATGGAAACTTAGAACCAATATGACAATCTTTGTTACAAAAAAAAGTTTTATAAAGACTAATTCTTTGTAGAAAGAAGAACGGCCTAGATTAGAATATTCAGAAGTAATCCACAGTTCTCTTACATACATTTTCTAGACAAAATCTCAGTAGATTGATCAAAGTTGCTTATTTTGAAGAGAAGAGATATAGCTGTAGATAGATGAGTTGCTGAGAAAAAAGTATTTCTACATGGGAGGCCTTTGCGACTGATAACCGTATTTTTGTGACACTTATTAGTCTGTCAAATATATTAAGTTAAGTGACCCAGTATGCACATTATTTTTATTTGCTAGATCCAGGTGTCATACTTGAGCAGCACTATTAATAGTTATTCAAGAACTCTGTATATTCTGTGTAACATAAATCAAAAGAGCTGATGAAGTATTAGAGAGAACATAAGATTTAATACGCTATTAAGAAAAATGAAAAGGTGAACAGGTTCATTTTGATCAGTGCATATTAGACTGTATATTAATTTCATTTATTTTTTATTTATTTTCTTTATTTTTATAATCTACTTTGTTGCGCGGCGTGCTGTGTGATAGCAAAAACTATTGAGATTTTCCTTTTCCCAACCACTTGACATCTCTGTAGAAGATAAAACAAGATGTTGATCCAGTATTTCTCCGTGTAAGTTATGTCCACTTCATGACGGCATAAAGAAACGTCCAAGTCTCTGGCATATTCTCTATCGACAGCCCTCCAGTATGCTGCCTTCCCAGACAAGGCCTGAAGGAACTGGCGAAATGAGTCGATCTTATTGTATTTCATACAATTTTGTGTCAGTTCTCGTATTTCCATAGAAGGCTGCAGGGAACCTCAACGCAGCGGCCCAAACCTTTAAGGTTCTCTTGACTTCCGTCAGTTGATCCCATTAGAGCTTGCTAGACGGACAGATGCCGACCTACTTACAGCTTTTAAGTTCAGCAAATTTCGTTTGATGAAAGGAAGTCTTAATGGAATATCAAAAAAAAAAAAAAAGAAAACCATAAACGGACGTACTTTAGTGAATTATAATGTTTCGTTTGATATTTTATTCTGGTAAAAAGGTTTTTGAAATACCATTAAATGGTGTAAACTAAATAACATCACTAATTGGAAATCGCATTAAATTTTCCAACTTGAAAAATAATAATAAAAAAAAATTCCAGAAAAAAAATATCATATCAGAGTGAATGAAAAAACAAAACTCTTAGATGATTCAAATATAGCTTGGCTTGTGATCTAGTTTAGCACATTTTTTGCACAACTTGATTAACAGAAGAATAAACGAAAAGAATTACAAAGTGTCTCTTTCTGTGAGGCCACCGAAGTCCAGGATCCAAAAATCCGCCATTATATTTTTTTTTCGGTCTGACAATTTTGGTTGAAAGGGCGAAGAAAAAGAAAGAAGTACTGTTTAGTCTAAGTTATTTGTTAAATTTCCTAAGTCTAGATCTAGTTTCTAGCAATATTTGAATTACTTTGGTAGATCAATTCTTTCTTTCTTTAGTTTTAATAAACTTACGTCACAAATTAAAACCTACAAGTTATACAACTTTTACCTTTGTAACTGTTTTTAAAGTTCATTAATTTTTCGTTGGAGACAAGCGTATTGTTTATTCATAGGTTCTTAGTTTAATCCACAGAATACTAAATGAACAGAATTACAAATATCCCCTTCGAGTGAGGTCGCCAAAGTTCGGAGTCCGAGAATCCGCCATTTCTTTTAATCTCAACATTTTGTCAATAAATCTATGAACGTCGCGACGGTAAATCTTACATCTGAGATATATACGCATCTCTGATCTAATTTAGTTTGAAAGTGGTTTATCAGAAGGACTAAAGGAAGGAAGAAAATAAGAGAGCGAAAGATAGATAGATAGATAGATAGAGACAGAGGCAGAGGAGAGTTCATATTATACCTACACGTAGAGAGAGATTTGGATCAATGTTACTGTAAAAGCGCGCCGTCTGTTTCAATTTTACAAACTAACAAATTATACAATTTTTTTTCCATTGTTACAAATGTGGCATTCAATAGCTCTGGATGGAAGTTCGCTAAAGAGACTGTGAATCCTGAGAGAGCGGCAGCAGACGTGATCAATCTGCTTGTGACAAGCATGAGCCAGGCCGAGGCCCTGTCGCCTGCTTAGAGCGAACCTCGAGAGCTTCAGGAAACATTTGCCAGGCGGGTGATACCTAAATTTCTCGCACGAAAGGAGACATGCCAACCTCCCGCTTGTTCTATGTAGTACCATAACTCCTAACTCTCTAGCCTGGCATAGCAAAAGCTCGTTTAAGGGTGAACACCACCAGAATCTAGAGAAGAGAGCACTGGAGCGGCTGTCGTAGAATGGTTAAGTCCTGCTTTATTTCAGAGCTGTGTCGATGCCTATGAGGCTAGAAAGTCCGCCTTAATATCCACACGAGTCTTCTTGGCGGGTTTGAGTCCCACACCCTCAGTGGGTCAGTTGAAGGCGTCATCTTTTCCCTACCGTTATGCCGGACGGGAGCTGAAGGTAAATATGCCTAAATGCCTGCGCTCAACTTGTTATGTTGGGCAACAGACAAACAAATACAGGGTGTACAGTTAACATATGGCTGTATTCACATAAAAAAAGAACCGAACGGAGCGGCCCGACGCGATTCCACAGTAAAGCACGGAATTGTCCCGACAGAGCGTGATTTCGGCTCAAGCTTCAGTTTAAAGGATAAACAAAAACTTTAGCGAAGTAAAATAACTGGTCTATTTCAAACCTGAAAAAAAACCATATTCTTGATATAATTATCTTCGAAACATTTGTGTCTAGCGATTATTGTGCCGCACAACAAATATAATATATAGAATTATTATCTCGGGCGAGCATTAAGGCTGCTCAAACCAAGTCCCTAATGAGAGCATTTCGAGATTTTTATCTTCATGAATAGCGCAGAGCCACAATTACAAAGATATTGACCACAGAGGAGAAACCTGGAGATTGTCTGCAAAGATTAGAACAACCCATGCCCACAATTCGTTTTATTGCGAGAAAACATCGACAAAACCTTTTTTTCCATAAAATTAATTTTTTAGCCTTTTATTAGAAAAAAAAAATACAGCAACGGCTTACACAAACTGATCCAATTAGTTACATATTAAAATAGTAAACCGGAATCAATTAGTTACCGAATAAAATAGTAAACCGGAATCAATTAGTTACCGAATAAAATAGTAAACCGGAATCAATTAGTTACCGAATAAAATAGTAAGTCGGAATCAATTAGTTACCGAGTAAAATAGTAAGTCGGAATCAATTAGTTACCGAATAAAATAGTAAACCGGAATCAATTAGTTACCGAATAAAATAGTAAGTCGGAATCAATAAGTTACCGAATAAAATAGTAAACCGGAATCAATTAGTTACCGAATAAAATAGTAAACCGGAATCAATTAGTTACCGAATAAAATAGTAAACCGGAATCAATTAGTTACCGAATAAAATAGTAAACCGGAATCAATTAGTTACCGAGTAAAATAGTAAGTCGGAATCAATTAGTTACCGAATAAAATATTTAGGCTGAATCAATCAACAAATCAAATAGTTGAAGGCTGAAAACGACTAGATTCTAATTCCATTGATTTTCTAAAGAATTTAACACTGGTCTTCCTATTCTTCTCAATTGTATTATACTGAGTATGTCGTATGCTTCCTAGACCTGATGACGTCTTTGCGACAGTTAAAAGAACGCCTCTCATCAAGGTTATGTAGAGCAACACACTCAGACAGTTATTTGCATTAATCAGATGACGATGATTAGCGTTAATCAGCTGACATGATTGCGACATGGCTACACTCTCAGACAGTAACATTAATCAGATGACATGATTACGACATGGCTACCCTCTCAGACAGACAGTAACATTAATCAGATGACATGATTGCGACATGGCTACACTCTCAGACAGACAGTAATATTAATCAGCTGACATGATTGCGACATGGCTACACTCTCAGACAATAACATTAATCAGATAACATGATTGCGACATGACTACCCTCTCAGAGAGACAGTAACATTAATCAGATGACATGATTGCGACAAGGCTACCCTCTCAGACAGACAGTAACATTAATCAGATGACATGATTGCGACAAGGCTACCCTCTCAGACAGACAGTAATATTAATCAGATGACATGATTGCGACATGGCTACCCTCTCAGACAGACAGTAACATTAATCAGATGACATGATTGCGACAAGGCTACACTCTCAGGCAGACAGTAGCATGAATCAGATGACGTGATTGCTACAGGGCTACACTCTCAAACAGACATTTGCATTAATCAGAGGACGATCATTATCATTGATCCGATGATGCTGTTGCGACAGGGCTACTTTCTCAGACAGACAATAGCATTAATCAGATGACGTTGTTGCGACAGGGCTACACTCTCAGACAGACAGTAGCATTAACCAGATAACGTGATTGCGACAGGGCTACGCTCTCAGACAGAAAGTAGCATTGACCAGATAACGTGATTGCGACAGGGCTACACTCTGAGACAGAAAGTAGCATTAACCAGATAACGTGATTGCGACAGGGCTACACTCTCAGACAGACAGTAGCATTAATCAGATTACGTTGTTGCGACAGGGCTACACTCTCAGACAGACAGTAGCATTAACCAGATAACGTGATTGCGACAGGGCTACACTCTCAGACAGAAAGTAGCATTAACCAGATAACGTGATTGCGACAGGGCTACACTCTCAGACAGACAGTAGCATTAATCAGATTACGTTGTTGCGACAGGGCTACACTCTCAGACAGACAGTAGCATTAACCAGATAACGTGATTGCGACAGGGCTACACTCTGAGACAGAAAGTAGCATTAACCAGATAACGTGATTGCGACAGGGCTACACTCTCAGACAGACAGTAGCATTAATCAGATTACGTTGTTGCGACAGGGCTACACTCTCAGACAGACAGTAGCATTAACCAGATAACGTGATTGCGACAGGGCTACACTCTCAGACAGAAAGTAGCATTAACCATATAACGTGATTGCGACAGGGCTACACTCTCAGACAGACAGTAGCATTAATCAGATTACGTTGTTGCGACAGGGCTACACTCTCAGACAGACAGTAGCATAAATCAGATGACGTTGTTGCGACATGGCTACCCTCTCAGACAGACAGTAGCATTAACCAGATAACGTGATTGCGACAGGGCTACACTCTCAGACAGACAGTAGCATTAATCAGATTACGTTGTTGCGACAGGGCTACACTCTCAGACAGACAGTAGCATAAATCAGATGACGTTGTTGCGACATGGCTACACTCTCAGACAGACAGTAGCATTAACCAGATAACGTGATTGCGACAGGGCTACACTCTCAGACAGAAAGTAGCATTAACCAGATAACGTGATTGCGACAGGGCTACACTCTCAGACAGACAGTAGCATTAACCAGATAACGTGATTGCGACAGGGCTACACTCTCAGACAGACAGTAGCATTAACCAGATAACGTGATTGCGACAGGGCTACACTCTCAGTCAGACCGTAGCATTAACCAGATAACGTGATTGCGACAGGGCTACACTCTCAGTCAGACCGTAGCATTAACCAGATAACGTGATTGCGACAGGGCTACACTCTCAGACAGACCGTAGTATTAACCAGATAACGTTATTGCTGCCTTGGCTCTCTCCAAGGTTATGAAATGACATCAACATTAACCCTACAAGGTCTCAGGCTTAGCGCCAAACGCCTGTTCCACAGAGCAGATTGAGGACGACAAAGTTGTAGATCTTGGCTTATCTTATTCGTTGAGAGAGGCGGAGAGAAAGGGGGGAGACTTATTGATTCGCAAAAAAGCCTTCTTTAACAAGTTCATTCCCTTTTGACACAAAATAGCTATGTGACTATGGAATGGAAATGATTTTGCCACGCCTCCCTCCCCCATTCCACCTTTTTTTATTGGGCGCGAGGAGGGGGTGGGGGGGGGGGGGAGGTGTTAAGCGTAGCGTTTAAATGAGAGACAATACTCCAGTCTGCCACAAGAGTATCCAGAGTATTTCAGTTCATCATGAAGTAACCACGAGACAATACAGTCTTGGTAAAAAGATACGAGATTAAAAAAATCATTAGCTACCAGAGACGAGATTTGGACGGCAACTTAAAATCCTTGTAGAGGTCAATACCCTTAACCCCCCCCGCCCACTCCCTGGGGGTCGAGCACCCACGCCTCTTTTCTCAGGGCGGCTAAAATTGGAGCTGTGGTTTCCATGCCACACAATAACATCACCTCCCTGGTTTGAGCAATGGCGTGAAGAGATAACTCAGCAGCTCCCTGAATAAATCAAAGCAGAGTTAGCAAAGAGCCTCTTCTGAGACTGGGTTTATTGATCTCCAATACATTGGTTGTACAAAACAACTTCACTTGGACAACAAACTCGCTGAGTAGTGAAAAAAAAACCCTAGGGAAAATGCATTCAGGTCTATATCTTAATATGATGTCATTTACTGAAGCAGGGATAATCCGTTATCTTTCTAAGCCCGTGGAACTATGGCGTCTGCTCATAAACAAGATAGCTCCAGGAAGAAGTTTGCGCTTTTCTCTCTCTTCATCCGTCTCAGTTCTCTCTCTCTACTATTGTCTCAGTTCTCTCTCTTTTATCGTCTCAGTTCTCTCTCTTCTATCGTCTTAGTTCTCTCTCTTCTATCGTCTTAGTTCTCTCTCTTCTATCGTCTTAGTTCTCTCTCTTCTATCGTCTTAGTTCTCTCTCTTCTATCGTCTTAGTTCTCTCTCTTCTATCGTCTTAGTTCTCTCTCTTCTATCGTCTCAGTTCTCTCTCTTCTATCGTCTCAGTTCTCTCTCTTCTATCGTCTCAGTTCTCTCTTCTATCGTCTCAGTTCTCTCTAACATCGTCTCAGTTTACTCTCTACCATCGTCTCAGTTCTGTCTCTTCCATCGTCTCAGTTCTCTCTCTTCTACCGTCTCAGTTCTCTCTCTTCTATCGTCTCAGTTCTCTCTCTTCTATCGTCTCAGTTCTCTCTTCTATCGTCTCAGTTCTCTCTCTTCTATCGTCTCAGTTCTCTCTCTTCTATCGTCTCAGTTCTCTCTCTTCTATCGTCTCAGTTCTCTCTCTTCTATCGTCTCAGTTCTCTCTCTTCTATCGTCTCAGTTCTCTCTCTTCTATCGTCTCAGTTCTCTCTCTTCTATCGTCTCAGTTCTCTCTCTTCTATCGTCTCAGTTCTCTCTCTTCTATCGTCTCAGTTCTCTCTCTTCTATCGTCTCAGTTCTCTCTCTTCTATCGTCTCAGTTCTCTCTCTTCTATCGTCTCAGTTCTCTCTCTTCCATCGTCTCAGTTCTCTCTCTTCTATCGTCTTAGTTCTCTCTCTTCTATCGTCTTAGTTCTCTCTCTTCTATCGTCTCAGTTCTCTCTCTTCTATCGTCTCAGTTCTCTCTCTTCTATCGTCTCAGTTCTCTCTCTTCTATCGTCTCAGTTCTCTCTCTTCTATTGTCTCAGTTCTCTCTCTTCTATCGTCTCAGTTCTCTCTCTTCTATTGTCTCAGTTCTCTCTCTTCTATCGTCTTGTTTCTCTCTCTTCTATCGTCTCAGTTCTCTCTCTTCTATCGTCTCAGTTCTCTCTCTTCCATCGTCTCAGTTCTCTCTCTTCTATCGTCTCAGTTCTCTCTCTTCCATCGTCTCAGTTCTCTCTCTACCATCGTCTCAGTTCTCTCTCTACCATCGTCTCAGTTCTCTCTCTTCTATCGTCTCAGTTCTCTCTCTCCTATCGTCTCAGTTCTCTCTCTTCTATCGTCTCAGTTCTCTCTCTTCTATCGTCTCAGTTCTCTCTCTTCTATCGTCTCAGTTCTCTCTCTTCTATCGTCTCAGTTCTCTCACTTCTATCGTCTTAGTTCTCTCTCTTCTATCGTCTCAGTTCTCTCTCTTCTATCGTCTCAGTTCTCTCACTTGTATTGTCTCAGTTCTCTCTCTCCTATCGTCTCAGTTCTCTCACTTCTATTGTCTCAGTTCTCTCTCTCCTATCGTCTCAGTTCTCTCACTTCTATTGTCTCAGTTCTCTCTCTTCTATCGTCTCAGTTCTCTCACTTCTATCGTCTCAGTTCTCTCTCTTCTATCGTCTCAGTTCTCTCTCTTCTATTGTCTCAGTTCTCTCTCTTCTATCGTCTCAGTTCTCTCTCTTCTATTGTCTCAGTTCTCTCTCTTCTATTGTCTTAGTTCTCTCTCTTCTATTGTCTCAGTTCTCTCTCTTCTATCGTCTCAGTTCTCTCTCTTCTATCGTCTCAGTTCTCTCTCTACCAAATCTCAGTTCTTTCTCTTCCATCGTCTAAGTTCTCTCTCTTCTATCATCTCAGTTCTCTCTCTTCTATCGTCTCAGTTCTCTCTCTACCAAGTCTCAGTTCTCTCTCTTCCATCGTCTGTGTTCTCTCTCTGCCATCGTCTGTGTTCTCTCTCTGCCAAGTCTCAGTTCTCTCTCTACCAAATCTCAGTTCTCTCTCTACCAAGTCTCAGTTCTCTCTCTATCAAGTTTCAGTTCTCTCTCTTCCATCGTCTGTGTTCTCTCTCTGCCATCGTCTCAGTTCTCTCTCTTCCATCGTCTCAGTTCTCTCTCTTCCATCGTCTCAGTTCTCACTCTTCCCTTCTTATCAGCTGTCTCTCTTACATCGTCTTAGTTGTCGATGTGGGCGGAAATGGTGGTCAGTATGATTGAGTGACTGTTCTTATTGTATACGTTGGTGTTATATGCCTCGGAATTTGTGCAGTTGTAGGTGAAGTCCCTTCAGTCTGTCTCTGAAAGAACTCGACTAAAGATTATTTAATTTGTTTTCTCTGATAGAACTCGACTAAAGATTATTTAATTTGTTTTCTCTGATAGAACTCGACTAAAGATTATTTAATTTGTTTTCTCTGATAGAACTCGACTAAAGATTATTTAATTTTTTTACTTTTCTATTATTAATTTGATCATCAGCTGCTATGCGTGGGTTGAAACACAGAACTGTATTAGCAGTGGTTATCAGCTCCACAGTCAAATCGGAAATTTTACTGCTACTCCATGTACAGATGTCTTTTCTTGGCATGGAAGGACAGAAAACATTCCTATAGGAACCATCATGCAGTTGATATAGATGCATACTCCGTATGACAGGATACAAACTAGATTTAGAGCCATGTATGGAAAAGATAATGGAAAAAAAATACAAGCAAACCCATCCGACAACGGTTGGACCGCAGACATTAAGTCTCGGTATTTTGGACTTAAAAAAATAACAAGCCTAACATGGAGACATTTAAAAAAAAACCATTAAAGCACTAGTTCCGTGGCTGATTCTGCACCTACGCTGTATGCTAGCATGGTTTGTCTGGCAAGAATCAGACATATCACATTATTGCGTGAGTAATTCAAGATGCTGCAATGAAGAAACCCAGCAACCAAAACCGTAGCTGTCTAAAATGGAAAACCTAGTGACTTTTAAATCTAGAATTTGGGAAGGTGGGGATGGGAGACAATAAATTATTATGGCTGATCCAAAGTGAGCCATGAGCATTACTATCTGGTGGCAGCTTTCTCGCTAAGCTCAGGACTCGTCGTGCGTCTGACGTCTCACCCGTGGACAAAAATTGCAAGCATTTCTCACTTAGGCAGGAAGATCTAACTCGGATGTCTCCTGGCCGACATTTTTGTGTAGAAACTATCTGGATATTTAAACTCACATAAGGTAAACGAACCTCGACAGGAGCTCAGCGGATTACTTCTGGTAACCTCTTCAAATCTAAAATAGGGTTCTTTCGAAATCTTAGAGGACATATTATTAGCTACGGCGAGGACTCACAGAAAAAAGTCCATACTCTAGATAAACATGTAGACGTGTGTGGAGATATCTGTGTAGCCCCTACACTGTGTCAGATAACACGAGAATCCATTCCTAATCTTGTGATTGATGCATGTCGTTTGCATCGTTTGATGAATTAAGCCACGTGATCTATTCCACCAGGGGAACGCTAACAGGATATCTCTCGCTCGATAAGTCAACAGGTTTCTCATTAACGGTAATGGAAGCTAATGAGACAAGAGAAAGAGAGAGAAAGAGAGAGAGAGAGAGAGAGAGAGAGAGAGAGAGAGAGAGAGAGAGAGAGAGAGAAAGAGAGAGAGACAGAGAGAGAGAAAGAGAGAGTGAGAGTGAGAAAGAGAGAGAGAGAGTGAGACAGAGACAGAGAAAGAGAGAGAGTGAGAGTAAGAAAGAGAGAGAGAAAAAGAGAGATAAAGAGTGAGAGACAGAGACAGAGACAGAGAAAAAAAGAGTGAGAGATATAGCGAGAGAGAGAGTGAGAGTAAGAGAGAGAGAGAGAGAGAGAGAGAGAGAGAGAGAGAGAGAGAGAGAGAGAGAGAGAGAGAGAGAGAGAGAGAGAGAGACAGACAGACAGACAGACAGACAGACCGACAGACAGACAGAGAGAGAGCGAGAGAGAGTGAGAGTGAGAAAGTGAGAGACAGACAGACCGACAGAGAGAGAGAGAGAGAGAGAGAGAGAGAGAGAGAGAGAGAGAGAGAGAGAGAGAGAGAGAGAGAGAGAGAGAGAGAGAGAGAGAGAACGAGAGAGACCGAGAGAAAGCAAGTAGCGTCAGCTTTACGTCTGGTGAAAAGGTAGCGCGCTAAATCCAAGCTTGTGGAACTCTACATTGAGATCTGGTTCGATTCTCTTGAAGATGTTCAAGAAGCAAGGTGGAAACACTGTCTCGAAGAAACGCTATCGATATAATCCTCAGGATCAGCCCTGCCTGCTCTACCCCACGCCATACTTAGTCAACTCGCGTTCATCACACGACATAATTGATCAGCCGTGGAATCAAACGCTTTAAAAAAGTATATATAGCACAAGTCATTATTGCAATGATGTGAGTGCACATTGCTCTGCATTTTTCGAAGCATATCGTGGGTGGTTGAGTTTGCAACTCAAACTTTTTAGCCCTGCCCTGTTTGGCAGAGATTTGTGAGATATGCATATTTGAAGGTGGCCACATTTCAAGTATAAATGTAGACAGGCTATACTAATCAATCAAATAAAATAAGACATCAAAACGAAATCGAAAAAACCCAGATAATCTTGAGGCAGAGAGACAAACGCAAAGAAGGGATAGAAGCTAGAATTTTTTTTTTCAAGTTGTCGGAAAGCCGTGCCAAACCTTAATCAAGTCGGATGAGAGAGAGAGCCGTGAGGACAGACGTAATTTTTCAGTGGTGAATCTTCTGTAATCCATAGACAGAGGACATAGAATTCAGGAAAAAGAAGATGATAAATGTAACATTGGCCTTTGTTATGACAGCCAATCAATAAATCTCTCCTTCCTGCGTTCCACCGTTCTTTCTATCCATTGATTCCAGTAAAGATAAATATCCGGCATGCGCAGAGAGACGGACCAGCCGAGGGGTTTAGAGACAGATGGCTTGCCAAACAGAGGTGCTGGTCCCAGTTCAATACCGCTCAATAAAGAAAGCCACAGGGTTGGTGGTGCTGTGAGAGACCAGTGGAAGTTGTTGGGCTTCTCGACTTGATGCCTGGTCACGGTAAGACCGTATCAC
>JAWDGP010004208.1:210000-227500 GCA_033675545.1 Elysia crispata
ACCCGAATTCCAAGTATAGCTATATCAAGATTAGCAAAAACGAAAATGACTCGATATGAACAGCTCTGCCAATAACAATTATTGAAGATAAAAATATGCTGAGACCATCATCTCTATCATCACTTACTATAAACACAACTAATTAGCACACGCGGCGGAAGAATAAAGTATTCATTACAACAAGAGCAACGTTATCGTAAACAAGTCAACTAGGATATTCTGACTTTTCTTCTTCTCGCACACAGATTCTCTGTCTGTCTGTCTGTAGTATAGAAAAATCAACCGCAAACCTAGATCTAGCTCGAGACCGACAAATAAGACGAAAGACGTGAAAACATTAGAACAGATGGAATGAACAGGGATCGAACCTGCGCCTCGATGCGGCACCCATCCCTTGCCGAGACAAGACCAGGCACTTAACCACTAAGCTATCCGCATCTACAAAAATAGATGCTCCAGGAACAGTGACTTTCATGCTGGCTTGAATAGATTAAGAAGTTGAACCGCTAAGAACGATCAAGTCCATATTTTTACAGGACATAAACAAACTAGCCTCTAAGGGATCTTAGAAAGATGCACATTTGACTGAAAAGCATAAATGAATATAGAAATAAAGAAAGCAGTCAAACAACGGTAGAGGCTGAGACAGATGAAGCTAAGGATCTAAAAATGCAAGTGACTGAAAATAATGAAATAAGCAGTATAGAAAAATCAACCAGAGACCTAGATCTAGCTCGAGACCGACAAATAAGACGAAAGGCATGAAAACATTAGAACAGATGGAATCAACAGGGATCTGTCTGTCTGTCTGTCTGTCTGTCTGTCTGTCTGTCTGTCTGTCTGTCTGTCTGTGTGTGTCTCTCTCTCTCTCTCTCTCTCTGTCTCTCTTTCTCTCTCTGTCTCTGTCTCTCTTTCTCTTTCCCTCTGTCTGTCTGTCTGTCTGTCTGTCTGTCTGTCTCTCTCTCTCTCTCTCTCTCTCTCTCTCTCTCTCTCTCTCTCTCTCTCTCTTCCTTTTTCCCCTCTCCAACACACGTTTTGAAAGAGCTAGTGAGAGAGCAGAAATCCGTGATGACCAGAAGCGATCAGGGTGAGAAGGAAGAGCGAATCTCCGATCTGATCAAGACAGTGTTCCAGCAGATCATCAGGTACTTGAGAAAGCCACAGGTGGGTGACGATTCATGGCGGCCTTAAAAGGGGGGATACAAACCCTTATCAAGTAGTCGTTGCTGCCATTATTTTAAGTTTCGAAAGAATACAATTTCAAATACGTTTGTAGTAAGGTAGGTTAGATGGCTTTTTAGTGCGTTTTTTTTTTGCTGAAGGTTAAACCAACCAAAACCTGTGAGCGTTGTCAGATAAAACAGAAGGTTTTTTTTTTTTACTCAATAACTTGTTTGTTTGAAAGTGTGAACACTTCCAGATCACCGCTGAGCTTTTTTGTCCCATCAAACCAGAAAATGTATTTTCGTCAGAGGCTCTACTTTAGCTGTAACCCGAGCACTAGTCAGTTTTTTTTTAAAGTTTACCGTCCCAAGAGGGGGAAAAAAAACAGAATGAGAGAAAGTTGTGATTAAGATCAAGATATATATCTAGATACGATGAGTTTCATTTCCCGGTCGGTTTCTCCTAGCTAGACTTAGGATGACCTGTGACCATTGGGAGGGGGTTATAGATGGTCAGTCTGGAGATAGTGGACAGTCGGGTTCCTCAACGTCCAGGGCGAAGAGGATATACCCAGGCTCACTCGGTGCCTCGGGATTGGGAGGGGTAGAGGTGTCCAGCAACCGCAATCCAAGTAGGTGGTAGGGGGGGGAAGAGGGGCAGACACTTGACTGGAATATTGATGGAGAAAAAAGGAATAAAAGCTCGAGAGGTAGACAAACCCATAAACAGTCAGTGAAGCATTTTTTATCGTACACGAGGGCCATAACTCAGTTACTGCCAAGGATAAATCAAACGAGACGCCGATGGCAAGAAGAGCGAGAACAAGAGAGAAATAGATGAGTAGGTGGTTAGAGATTTTAACGGCCTGTGTGTGTGTGTGTGTATTTGTGATACTTAGGAGAGAGGCTATTCGCATATAATTATATTGAAACGAAAAGTGAAATTGGAAAAAGAAAAGAAATAAATAGGTAGAGAGAGGGAGGGGGGAGAGAGAGAGAGAGAGAGAGAGAGAGAGAGAGAGAGAGAGAGAGAGAGAGAGAGAGAGATGAAAGGAGAGAAAATTGATTTATCCAATTAGAGAAAGGTATAGAAAAAGCTTAGACAAAGAGAAAGTAAATCTTGGCTTTGAGTTCACCATGAGATCTAAGTTATCCAAAACCTGCGCTCAGACTCACGAGTACTTTTACAGGCTGTTTTGTTACAAACACTTTGGTAGACTTTCAAAGCGAAAGGAATACAAGGACGAAAGCAAAGATAAAAAAAGGAAAAAGAAGCTCTAAAATGTTTTTGACATATTCTGGTAATATTCGTAATGAAGACGTTTCATAGTCCCTCCCTCCTCCCCACCTCACAGCAGTGTGATATTGTAATAATTCATCAAGACTTGGAGTTTAGGAAAAGCACCTTGTCTGGGTTACAGTGAGGAATGATCCATTATTTGCTTGTGAGAGGAGGCTCTGGAAATGAGAAAACTTTGTTGACAGGCTGATCGGCTAGATATTGAAACCGATTGAGACGGTTTGTCAGATAACATACGTGCCATTGTTCGAGAGAATCTGACTGTTATTTGTCCTGCAGTACTCCCTTCACCTATTTGAAAATGGGACGAAAGTTCTTATTGCACCTCCCATAAACACCATGAGGGAACGGTTTTGAAACGCATGTATTTATCTTTTCTTCCCACTCATCAGCAAAATCTTACTAATGATATTCAAAAGCAAAATTAAACATGATGCAGCAAAGGAAGCCACTTATAGCTTCTATGACCTCGCCCTGTGACTCCAACTTTCGTACCTGTTCAAGGACCCGAAATGTATCAGCTCTATGTCCTTCTGGCAGCTTTTAATATCCTTCTGCTCTTGAGAAATGGATATTCTGATCCTTACTCTACCTAACCTTTGATATCCATCAGCTCTGGTAAATGGATATCCTGATATTCTATCCAAACTTTGATATCCTTCAGCTCTTGGTAAATGGACACTCTGATCCTTACTCTAATCAAACTTTCATATCCTTCAGCTCTTGATAAATGGACATTCTGATCCTTACTCTACCCAAACTTTGATATCCTTCAGCTCTTGGTAAATGGGCATTCTGATCTTTACTCTACCCAAACTTTAATATCCTTCAGCTCTTGGTAAATAAACATTCTGATCATTACTCTATCCAAACTTTGATATCCTTCAGCTCTTAGTAGAAAATGAACCAATCTAGCGTCCCCTGAACCTTACGCTAACAGATTAACGTAACATATTCTTGGACCTGCTGTGGTACCACTACTTAGAGCCAAGGTTTTGTTTTCATCACGTCTAGTGCTTTGCGAGTGGCTGTAATAAACTGATGCTCCCTTCTCGACACTTAGGGAGCAAAAGGTCTTCATATCAATTCCATGAGCAATGTTTGGTCATTGATGCTTAACAACTCATAAGTTATCGATATGGTCCCCAGAGCATTAAAAGATTTACCGTCTGGGGCACTCTTTCTCTGAGTGGGTGTCCTCTAATGTGGGTAACAACTTGCAGAAATCTTGGCGGAGCACAAGCGATGAAGCTTAGCTTCTGTTGCTCTCATATTGTCAGAAGCGAAATCTAAATCTCACTTTTCTTCCTGTTTCCACCAAAAACAGCATGAAGCCGTAGACTGCAGTCTACTGACTTTTACATAGTATCCCACTGGACTTCTTCTCGAAATCAAGCCATTTTTTTTTAAATGGTCTCTCGTTTTTCAGTCCAAATTCCCTCAACGACATATTCTAACGACACCTAAAATGCAGCAGATATAAGGACACGAACAGAACAGAATTAAAAAAAAACTCGTACGAACTATAACCGATTTTTTGTGATATAAAAACAAATTCTACATCCGAAATCCAACATGTCATGGGAATATTCTATACCTCTCGCTTCAGCCTGGGCTTGATACATATAATTGTCAGGCATGAATAGTCTGAAATAAAAAAACACTTCAACACATAAGCAAACTATATATTATAAAGCCAACCTTTTATGTATCTCTTTGGGAGAATAAGAGATGGAAAATTACAAAACCTAAGATTAACAGAGCCAGGACTCCAACGCTTCAAGCTGTCCACCCTCCCACCACCCCCCCCCCCCAAAAAAAAAAAAAAAAAAAAAAAAGAATTTCCTCAACAAGTTCCCACTCAAACATATTCTAGCTTGGGGCTGCGAGGGAAATACCAGAGATGTATCTGGCCTCTCCTCTCTGTCCCTGACCGCATTCAAACGCTACACTTTTTTTTCCTTTCCATTCATTTCTTTGACAATGAAGCCGTCGTGATTGAGTAAGTGACAACAACCAAAGGTGCCTCAACGCCCCCTCGCCCCCATCCCACTAGCGATAAGGCTAGGCAAGTTTCAAACTGGCCTACATGTACTCGGGATAGACAGCTCTCCACCCGGAAGTACTAAATGTGCGTTGCATACCGGCTACCCGATGAGCATGGGTAGAGCTAAACAGGAGAACGGAAACAGACCCTGTCTTTCTGGTTGCCTTACCAACTTCCGCTTCCGTAGAAAATGGAAAAGTGCGGTCGAAATATACTGCGTGTCAACATTGGACCGAAATAAGATCAGCCACTGCAGACAGTCTCAAAGTGGATGGAAAGAGCAGACCAGAGATTCTGTGAGCCGAAACTGCACAGGCTGTAAGTTCACTGAGCTGCACTAAGATCTGAACCTTAGTCAATTAGGACAGTGCACGTTAGAGCATAGATTTCGCTTGCTCTAATTGATCTAAGGATAGCATCAACCAATATTTCTAGAAAACAGAGAGCAACGTGCGGCGCAAAAATAAAGAATGTGGCTTCCTTTCTAAAGTTACACATCAATTTGAAGATCAGCTTCTAAGAGAGGTTTTTGTTTTTGTTTTTTGTTTGTTTGTTTTTGTCGGTTTTCCTGACATTCAGGCAATTACTACATGATCATTTATATGAACGTGTTTTTTTTCCTTCATAATTTCTGTAATAGAAGATAAGTCAGGTATTGCTAGAAATTAATGTGGTTGATCGCGATGTTTTCACGAGTCAATGCTGAAAATTTGCTCAAGGACGAGAAGGTGTTATCAGAGAGTCATTGCTGAACAAATTCTGCAGTAATTGCATCAGGGAGTGACAGGTAATAGAGATCTTTAACACCATAATCTGCTCTCTGTGAGTGGCGACAAATCGCTGTAAGAAATCTTATCAGCGAGTGACAACTCTTCTAAGAGCTGCTAAAATTCACATGTTTGTTGATTTGCATTAGTTCTCTCTGCATCTCGGCCTTGGTGTTCTCGCTGTGTTAAACATTGTCCAAATAATTGACTTGTTAAACCTCAAACTACAAGATCACATCACCGAAACGATTCTGGCGTGAAAGTTTAAAGAGATACAAAATTGCTCTTAATCTTGCTTCAATGGTAAAGAATAAGTATTTCCATAAAATGACTGTGCGCTTTTTGTCTACTTATCCTACTGGGTTATAAAAATCAATGAATACAGATGAGCTGCTCAGATAATACCACATTTTTTTTCATGTTGCGTTGCTAAATTTTTGGTAAACATTTTGTTGAGAACGCCAAAGTGTACGCTAGTACCTAGCTACCAGGCCTTGTGTGAGGCCGCTAACCAGAAGACTGACCTCAGCTAGAAATCTGCGAGATCGCGAGCGCCTCTGTCAGACATTATAAAGATTGGTGACCACACAAGAAGATTTTCCAGGAAATGACTCATCTATATTTAAGAAGACAGCGGAATAACCAGAGAAGACAATTCCTGAGAGATTTCTACAGAGATATCTATCTTGCTGATCGCCACTATTACCGTCCTTGGAAAACTCATCAACTCTCTCTGGAGATGAATATACTGGTGAAGAGATAAGTCCGAGAACTCTGAGGCCTAAAGGTTTGTCCCGGAAGTAGTCAGCCGGAGATGCTATCTCTAGATTACCGTGGACTCCTCGCCCCTGGACGTTAATTAGATTCGTACCGGTCCGCGCTGCGTGGTGAACTTAGAGAGCTTTTGAACATCAAGAAAATTATGTGAAGTAATAAAGATTATCTTTGCCTTATAATTAGAATCATTGATTGATGCTTGATCAATTGATTGATAAAGGCTGTGAATATCTAGTCATGGCTAGCACAAACTACCTCATCAACAGGACAGGGCAGGAATAGGGAGTATCCAAACTAAGACAAGGCCACATGCGGGTTCCCAACACAATCCCAGTGAGTCAAAACACAAACGATTTGTACTTCGATCTTGAGCTGGCTGAATCATCAAACCATCTTTACATAGAAATTGCAAAAACTGCAAAAAATGCCAACCAAATAGAGTCAAACTAGGCCTGGTGGTGAAAAAATCTAGAGCAAAAGGTGGGTCAATTGCGTATAGATTAAAATCGTATTGGATTTGAAACATTCACTTTTCTTTTTTTTAATCCACGGTTCCTCTTGTAATACTCTGCAAAACTGAGGGTTGAACGTCTCCAACTCTGAAAAAGTTTGTGTGAAAACCATTTTAAAGGATGCCCCATGACCTGTCTGTTGTAAAGAGATGTGCCGCCTAAGTAACTCATTATTGACACCCTAGATGTTTAGGGAAAGAGCTCCCCTATATCATGAGCAACGTGTCCACACGACCGCTTTGTTGACTTGCTTCATGCTTAGTTTGAAAATGAAAAAAATTATTACTCTGTTAACCAGACAATCAGTTAAAAACCTCAGCTAGTCAGCGGGGTGCGTTACTTTGTCTTATCTATAGACGAATTAATACAGTGTTCAGATTATACTTTTCAAAGGTAGGTTAATTTCAGTGTAAAGAATGTAAAATTTATACTTTTCCTACTATCTCTTAATGGCTATAAGTGATTAAAACCTTTAAAATAATTATCTTTCTTTGAATCACAGTAATTTAGAGTGATTAAATCTAGATCTGAAATAATCTCTGTGTAAATCTAGATCGAGCTTTACTGTTAATCAAAACAAAAATATTTTTCTTATTTTAGAATTAGCAGTCTCCCATAGAACTTAAATGCGACGACAGACAGGCCTACAACAGTATTATCTAATCGAAGCAACGATACGGTGTGTGAACTGTGTTTCGTATGCATGAGAGTGTCATCACACTAAGTTACGTCAGTCCCTTATGTGTCCGTTCCAAGTAAATAAAAATTTAGCTACGCAAAGATAACAAAACTATTTGTAGAGCACAGACTTAACCTTATTCCCTCCTTTGAACTTAGTGCTTTCTTAGACCAAACTAGTTACTTTCTCATCGTGGTGTGGTTGAGTCTTAAATCTCCATTCCCTTATCCCCGTGCTGTTTTCTGTCTCCAACTTTCTCTACGAATCGTCTGTTGTGGGTACCATATACCGCCTTATGGTATTCTACAAAGACTGTAGACAGTGAACGGCTGCTAGCGTCAAATGTTTAAATCTACGACCACATAACCCCGTGGATACATAACATTGCCGTGCAGCCAACTCAAAGGGCAATATTCTTTAATCTAACGCCTTTTGGATTGAACAGAAAGGTATTTAATGTTACGAGGCGTTTAAGCTAACTCGCTACTTGGTTTTCTTTCCGCTCCCATCTGTGCGGTTATATGTTCCTACCACGGTGGCCCTCACCGACCGACATTTCGATCGGAAATAGAGTTTGATAAACTGAGCTAGCTCTGGACTTTCGTATAGTCTCCGGTTCTTCCCTCCCAACTATCAACCTTAGAGAGTTATTAAGTCACAAAATCATTCAATGTTCTTAAAAATAAGTTTACAAATACCTTGCTTCACACCTTCCAGTGAATCTGCTATCTAGGATTATTGTTCGTCAGATCACCTTTTAGTTGAAAGACGGTACCATACAATTTTTTTTTTTTTTTTGGACATGTACAAATAATTCCAGGCCTTATATACACAAAGAAAAATGACTTCTATATGGTTGGGTGAGGGGGTAAGCGGATTCTCAACAGGATTTTGGTTCGCTTGATAAACTGATCCACAGACTCGGCTAGATTGAATTGGACGGACGCTATTTGAACTGTTGGTGATATTAATGTCCGCTCTCCCCCCCTCCCCCCCCACACACACAGACACACATTTTTTCCTGTTATTTTTCCTTCTCGATCTCTATCGGAAGTTTCCCACGATATAGTTAAAGAGCCTGTAGCCGACAACTCGTCCTGCCAATTGTAGGTCTAATCTCTGTAAGCATTCGTCTCTGCTCCAAACAGATGGTCTCTTGATTGCCAGACAAATCACGCCACACGCAACATGGGTTTGATTACACCCTTTGGCCTTACACAACTTTCACCAGATCTGTGTCGATAATGATAAACTTCTGCGTCCAATCTTATCCTAGGAGGTGCATGGGATGGTCTGGACTTATGCCAGAAGCCACCATAGGCCTCTAGACCTACCCCAGTCTTCAACAATCTGTGAGTTCGCTTGCACCAGAAACATAAACACGTCAGTAGTCAGAACATCACCTGGATGAGGATGTTTATACAACATCAATCGGCGTGAGAGAAAGAGAGAGAGAGAGAGAGAGAGAGAGAGAGAGAGAGAGAGAGAGAGAGAGAGAGAGAGAGAGAGAGAGAGAGAGAGAGAGAGAGAGAGAGAGAGAGAGAGAGAGAGAGATAAATGCACTATGTATACATGTATATAAGCAGATAGTAAAAACTAGCGCAGCGAAACAAAAACAACAAACTCCCATTTCATAAGGTATCTCCCACGAGCAGATATTACACAATGTTTTGGTTGCGGCGTCATGGAAGACAAAAAAGCAAATGACATCAAACAAAACAGGGAACACGGAAGAAAAAAACCATACACACACAAACAATAACACCCGAAATTACTTTTCTGAAAGAATGAGACGCCAAAGGGAAGAAGTAACGCAAAAAGGAGATAAATAATACAGTTTTAACAAAAATCTATTATAAACAAAATGAATTTAAGACAAATCTCTGCTAATCTGGCTATGATCGTTTATAGGAGATGGAGGCTTCAGTCAATCGAGCGATATGACTGATAAGATAAGATCCAAACTCTCAGTCTGATCGCTCAGTCAACGAATCCTCCTTAACGCCAGCCCTCTCTATGCTGCCTGAGATATGAAGGTCTCAGGGTAATGTGTTTGCAGACTTTCAAACCGCGGGTACGACCAAAGGTTCATACAGCGTGTATGAGATCAGACTTTCATGTTGAGAGCGGTCTTCCATTTAGTCTATATGGGATCAGACTTTCATGTAGTATGCATGCGACCAGACTTTCAATTAGTGCGCATGCGACTAGACTTTCAATTAATGTCTTTGCGATAAGAATTTCATACATTGACCAGACTTTCAAACAGTCTGCCTGCGACCAGACTTTCAGTTAGTATCTATGCAATCAGACCTTTCATACAATGGGCAGGCGTCTTGACCTTGACTTCCATAAATATGCATAATGACTAGACTTTCAAACAGTGTAATTGCGACCAAACTTCCATACAGTGTACATGCGATCAGACTTCCATACTGTGTGCATACACACTTACAATTCAGACATAAAATTATCGGTTGAAGTTTCTTGCTAGACATTACACACAATCACTTGTACGAGAATCTATATCTTTATAATTCTCTCTAGTTACTGACCTTCCTATCATCACTTTGTCTCAATATCCCGATCAGTAGTCTCCTCTCTCCCTCTCTCTCTCTCTCTCTCTCTCTCTCTCTCTCTTTCTCTCTCTCCCTCTCTCTCTCTCTCTGTGTCTCTCTCTGTTTCTCTCTTTCTCTCCCTCTGATTCTTTATGTCTTCTTCTCGCTCTCTCTCACTTACTCTTTATGTCTTCCTCTGTCTCTTTATGTCTCTCTCTCTCTCTCTCTCTCTCTCTCTCTCTCTCTCTCTCTCTCTCTTTCTCTCCCTCTCTTTTCTGTAATTCTCTACCTGTCTCTTACTATGTGACCCTCCGGCACTCCTAAAAGGAAACAACCGAATTCACCCGCCACAGACTGAACTTCCAGTATTTTATGCCGTGGGACACAAAGTTTTTAAAACCAAATTGATCAAGAATCGTTTCTATACATCTCTGTGCACCTAAGCTCACCTCGAATGGTTTCCTGCTCCGGAAATAATCTGTGCTCGGATTAACCTGGAGAGCTCAAGGAAGGATTTCACTGGCAATTCTTGAAAGATATTAGTGATGAAGTCAGGAAGGTACTAGAGAAAGTTCTATAAGAAAAATGGAGGGGTGGAGGGTGTGGTGGGGAGAGAGAGAGAGAGAGAGAGAGAGAGAGAGAGAGAGAGAGAGAGAGAGAGAGAGAGAGACAGAGAGAGAGAGACAGAGAGAGAGAGGGAGAGAGAGGGAAGGAGGGAGGGAGCGAGCGGGCACGGGGTTGTTGTACGCAGCATGTACCCAGTAAAACTGGAGATGCAATACCAGAATGGCAGCGCAGAATGAGGAAGTTGATGGAATTCAGAAGGAAAAAAATAATATCTGAAACAGAAACTCTGTCAGGCAGATTGACTGACAGCAAAAAATAAAAAGAGAAAATTATCAGCCACTCACACCGTCAGAAACAGAGCTTTATGAATTTTTTTTTTTTTCAGTTGAAAATAATTCGCAAAAATGACATCAAATTTTATTATGAATCAAAGAGTTTGAGATGGAAAAATCTATAATATTCTGAAGCCCCTCCCCCCACTTATGTGATTAATTTCAACATTCAGATCCATTGGTACTTATTTGATAGAAAACTTAATACATTGGCAGAAGCTCTAAGATTCCCATGTGTGGAAACTGATCTTGTAAATCCTTTCAATCAATCAAACGGTCAATCGGTGAAGCGATATTGAGAGGAGTTAAGCATCGCAGACGGTGAGTGAAAGAGAGAGAAAGAGAGAGAAAGAAAGACGATGAGAGAGAGTGAGAGAAAAAAAAACAACAACATAGAAACTGTAGGGGAGACGATAGTCAGAGAAAGAGAGAGAGAGAGAGAGAGAGAGAGAGAGAGAGAGAGAGAGAGAGAGAGAGAGAGAGAGAGAGAGAGAGAGAGAGAGAGAGAGAGAGAGTGTTATAGAGCAAGAGAGATAATTATACAAATTCTCTGTATCAACACCAGGAGATAGCGTGACATGATTGAAGGGGATTTATGTACACACAAACAAATAGCTTATCATCTCCGTTGACAGTTTAAAGAAATATTTACCAGCCACATGTAGGCTAAAGTTAATAAAAAATATCATGCTAAGAAATTGCTCGAAAATGTAGAAACAGATATGAGTAAAAAAAAATAAAAAAAAACAACAAAAAACAGTGACACTTTTTTTTCTTTGACCAATACTAAGTATCGACCAAAATAAAACAAAAATTAACGCCACAACCACCCATAATGAAACCACAAATCTCTTTCCGCCTCACCTAAAACACCCATGCCAATGTATTCTCTAAAGCTCAGAACAATTTTGAAACAAGCGAAGGAGGCGAATATAGGCGAACACGATAGGCAATTTGAGGAAAACAAGTGAGACTAAAATTTATGAAAATAGAAATAGCAACAGGATAACTGTGACGAAATATCTAACAACAACAAAAACAACAGCAGCAACAACAACAACAACTCTTCCTCCTCCCCTCCACCAAAAAAAAAAAAAAAATAAAATAAAATAAAATGGATACATAAATAAATAAATTCTGCAAGAACATAAATAAAAGAGATAACATCTGTATTGACCCAAAAAGAAAAACATAAAACTTGGGTGTTGTCAGGACCTAGATCCAGATCTGGGTCAATAAACTTCAAGCCCCTCCGGAGCCTGGTCTGGCCAGAAGATACGAGATTCCATAGCTAAACCGCAGATATTAACACAGTTGAGCAGGTCACGTGTTCTCCTCAGACGTAATGAGTAGATATTTCAGCAATGGATTTGGATGCTTAAGTCTGCAGTTATGATCCTAGATATGGCAAAAAAAAAGTCTGCAATCAAAACTGCAAACTTGAAATAAAAAACAAAAACAAAAAACGAATGTTGTTTCCATGTTTTTTTTCCTAATAAACCTTTGAAAAGCGCATTTTTGTGGAGGAGAGTAAAGATTAGTAAAAAAAAAAGAATACAAATTGTGAACAAATTTTAATGAAGATATATAGGCAAAGTTAGGATTGTTAGGATTTTTTCCTTTTACTGCGAATGAACAAAAGATGAAAGATAATTTTAGAAATGATAGAGTGGTGGCGTGGTATTTTTAGAAAGACAAACACACAATATGAAAGATATTGTATGGTAGGTTAGATCAATTGACTCGATAAAATAAAAGGTATTTAGATTGATGCAGGAAGAGAAAGAGAGAGAATGAGAGAAGGTGTCTGGGAGTCAGAGTGTGAGACAGTAGGGGGAAATAGACAGAGCGGAAAAGTGTAAGATATATATCATGCTTTATGAAATTTTCAATCAACCAAGTTCACTTTTACACCTCCCACACAAAGTTTTGCTAACAATGTATTTGTTGAAATTACGAGCTTTGATCCCACCAACGTGCAATGTTTTACTCACATACAGGTATTTATTTCACTCACACCGCAACCAAAAAAAAAAAAAAAAGAATTAAACAAGATGGATTTCGCGTATTCCACAATCAACCTTCATTTTTATTTTTAGAATACCTCACGAGAATTTTACCATCAAACTCCATTTTCATTTTTAGAATACCTCACAAGAATTTTGCCATCAAATTCCATTTTCATTTTTAGAATGCCTCACGAGAATTTTGCCATCAAACTCTATTTTCATTTTTAGAATATCTCACAAGAATTTTGCGATCAAACTCCATTTTCGTTTTTAGAATACCTCACGAGGATTTAAACCCCAATCTCTACTTTCATTTCAAGAATACCTCACGTGAATTTTATCCCCAACCTCCACTTTCAGTTCTGGAATACTTCATGACGTGTTTTCCATCAACCTCCATCTTCAATTTCTGGAATACTTCATGACGTGTTTTCCATCAACCTCCATCTTCCATTTCTGGAATACTTCACGAGGTGTTTACGATCAACCTCTAACTTCCATTTCTGGAATACCTCATTAGGTTTTTTTCTTGGGCCTGAAGCTAAATTTGAGTCATAATGAAATCTTATTTGCCCGGTGACTTAACGCATATTTTGGTGTTGTCTAATCCGACTCCAACTTAAAGAAGAAGTTCCATAACAAGAACACAATCTACATCAAAGGCACAAGGTTCAATCGTTATCTGGAAGTATTTCTACAGTTCATCAAGCGACATAAACCTTTCAATGGAGACAATAACACTTACAACCCGTCACACCCGATATATCAGTCATGGCAACGATGCCATTAACCAATCAGAACTGTCCCATTTGCTCCCGACCAAAGGTCAACAATTCCTACCAAGACCTGCCAATACTAGACTGAAGTAGCATGGCTTTACATGTGTATCAAGCGCTGCTCTTTCGAATCTCTAAATGGCCAGCGTAGGCCATGAAGCGGAAGGTTTTAATTTCGCGCCATCTCGCACGCACAGTGAAAGCGTTCCGATTAATGATGGAGGTCTACAGGTCGGTAGCTGGACATTGGACTAAGGGCAGTGCTAGGGCAGAGACAGGGCAGCGCCTCGATCCATGGTGTTAGGTGATTGACCTCACACATCGCCAACCACTGAGTAAGTGAGCAGCACACTAATTAGAACTGGATGGTTAGCTACTTACAGCTTGACCATCCCTTTCTCTCTGTGTCTCTCTCTCTGCTTCTCTGTCTCTGTCTGTCTGTCTGTCTCTCTGTCTGTCTGTCTGTCTGTCTGTCTCTCTCTCTCTCTCTCTCTCTCTCTCTCTCTCTCTCTCTCTCTCTCTCTCTCTCTCTCTCTCTCTCTCTCTCTCATTTCCGTGATTCCCTGTAGAAGGAACAACTTTAACAAGCTTACCAGTCAACATTCCATTTTGGTGCTGAATATTCAAAGCACGATTGACCCATATGATACTCCCTGGACCTATTGATATGCTCTCCTTCCCTAGCACTATACTAGTACGCGCCCCCTCCCTCCCCTTTCCCCCACCCCAATCTTTCTCTCAGTCGTTATTCCTTTCCTCTTTATCTATTTCGTCATATGTTCGTCAATTACCCGGGAAATTTGCCTTTAAAAAGGAGTTCACAAACACTGCTTTTGTTTTTAAGCTACTTCCTCGTGCTGAGGTCGGATTAAAATGGGTGAGAAGAGGAGAGAGAGAGAGAGAGAGAGAGAGAGAGAGAGAGAGAGAGAGAGAGAGAGAGAGAGAGAGAGAGAGAGAGAGAGAGAGAGAGAGAGAGAGAGAGAGAGAGAGAGAGAGAGAGAGAGAGAGGAGGGTGTAGGGTGCAATGCCATCAGCATCAGGTCGTGATAGGCAAATTGTAGGCAATATTAAGGCAGGCTAACCAAAGTACAAAATCCTCCTTGCCTCAGAATTTTATCCTAAACTGATATCTTTCTCTGCCAGTCTGTGTGTGTGTATAAGTGTCTGGTTTCTGTCACTGTCAGTGACTAATTTCTCTTGTCTCAGAAATGTAATAAGAAACGGTTGGACCATACTGCTTTATGTCTGCGTGTTCCATTGGCCCCTAATTGTTGGGTATTAACGCCAAATCTAGGGCAGTGTCCACGCCTTGCGACAGGACGTTATTGTTGGCACTCAGACTTCATCTCGCTAAGCACCCTTTGTTCTTCTTGGCTAAAGTAACCACTTTTACAGCATTATTCTTAAGGTGTTGTAACTCTTGAGTGAATTATGGTTAATCCTAAAGAGAAATTTCTATAAGTAAGCCTCTCTCATAATTGACCGATTCACTGAATTTACTGTAAATCTTGCCTTCCTGTACCACACTTATTTACATATATTCTTTGTTAAAAGCAGTGTCCCTATTGCGAAGTTTTGCGGATAAAATCAGTTGCTGATAACTTTCTAAGGAAGTTCATTTCCTATTTCATTTCTTTAGCAAGTTCACTGGTTATAGTTTTTTTCTGGGATCATTTTTTATAAGTTTCTAACTATTCTTAACTCATTAGGAAATTGGATCACAATAATAACGCCGACAAAGACTTCGAGCATAGAGCACACATTCGAATAGATCCAAAAGGTCTTGGGAACCAGTAAGAGACCAGCTAACTGGTAAATCTACTGCTATAGATCTCAACTCTCTTAACAGATAGCAGGGTTTTTTAACCAGTATTTTGGTAAACTCATATAAAATACAGGACTACCAAAATATATATTTAACATGCTATATTGAAATGCAGCGATGCGGTGTATGGAATGCAGCTTTTAAATGAAGTTAGAGAGCCTTACACCTCCATTTTTTTTTTAATGGGGACCCGAGCCTACCATCTGCTTAATCGACTCTGATTGTATTGTGTTTTTTCTCTTGTCCCTTACTATTTTCTATTTTTTTTCCCAACCAAAACATCCATATGCTACACAGCCTTGTTATTAGATACATTGGTGCACAAAATCATTTTGGCTCTATCAATCAAGCAGTTTCATCTCCCGAATATTACCCGCATTACTCGAGTAAGATTGTCACAAATTATCAGTATCGATTATGTAATTGTTCAGATATGAAACATGAACAAAGTTAATGCCCTAGACACAATCTTCTAACTAACCACCCAAATAATGTTACAATGAGCGGGATATTAGCGAAGCCAATAACTGGGTATTGGGAGAAGTGCCGCAACGAATTTAAAAAAAAGATAATAACGAAAATCTCAGCCCATCCTAGCCTTTCTCTAGAAAAAAAAAAGGGAATATGTATTTTGGCCACCTAATTCCCGTTCTTGTGGGGAAATGAATCTATTGTCCCAGGTCTAGAAATCTTTTTTCTCCGTGCTCGTGAAGCCAGATGGATAGCAGAGTTAAGCAGATCGGAAGAATCAAAATCCATTTTATCTTTTCAAATCTCGCGATTATGTTGCGTGCATCTGTGCTGCAAGCGCCACAGGGGAGGCAAGATTTGACAAGTCTGGAAAACTTAGCCAAGAAAATAGTAATAATAAAAAAAAAGATGGAATGATACGGAGGGTGGTAGAAAATAAAAAGGTAAAATATAAGTGAGTCTGGGGACGGTGAGTCAAATTAAAACTTGACAAGACAATTATAAAAATACATCTTACCAATAAAATTTGACAAGACAGTAAAGACAATTATAAAAATACATCTTACCAATAAAACTTGACAAGACAGTAAAGACAATTATAAAAATACATCTTACCAATAAAACTTGTGATCACAAAACGAGGGATGGATAGATAAAGATATTTTGAGAGAGATAATGCTTAAAAGTGAGAGAGAGAGAGAGAGAGAGAGAGAGAGAGAGAGAGAGAGAGAGACAGAGAGAGAGAGAGACAGAGAGAGAGACAGAGACAAAGAGAGAGAGAAGAGAGTGAGGAAGAAAGGGGAGATAGATAGATAGATAGATAGATATATAGAAAGAGAGAAAGAGAGAGAGAGGTTGGAAGATAGACGGATAAAACGGAAAGTGCGAACGAGATAGATAGATATATTGAAAGTGAGGGGAAGAAAAAAAGCCAAAGAGAAAGAGATGAAAACGGAAAGATATAGATAGATGCATAAATAGAAAAAACAAATTAAAGAGAGAGAGCGAGAGGGATGAATAGAGATAAATAGATAGAGAAGGGCGGAGAGAAAGACAGAGAGAGAGAGAGAGAGAGAAAGAGGGGGAGAGATAGAGAGAGGGAGGGATGGATAGAGATAAATAGATAGAGAAGGGCGGAGAGAAAGACAGAGAGAGAGAGAAAGAGGGGGAGAGATAGAGAGAGAGGGATGGATAGAAATAAATAGATAGATAGAAAGAGGGGGGAGAGTGAGTGAGAGAGAGATACACAGAGATACAGAGAGAGAGAGTGAGAGAGAGAAAGAGAGAGATACAGAAAGAGAGAGAGTGAGAGAGATACAGAAAGAGAGAGAGAGTAAGAGAGAGAGAGAGAGAGAGAGAGAGAGAGAGAGAGAGAGAGAGAGAGAGAGAGAGAGAGAGAGAGAGAGAGAGAGAGAGAGAGAGAGAGAGAGAGAGAGAGAGAGAGAGAGAGAGAGAGAGAGAGAGAGAGAGAGAGAGAGATAATTCAATGCTTGAGTGAAGAAAGTGAGGACAACTCTACCTCAGAGTTCGCTTTTCTTCTTCCTCCCTGCCCCTCCCAAGCCGAGATTGGAGGTGCAGCCCACCAAACCCCACCTAAACATCTCTGAAATCGTGCGGCCAGCTCGGAGATGGAGGGATGGTGCTATGGTGGTCAAACATGATGTATGCCCAATAACCCCATGTGTGCTAGACTTTTAGCCTCTTCACGGTCACCCTA
>JAWDGP010004208.1:235000-352500 GCA_033675545.1 Elysia crispata
AACAGGAGAATAGAAGTGATGTCCTAATCAGCTTCCCATTAACGTCACTAGAGCCTAGGACACACACATACCAGGGTGGGTCTGTCGCACAGCAGCAGGGGAGTAGTATTGCTTTTTCTTGAGATGAGAGTTAGGAGACACACTGCCATCTACATCTAGGACACACACATAACCAGGGTGGGCCTGTCGCACAGCAGCAGGGGGTTAGGACTGATTTATCTTGAGATGAGAGTTAGGAGACACACTGCCATCTACATCTAGGACACACACACAACCAGGGTGGGCCTGTCGCACAGCAGCAGGGGGTTAGGACTGGTTTATCTTAAGATGAGATTTAGGACAGACACTGGCATCTACATCTAGGACACACACTGGCATCTACATCTAGGACACACACTGGTATCTACATCTAGGACACACACTGGCATCTACATCTAGGACACACACTGGCATCTACATCCAGGACACACACATAACCAGGGTGGGCCTGTCGCACAGCAGCAGGGAGGTAGGACTGGTTTATCTTGAGATGAGAGTCAGGACACAAATTGACATCTACATCTAGGACACACACATAACCAGGGTGGGCCTGTCGCACAGCAGCAGGGGGTTAGGATTGATTTATCTTGAGATGAGAGTTAGGACACAAATTGACATCTGCATCTACGACACACACATAACCAGGTTGGGCCTGTCGCACAGCAGCAGGGGGGGTAGGATTGGTTTATCTTGAGATGAGAGTTAGGACACAAATTGACATCTACATCTAGGACACTCTTTGAGATCCACAACCAGGTGAACGCTGTAACGTAAGACTCCAGAATCTTTTGAATCTTTCTGTCAAGAATTATGTTTGAGTCTTTAGACATAGATAGTACCGATCTTTTTTAATCACAGAAAAAAATGAAGATCTAAAGTATTGATTTGTAAGTATCTAAATCTCTAGAGATTGTTAGCTGCTGCTTGAGATAAGACAATGACTTGAGTCAGATCTGTGGGACTCAAATTAAGAAAAAAACACTTACATTTTCTTTTTAAGTTAGAAGAGTTTTGAAGAAGAGACTAGCAAAAAAATTTAAGAAAAGTAGAATGCAAAGAAATACTTACAGTAAATGGAACATATAAACATATAGAAAGTTTCATGGAATATGTAAAATACACTATAGATATATTTCAATGTGTAAAAAAAAGAAACAAAATACAGAACAATCATTGAATATGAATAAACAAAAAAACGAAACAAAGCACAGAGCAAACATATTAATACTTACAATCATAGTAAATCATAATACAAGAACAGGACAGTCTGCCTGTCTGTCTGTCTGCTGTCTCTCTCTCTCTCTCTCTCTCTCTCTCTCTCTCTCTCTCTCTCTCTCTCTCTCTCACTCTCTCAATCTCTTTCAATCTATATCATCTGTCTGCCTTACTCTCTTATTTTCTTCTCCCTCTTTATCGTTGTTTAACTGCCTGTTTGTCTATCTGTCGCGCGCACTGCCTGTCATTCTCTCCCTCTCTCCAAGTTTTTCCCCCTCTATACTTCATTTTCTCTTGGCTCGTAACGCCTTGACTTATCACCATGATAAAATGTTTGGCAGTAATGATATTTGGCAATTCCATTGTGTAAAGATCTGAGCTCAAGGATTAAAGACAGAAAAACATTTACGCCAATTTCCTTTCTTCTTCAGAGAAGCGTGTCTCAAAATATTAGAACCAGTGCATTAATATTGTAAGTTAAACAATTGATTGCAATCTTTGCAACACTCATCACTAAATTGATTCACATGAAACCGTGAAGTATTTAGCTGCTCTGAATAAAGAAATGAAAGGTGAGAAGAATTGGGAACAAGAAGAAGAGAAGAAGAGTGCACTGAAGGGATTGGGAAAGAAAAGAAGAAAGAAAGCTTTGGCCGTGGAGAAACGGAACAACGTGTATCATCCCAATGAAGGGAGTGATTAGTTTAAAACGAGATAGCGTCAAAAGTAGACGGAAGGTGACCGGATAATAAATATCTTAAAGACTTACGTAAGAGGTTTACTGACGCAATGAAGCCATAGAACGATAACGATAAAATAAACACATCAGGGTATTTTTTTTTCTCTACGCATTGATTTGATTTTCTGACAAACACTTTATTTTTCTCCTTAACCTAACAACTCCTTTGGCCTCACACACCTCCACTACAAAACTGCTCCGCTCTCTTTCTCTGTTTGTCTGTCTGTCTGTCTGTCTGTCTGTCTGTCTGTCTGTCTGTCTGTCTGTCTGTCTCTCTCTCTCTCTCTCTCTCTCTCTCTCTCTCTCTCTCTCTCTCTCGCTCTTTCGCTCCTTGCACGTTTTTCATTCCATCTGCATTAATTTGTTTCATACATTCTCTTCTCTCTCTCCGATTTCCTACCATTATGGTACTTGTCCTCGCTCTTTCATGTATCTCCCTTCCCCAGTCCGTTTCTAATTCTCCGGTGAAAGCTCTTAAGGAAATGAAATTTCTCTAAATTGATAGAGAGAAAGCGAGAAAATCTCATCATCGTGTCTCACCAGGATTCACGCCAGGGCTTTTGACTTGTCCTCTGGGTTGGTGGTGGAGAGAGCAGTGGTGGAGAAAAACCACAGAGATTGACAGCAAGACAGATAGATAGATAGGAGTATAGAATGATACCCACAGAAGAGAGAGAAACATAGAGAGAGAGAGACAGACACAGAGAGAGAGAGAGAGAGAGAGAGAGAGAGAGAGAGAGAGAGAGAGAGAAATTGTGAGACATAGATATAAAATGAAAATTGATTAGCAGTTTATAAATATGAGTCAGATAGAGTTAGTGAAAAACAGAGAGACCGAGGTATAAAAAGAAATAGAAGGAATAAAAAATTGAAAAAGACAGAGAGATAGAAAGATAGATAGATAGATAGATAGAGAGAGAAAGAGTTATGATGATAATACTGACTGAAGAAAAGATGCTCAAAATCGCACACACACACACACACAAAGAGTCGCACACAGTCTAACACAGACCACACTATCCCTGCTATCACGCAGTGGTTCTCACATCAATGAAAACTGATTAGCAGTTTATAAATATGAGTCAGATAGAGTTAGTGAAAAACAGAGAGACCGAGGTATAAAAAGAAATAGAAGGAATAAAAAATTGAAAAAGACAGAGAGATAGAAAGATAGATAGATAGATAGAGAGAGAGAGAGAGAGAGAGAGAGAGAGAGAGAGAGAGAGAGAGAGAGAGAGAGAGAGAGAGAGAGAGAGAGTTATGATGATAATACTGACTGAAGAAAAGATGCTCAAAATCGCACACACACACACACAAAGAGTCGTACACAGTCTAACAGAGACCACACTATCCCTGCTATCACACAGTGGTTCTCACATCACGTTCTCACATTTTCCCGTTTTTTTTTCCCTGTACGCTTCTCTTTTCAATGAGGACCGACGCATACATTGTGTACCTCCACACCTCATACAAGAACAAATTTTGGGCTTGCGAGTGATAAGGAAAATGTGGTGTTTGCACTGTCAGTTCTTTTTGTCAATTATATTGAGAAAAAGATTAGTTGATACTAAATTCCTATCACTTCTGAAAGTTTATCTGAGTGAATTCTACTTATCTTCAAGAAGTTATGTGGGCTCAACCATGGCTGCCTTCAAAAAAGTCATAGAGAATTTAGTTTTTTACAAATAGTGGAAATGGTTAAAATAATACGAAATAATTATTATCTCGAAATGGAAAACACACAAACAAAAATTGGACGGTGTGGAAAAAAAAAACAAGGCGGGGTGTGATAAGATGAGAATTTTCACAGACTCCAGGAAAATCACTGAATAGAATTTAAAAAAGAAAACAAAAAATAATTAATAAAAATTGATGCAGACTGCTTATGTGTCAAATTTTGCAGAGTATTTTGCATGATAATAAGTCTTACACCAAAACATCCGCAGACACAGCTAAAGCGCTATGTTTGATGTAATAGTTTTATAGAGTACATATTACAGCAGGGATGTCGGCAAGATGGCCAACGATTAGAATAAATTCTAAGATTGCACTTGATCGCAAAAACTACCATTCCCAAGAAAACATTGAAAAAACTTTTTGAACAAATACGAATCAACATGCAGCAATGAAAACATCGATAACAATTACGTCAATAACGACCAGTCATAATTACAGCGACAACTACAACAACAACAACAACAACAACAATAACAATCAGACACAACTGTGTCCACGAACCTAGCACACATATACACGCGCACACACACTCGTAGCAACACAACTAACTTCCTACTCACAGAAGATGGTGGAGAAGATGATGCCGAAAATGGGTACCAGGAACTTCGTGTAATTCATGATGACGTCAAAACGATGTCTCTCTCGAGCCTCTTAGATCACAAAGGTTTGGAGAAGTTCTCAAGGTACAAGGGCTGCAGGACAAAGCTCAACTGAGGTCAGTGATTTTCCATGACTGTCTCCGGAAAGAACGCAGCATACTGCGGTCTACGGAAAGTTCAAGTAAGGACTATAATGTGAGACACCGCACAGTGTTCATAGATAGGTTTTCCTCGTCCCGCCACATACAGAGAGAGAGAGAGAGAAAGAGAGAGAGAGAGAGAGAGAGAGAGAGAGAGAGAGAGAGAGAGAGAGAGAGAGAGAGAGAGAGAGAGAGAGAGAGAGAGAGAGAGAGAGGAAGGTGCAGATGTCTGCGAAGTACAAGAGTTCCTCGTCCCGCCACAGAGAGAGAGATCGCGATACGTATGTTTCTAGTCTATGGATCACAAGGTCTCCGGGTAGCTTCAAACACTGTATTACATAACAGATCAATTAATTAAGTTTTTAAAAGTTTTTTCCTCTGTAACCCTCAAAAACCATAGAACTTATCACAACTCAAAATTCTCTGGGATTAAAATTCCACCACTTGAAAACAAAGTTGTAAGCGAATCAAGTTGAAAAAATCACCATGAAATTTATATCTGCTGCTCTGTTTCCAGGCAGGGTTGAGATAGAAAAGAAAGGCTCAGATAGTGAGGTTCGCCCCCGGACCCAGGTTTTAACATTTGAAACTCCTCAGACTTGAAAAACCCTCAGCGCGAATCACAAAATCTTATTGGCTCGTCCAGCCTGCAAGCGGGTCAGCTTGAGTTGAGACCCGTGACCAGGTGCTATCTGGGTGGGGCTCACACAGTTCTGGCGTGCACGCCTCTCATATTTGTTAACTTCTGCTTTTCTCCTGCCACGAGGCCGCTCCAGGCGTTGTAAACTTCCCGCTCAAGTGCTGTCAAGATGTTGTCCCGAGCAGCAGCTGTCAAGGCTAATCCTGCACAGTATACAGCCCAGGTGGACACCTCGACAGGGTAACAACAAACAGAGCCCCAAGCCGTCACAGCTCCCACATCAGCTCTCCTGCCACAAGGGATGTTCTTAGTAAGAGCGGTAATCCGGTAACAGTCTGTAGGTTACCTGACCGGAAGCTCACCAGCAGTCTTAAATGGGCCTAACCGTCGTCCTGTCAGTCAAATGTCGGATGTTGAAACTTTGAAAACCTGCAGAAGACTGCACGAGGAAGATGCTGTCGAGGAGAATCGCCGGCAGAAGTTGAGATTCTGTGTCTGGGTGTTTGTGGCTGGCAGCGGCTTGCTCGGCTCAGGGTATCAGTGTTTCTGTGAAGAAAAAGAAGAAAATCTGATAATGAACAAACCAAGACTATCGGTGAAGCGTAATTACCAGAGGATCTCAGGCTAATTTTAGCACCCGAGCTAGGCACGGCTGGCAAGATGATCCCCAACCAACCACACACCGAGAGCGTTATTATCGAGATCACCACAGCTGGTAGCTTTGTTTCACCATGGACAGCCTTACGGAATAGTAAACATTACAAAACGATGGTACTTACATGGTGCAGTTTGAAAAATCTATGGTCAAGTTAGTTATCTGATTAATCGGCGTTATGAGGATATATCTCACAAGTCCCTGAGCAAAGAGAAACAGAGGGTTTTTTTGTGCTGCGACGTATTGCCGATTTTATTCTACGTAACAAGTGTTAAAGCATATTTTTTCAGTTATCCTTGCTTTATTTAGTTGCATGAAAGACACTTCTTATGATTGACAATCCTTATAAAATTAACACTTGTCACCTCCGACCCAAAAGTCTTCGCAAAGTCTCAAGTTACGACAGCTTTTTTTGGAAATGAGTATTACTCCACTGCTCTGTGACCAAAACAATATATATTGAGATTACACATAAATGTAATTTTATACAAATAATTAACAATTTCAACCGTTCTAAAAATAAGATCGGTGAATAAAGTTAAATAATTTATTTGAAAAGGACTGACAATATCCTCCAATTTTAGCTTCACATTAATGAAAAATACATCTTAAAAATGCTCCTGTAATCGTTTCAAATCAGCCGACGTAATTTAACCTCGACATAGAGTCACATACAATAAACATTCCTTTTCAACAGTGGATGCAGCAAGATGACCATAATAATGCACTACTTTGAACAACATCATCATCACCAGGTACCGGTCCAGAAGCAACAACAGCCGTTGATTTCGCAGCCAAGTCTGTCGCACAACCAGGCGACGCTTCCATTGATTGATGAAATAGTCCATTATCTTTTTAGCTCTAGTTCTTGGTCGATGGACATCGAAAGCCTAAGGTTTTATTGTTTAGTCTGTTTGAACAAACTTTTAGCTAATATGCAGTTTCAGCAACAACGGAAAAAACCAGAACAAAGAAAATCGCTAAAGTGCTTGTCTATCACAGCTCTGTCATAAAAAACAAGAAAAGAAAAAATAAAACAAAGAAAAAAGCCGGGATGTTGTTTCGTAATTCAAAGATTTTCTTTTTTGTCCTCAAAGATTCTCTAGGATTTTCAAACCGGAAATTTCATCTCAAACATCGCATCAACAATAACCAGCAGCAGCTTGGCGGCGTGCCTGATTCGAATAACATCAACTGCTCGAGGAAAGCAGTGTCTAACGTCACGAGATCTGTGGTCAGAGAGTGCTGGTGAGAACCAAATGAAGGACTTGATATTCCAGTCCAACCCCTCTACCAAGCGGCAGCTCTGATCGCTATAAACACAATCTAAATCTCCGGGATCAATATCCGAAACTCGAATACTTTTTACGAGCTCTTGATATTCGTCATCATGCTTGCTTTATCAAAAAACTTAAGCTTCAGACAATATCAGCAAATTTGTAAGATGAAACTTTAATCGGAAATTTCAATTCATTCGCACGAAGAGGTGAGGGAAGGATGAGGGAAAAACTGAAACATTTAATTTTGTTTGGATAAAAACTACTCAAATTTCGTGCCTCGTCTAGATCCGAAACCGACTGTGGATGGGTTGAAAACTTTCTATCTTCTCACTCAAAAATATGTTGAAAGAATCGAAGGAAAAAATCAACCAAATTCTGTGCCAAACCTTCGAAAAAAGTCACACAAACATAATTATTTTTCTTTGAAGACAAACATACTGTTATATGTCAGACAAAAATACTCCTACATGTCAGAGAAACAAACAGGCAAGCACCAAGCGGTTTGTTATGTGGGAGGATACAGTGACAAAAGCTTCTCTTAAGTCCGAACGACCGGCCAAGGCAAGCAGTAACCAGTAACTGTTTGTTATGTGGGAGGATACAGTGACAAAAGTTTCTCTTAAGTCCGAACAACCGGCCAAGGCAAGCAGTAACCAGTAACTGTTTGTTATGTGGGAGGATACAGTGACAAAAGCTTCTCTTAAGTCCGAACAACCGGCCAAGGCAAGCAGTAAACAGTAACTGTTTGTTATGTGGGAGGATACAGTGACAAAAGCTTCTCTTAAGTCCGAACAACCGGCCAAGGCAAGCAGTAAACAGTAACTGTTTGTTATGTGGGAGGATAGTGCGAAAAACTATTACAGACCCGGGTGGAAGACTTGTCGTTTTGTCTCACAATCTTGTGAGGTGAAAATGCCCCGAGGTACCTTCAGGATGAGTGACTCATTCACTTGTTCTAGTCGCAATTTTATATATGCGATAGTGTGCAAGAGTTGTGACTTAGTTTACATAGGTGAAACGGGAAGGACATTTTCTACTCGCTTTTGCGAACATTTAAAGAATGTAGCCGTTGGGGGCCCGAAGCCTGTACCCCAGCATTTTTGTTCACTGGGTCATCAAGGTACTTCAGATATGGAGGTTCTTGCTTTACGTATATATGGAGAGGTGATGCTCGGTCCCGTTTAAACTTCGAACAGAGGCTTATCTTGGAAATGGGTAATTTGTCCCCAGATGGAATGAATGTCCAACACATCTTTTCGCAAAACTATCAGGTTTTAGGATCCTTCAGATCTTTTATGCAGTAATTTTTTTCCTTCATGGGGCTGCTCTTGGACTCGGTTATCATGTACGCGACTTCCGAAGGTGCGAATTTGTGGATCTTTTTTATTCATCGCTCCATTTGCATTCGATGGCACCTTTTCTTTGCGGAGGTGCGAAGTTAACCTTTGTTTCTAGGACGCTTTAGACGACTACATCATTTTAAAGATAAGTAGTAATATAATTCTATACTTTCTTCGTTACATACTCCTACCTATTGTTATTAAATTCTTCAATTAATGTAAACATATTTTTCAGGAAATTTGGTCTACAGATTTCCTTTAAGCAATTGGCCTTAGTTTTTATTTTTCCCCCACTTCCCCTCCCCAATTCCTCTCTCTCTCTCTCTCTCTCTCTCTCTCTCTCTCTCTCTCTCTCTCTCTCTCTCTCTCAATCTATCTATCTGTCTTTCTCTTTCTCTTGTACTCCCAATCTCCAACTATCCTTTTCTTTCAGGTATATTTTCATTAAATTCTTATCTCTTCAGCATACTTATCTTTTTGGAGTTGTATATATTTATTTCTTCATTCTCTTATACATATTAATTTAGTCAATTTTTGACAAAATAATTTTTAATAAGTGTTTTTATTTTTTTCTCTATCAATGTATGTATATATATATATATATATATATATATATATATATATATATATATATATATATATATATATATATATATATATTTCTTTTGTGTGTGTGTAGTTCCACAGTATTTATTTATTTATTTATTTATATTTTTTTCCCTTTTTTTGGGTAGATCGTTCTATATATATATATATATATATATACCTTTTACATATTTATATACATATCTATATATATAATTTGTTTTTCTTTTTTTCATTTTTTACAGTTTTTACATCAGATTTACATATGTCAATATCCTTGTGTGGTTTTTTGTTCTTGTTTTTTGTGTCTGACGAAGGCGTAAAGCCGAAAGCTCACCTGTAATGTTTTGTACTTTCTGGAGCTCCACTCTACTTTTTTACGATGCTTTACGACAACGACGACAACAACAACAACAACAACAACTACAACAATAACAACAACAACAATAACAACAACAACATCACCATAAACATTTTATACTTTTTTATTTTTTTTTTAAAAAGAAATTCCGACAGCTCCTTGGCGCATCACTTTAGCACAACACGGCCTATATATATATATATATATATATATATATATAAATATATATATATATATATATATATATATATATATATACATATATATACATATATATATATATATATATATATTAAATATCATATATTTATATGTGTGTGTGTGTGAATGTGAGTGTGCGTGAATGTGTTTTAGTCAGTGGAGAGCAGTACCGTCTATCAATTAAGTTTGCCAAGGTCTTCACGTTGCTACTCACTGAGTAAAGATTAGAAGCTGTAAAACCAAGAGTCTACCTAGAGATCTTTATGTTAAAAATCTCATCGAGAACTTCAACAGTGGCTCAGATTGACCAGTGATTTATGTCAGCTTGTTCAAGAGCAACCTTTCCAGTGTCGAGGAAGCGGATTTTGTCCGCATGTAGCTTATGTAAAACTATAAAGATTTCTTTACTTGGAAAAAAAAGTACTAGCACAAGCAAGTCACTTTCACAAAATAATGTAAAGTATGACAAATCAAAGTTAGAATAGATACTGGAACTAAAAATTGAATACTTTCTGTTAAATAATGAAGTTATATTAGACGAAAGATAGATTTTTTATAAAGTATTTAAGAAGAAACATTTGTTGTACATACTTTAGAATCATAAGTTGTCTAGAATGAAAGCAGCATATTGTCTCCAGACGAATTTTGATCCCGATAACATGAACAGGAAATAAACCCTCAATGATTTGTTGTTGTTGGAGACATAATTATATGCTTCAATTTCTTTTGACGTCTCTTGTCAGATAAGAGCTTTCGTTTTGAAAATAAGGCGGAAAAACATCATAGTGTTGAAACATGCATTCGAGCAACTTCAACTCTCTAACCACTAGCACAATTGACAAGAAAGAAATTGACATTGTAAAAGTTTCTTCAAAATGGGAATATTCGTAACTATATCACTTTTGAAAAAAAAATAATACCCGCACACATAACAAAAGCTGAAAAATAAAAACTTTACGATAGAAAACGTTCACTCTTTATCGCCATCTTCTTTTAATATTCACCAGCAAAGAAACCGAATGATAGCATTAAAAAATTTAAATCTGAATTCTGTATTTTATCTAGATCACATAACATTTTAAAACAGACGCAAGCAGAGAATGTTCGAAAAAAAAAATTGAGTACCTTTTTTTATTACCGTTTTCGCATTTGAATTTTTTTTTCTGACTATAATTACGCACCAGTAAATATTAGTATTGCCATCGGGGCAACTAAACATAGTTATAGACTCCCTAGAGCAGACTTCCTAGCAGTGATCTCCATAATAAATTCTGTGTGAAACCACAAGCTCCGTGTGACATGAGATGATTTATGTTGAAAGTTGATTCTGGATCTATTTATTTCTGTAGTATACAACAATCGGTTTTTTTATTATTTAAAAAACCCAACATGCATAACTATGTCGAACATGAAATTTAAAAGTTTTGATGCAACCATACAAAGGGCAAAAACATTGAAGTAAAAAAGTTTAACAAAAAAATTAAAAAAAAAACCCTAACTATTTTAAACAACATTTTAAGATAATAGTTACAAGAAACTTATTTTAGAAAGTCGCAGTTCCATTCACCAAAATGCTTCAAGTGACAGTAGAAATATGATGTGAGAACTTTCTTTTTTTCTGGAAAGCTTGAAGCGATTTATGAGGGCGCAATCCTCCTAACAGATTGTTCCAGGATTGATAAGGAGGTGCGAGTCGATAAGAGAGCCGAGAATTAGCAAAAATTGGGCGATTAGTGCAAAGACAAACAAAAATCAGATTGATTTATTAAAACATAACATTCCCGGCAGGCTGATGTGATCTGTCCGGAGTGGATGATCACCAGAGGCCTGAGCCGATTCTGTCAAAAAATCAGGACAAAATTATCGTAAAAAAATCTCAGAGCCGTGAGAAATTTATTTTGTGCTATGTTGAGCGGAGATAATTCCAAACGATGTAACAACGTTTAGCAGGTTTTCTTCGTTTTGAACATAAAACTATAAAAAAATAACGATAACGCATCTAAATAAATCCCTCCACCCACAAAACAATCGGAAAGTTTCCAAAAATATGTTTCTCCTCCATCAAATCCGAGGTCCCCTTGACAAAATCTAGAAATATCCTAATTCCACACTAGTATTGAAAGGTAAACATTGGGAACATGGCGTGGTCGCTGTTGATAGCTCAAGCGAAATAATATCAAGATGTTGGGGACGGCGCTGACATTGCGAAGAAAACGAGAATGAGATATATGCGAGGAATATCATTTAAAGATGAAAGATTCAAGCCCTCCCATTGTGAGTGGTGGGTTTCTCCCAAGCTTAACTGTACGAAGAAGCAGAAGCAGAGGCAAATAAGAATTTTCTCTCATCCATACAATGGTCAATGTTGGCTTGATATGCTTGATGTGCTCTAGAAGTAAAAAAAAAATATCGATTATGAAAAAAAAAAAAAAAAAGAAGAAACAAAAACAACTTCTGAATCTGAAAACGAATTTCGTCAACTTTGGAACATGCGGACTTGAGAGATAAATTGGTCTGGTGTGGGGACTTTATGATGCCATTGATGCCGCCCCTCCCTTAATGAAGATTTAATTGAAGATAATGAAAAGACAGGAGTCGCCTCGTAAAACAACAGAGTCATTGTTGACACTCTGTAACATCATCATAGAAAACAGCCATGGTTGTCAGTCTGTAACACCATCAAAGAGTCATATAGAGTCATGATTATCAGTCTAAAACACCATAACGATCGCCAGATTGTTGCACCTTCATGTAAAATGGATTCATGCTCAACACTCTGTAACACTGGCACAGAAAATAGTCATGGTCACCAGACTGTAACACCATCTTCAAAAGTAGTGTCATGGTCACCAGTTTGTAATATCATTGGAGGAAATAATGGCTGTTACACCATCATGAAATAAAAGTCAAGGTCATTGCCACATCTGTGAGACCCTGAGGTACCCCTAACCACCTCCTGGTGAACTTATTGATCCTAGCTTCCATTGGTTCAACTGTAGTTGAGCAGATTTCATAGAGCAGGCGTTGCCAGAGGAGCTTCGGAATTAGCATGAACTTTAGGCAACACAGCTTATCCTGAAGGCCACATCTGAGCAGGCCTTCGGTAGCAAGCTCTACTCTTTGTAGTCCTCTTTTGGTATCTTTCATGGATGAATCGTACCATCTCCTAAGGCTCTTAACTGGTTCTTGACTGACCGTTGGTATCTGCTGATTGGCCACTGTGAATGCCGTCGTCACATCTATCTTACCTTTCCTTACTTAGAGACTACGGTACTTCATCCTGCACCATCGCATTAGCATGCTCTAACATTCGGCGTGTTTCGTTTTCCTTTGAGCAGATTATGGTAGTATCATCCATGAATGCTTTCATAGGAGGCATGTAGCAACGACCAACTAGATTAGCCGGGCCTGCGCTATCTCCTGCTGGTTTCAAGATGACTTCCATAGCCATGACGAACAGGATTGGTGATATGGTACAGCCCAAATTTCCAAATTGATCCAGTCTGTGATGTAGCTATTAGTGGAGAATTTCATCTGTAAATAGTCATCGAGCATCACTTGTATATCTTCCGGTACATGGTACATCCTCAAGGTCAGCTGGAACATTTGGTGTGGTACAGACCCGTAAGCATTTGCCAGGTCCAACCAAATGACGTCGAGGTTAAGTTTCTCCGATTTTGCCCTTTGAATAGATTCCTAGATCATCGTTGCATGCTCTAAGCATCCAGAAACTCCGGGGATGCCTCCTTTCTGGACCGAGGTATTTATGTACCCATTTTCAGTGAGATATTTTGTTAAGCGGGATGACACGACTGAGAAGAATATCTTTCCTTCTACATTCAACAGCGAGATTGTTCGAAACTGATTTATTTCAGTCGAGTTTTGCTCCTTGGGTATATAAACTCTATCAGCAGACATCCACTGAAAGTTTGGACATCTTTTATACAGTAGATAAGGCACGCCATTGGGGCCTAGAGCTGACTTGGCTCTTGCTTTTTGGACTACTGCATTGATTTCTTTCAAGCTTGGTGGTTTGCTATTGAATTCTTCTCCGGGAGCAGCTGGCCACACCAGACCTGCAGGTTCACTTAGAGTTTTTCTCTATTTGGGTCAGAATATGTTTCCCTCAGGTGGGTCTCCAGCTGTTCTTTCAGTACTGAAAGAGAGCCTGATCTTGGTTGCTGGAAGAGTTGTCTTGCAAACTGAAATGGGTCTTTGTAGAAGCGTTTCCTTTAACTTCGTCTCTTCCTAGCGGATTCTGCTCTGCTCAGTGCTGAGTCTCTCACTTTCAAACCTCGCCACAGTTCCTGCAGTCCATTTTTCTCTTCTTCAGTCGCTGATTTAATTTGTTTCCTTACGTTTTTCTTCTGCTTTCGCAGGGTTTCCATCTAAAGTTGCCTCCTACTTATCTTAGGTTTTCTTGTGGCTTGATGTTGTTTAGCTCTGAGGGTGATAATACATGTCTGGTAGATAATGTCACCGAAAGTGGTAAGTTTGTGCTCCAAAGTGCTTGCTCTTCCCGATGAGATAGAGTTCAAGTCTTCAGTCTGAAAATCGATCAAAGAAAACTGCAAGCGGCAAATTTAAAGGAAATTTCTGGCAAGGACGAATCCCTCATGCCCTGAGATGGCAGAAACGTAACATAGGGTAAGCGCAAAACTTCTCTCCTCTCTCATGTGTGTGACTTCTATGGCGCAGGGTGAGGGCGTCGAATGAAAATCTCTTTTGTTTGGTAAAAACATAGGAAAAGAATGTGTGTGCTTCAGTGGCCCGGTCACGTTGGGTGATTTGTCCACGTCAAAACACGGTGGAAGTTAGCCACTTTCTTTGATTAGATTCCATGCCGGTGGAAACGGATCACGCCAGAGGGACGCCGAAGATAACCTATCGGCAGCTGGCCTCGTGTTCACCTGGTACTACATCACGGCAAGTAAGAGAATCTTGCTTAACGGGATTCGCTTCCCTCACGCGGAGTCATACACTGAGACAAGAAGGCTTGTGAATGGAAGTTAATCACGAATCTGAAATATTATGGCGACCAAGAAAACAAACATGTTTGAATGAGCCATCATGAATATTCCTGAAAGTTACATGAGTGGCAATTTCATGAGGCTGATCTGTTGTGAGCTTTTCTCCCAAATCTGACCCGTTATGAAGATGGGAAAAGCCACACACACGCACACATATCAAATAAACAAAACAAAAACTAAATGACACCATTTTGATTAGCTGCTGTAGATACCTGTCATATATACATTGGAATATTTTAATTTTGTTCAAGCCACAAATAATGTTATTTTACATGAGATCGAGACAGCCCGTTGCATTTGCACTTTCCAAACACCTTGTCTTAAGTAATCTCCATAAGCTATAATTAACGGACACTGCTAGTAGAGCAAGACATCAAGGATTATTTCCTCTGCATTAACATGTGAAAATATTGCGGGGACTATCTTAGTCTCCTGATCGTACAAAGAGAAGAGCAGAGAAAACAGTCTCGTAAGGCAATCTACAGCCACGGCATCCCCCGTCTCCCAGTCGTCTAGAGAGAAAGACAGCCCAGACGAGCCTCAATAGCTGGAGAGGCCCGGAACCATCCAACCTGATGGGAACTTCCGGCGGGAGAAAGGGCGGACCACCAACCAGGAATCAGGCTTTAAAGGACAGCTCCTGTATTAAGTGTGGAAGATATCAGAAATAAAACAGTGATGGCGCCCTGCACACAGTGGCTCCAGGTTACCTCCCATGGTCCTCTTAAACTAGATGCTCGGGTTATTAGAGATGGAGACACTGTCACAGGGTCATGCCAAGGTTATCAAGAAAACTGGTCAGGCCGAACTGAGTTCAAATTGGAAATTAAAACAAAAGTTACTATTGGTGGGTAGAGATGGGGTCGTGGAATTTGATAAAGTAAGAGAGAAATAGAGATAGATAGATAGATAGATAGATAAAGGAACATTAAAATAGAAAACAGGGTTGGTAGAGAGTGGGAAAGAGAAGGCTAGAAAAAGAGATAGAAGAAGTTAAAAAGATAGTTCTCCCAGTCATAGAGAAAGAGTACGGGAAGGCGACAGAGAGAGAGGGAGAGAGAGAGAGAGAGAGAGAGAGAGAGAGAGAGAGAGAGAGAGAGAGAGAGAGAGAGAGAGAGAGAGAGACAGAGACAGAGAGAGACAGAGACAGAGACAGAGACAGAGACAGACAGACAGACAGAGAAAGAGACCCAGACAGAGAGAGTTTGCGCGCGAAAGAGAGGTGGTTAAAGAGAGACAGATAGACAGACAGAGATAGAATATGTGCGTGTGTGTGTGTGTGAGAGAGAGAGAGAGAGAGAGAGAGAGAGAGAGAGACAGATAGACAGACAGAGATAGAATATGTGTGTGTGTGTGTGTGTGTGTGAGAGAGAGAGAGAGAGTGCGAGAGACACAACTACCTGTTTTAAGGAAGCAGAGATGTATTTTTGTGTATGTTTGGGGTGGGGTAGGGGGAGTAGAAGAGAATATGTGTGTGTGTGTGTGAGAGAGAGAGAGAGAGAGAGAGAGAGAGAGAGAGAGAGAGAGAGACAGACAGACAGAGAAAGAGACCCAGAGAGAGAGAGTGTGCGAGAGAAAGAGAGGTGGTTAAAGATAGACAGATAGACAGACAGAGATAGAATATGTGCGTGTGTGTGTGTGTGAGAGAGAGAGAGAGACAGAGAGAGAGAGAGAGAGAGAGAGAGAGACAGATAGACAGACAGAGATAGAATATGTGTGTGTGTGTGAGAGAGAAAGAGAGAGAGAGAGAGAGAGAGAGAGTGCGAGAGACACAACTACCTGTTTTAAGGAAGCAGAGATGTATTTTTGTGTATGTTTGGGGTGGGGTAGGGGGAGTAGAATAGAATATGTGTGTGTGAGAGAGAGAGAGAGAGAGAGAGAGAGAGAGAGAGAGAGTGCGAGAGACACAACTACCTGTTTTAAGGAAGCAGAGATGTATTTTTGTGTATGTTTGGGGTGGGGTAGGGGGAGTAGAAGAGAATATGTGTGTGTGTGTGAGAGAGAGAGAGAGAGAGAGAGAGAGAGAGAGAGAGAGAGAGAGAGAGAGAGAGAGAGAGAGAGAGAGAGAGAGAGAGAGACAGACAGACAGACAGACAGACAGACAGACACAGACACAGACAGACAGACAGAGAAAGAGACCTAGACAGAGAGAGTTTGCGCGCGAAAGAGAGGTGGTTAAAGAGAGACAGATAGACAGAGATAGAATATGTGCGTGTGGGTGTGTGTGAGAGAAAGAGAGAGAGAGAGAGAGAGAGAGAGAGAGAGAGAGAGAGAGAGAGAGAGAGAGAGAGAGAGAGAGAGTGCGAGAGACACAACTACCTGTTTTAAGGAAGCAGAGATGAATTTTTGTGTATGTTTGGGGTGGGGTAGGGGGAATAGAATAGAATATTATTTTACGTCAAAAAGCAATTACATATATTTGAATTTAGTTCAAACTAGAATATTTTCGTCTTCAAGCAATCAAGCATTACATACAGCACTTACTCCAAATAGCTACTCTGATTTGTATTGCTAGAGGCAAAATCAAACAAATATAACCCAGACAACATGTCTAGCTCTGCTTTGCTGCTTCGTTAAGTGCCTGTTTTTAGAATATCTTAACAAAAGAAAAATGGACCAAAATTTCCCCCAAAGCAATGGAAAAGCAATGCCTGTGCTCACTTGTTGTTCACATCGCGTAATAGTTTGTTGAGCAAGGACGAAGTAATGTGGACTTCTTTAGAGTTCAAACTTGAGAAAGTATGTACACATTTGATTTAGCTTATCTTACCCCAGGTACGATGTCTCTCATTGAACTTTACATAGACAGGAACCACTAAGAGTCTCTCACGTACAGGACCCCAATCTCACTTGAGATTTGATCTGAAGCCACTAGAGAAGCTGGTGCAATCACTCGAGTAGCTGGATCCTGAGCGGAGCTCAAGAAATGTCGGCTGGCAGCTTGGACAGATTAATATCAGAAGCACGGTCAAGGGCTTTTTGCAAAAGAGAGTGGACGCTAGATAACCCTAGAGCTTTCAAGAGACCATGAGAAGGCCTCAAGTCCTCTCGCCAGCAGAGCCATCTTGTGAAAAGATTGGATCCCACCTAAGCAGCCTGTATCTGGCTGCACAAAATATCGCCGTCTCCATTCAACACTCTACAGAATATATACGAAGGAGGTGTAAAGTTTGCTAAAGAATGAGGGGAAAAAATTATATGTTCTAAACGAGAGACTGATCGTCCTTGATAGTGATGTCAGATCATCTCACATTCGTCTTGTTCAAGGTCTTGATTCATTTGAATTTTTCGAAGCTGACCTTCAATTACTGTTTGACGAGAAACATTCGGAGTGGTGATCGACTTCCAAAGAAACAGCGCAGAACCTAGACAGAAGATGCCTGCTGTTGTCGACACCTGGAACCATCCGTTAGGGCGTGTGAATTGCCCCCATCTCCTTGCTTCCCGCACGGTAACTCTCTGCTCTTCTAGAGACAGGCAGGGTCATATTAGATCGACAAATCCCATTGGCATATCAAGTATCTGTGATACATTTTTTACGAAGAAAATCAGGGGATGTTAAAAATAAGAGTAGAGATACATTGGCGTCCTTGGACCATGACGTCAAAGGGGTTGAGCGTAAAATAACCCTATAAATAATGGATAGAGGCCGTTTCGAAAGTTCAACGTAAATGAGTTGCAGATGCTTGTGCAGGATAGGCGCTTTTGAATTTGCATTTTTTTCGCCACAATTTTCAGTAATTAAGGGTCTCTTCAACTCGCAGGGAATTAGCTAAACACGTCTATTATTTCTATCCTTTATGCGTGCAAAAGATGTGTATGATTGAGTGGTCCTCACTGGTTATAATGTCAGATATGTTCGATTAAGTTTAAAAATCTCTGTGATATCCTGGTGTATGGTTTGACCAGACAGAATGATCCGACTATAGAGAGCACAAGATCGAGATTACGTAAATCATAACATTGCGGTCATGCACAGACTCAACTAGACACAGCATGTCCTTAGTCCAGGTAAAGTTCAGTCTGGTTACCTGAGCAGCAGAGGTTCTTAAAAACAGCTGGTCACATCAATCACAGTAACAAGAGCAACTTTACTGTAGCAGTTTACCTGTAGCCACATGATGCTGAAAATAACAGAATAATTAGCATTTCATGTGTCAATTTGAAAATTTTCACAAGAAGTTTTGCACAGCCCACAAAGATCTGTCAGGCGCTTGATATGGACCTCAAGAAACAATTAGCAAAGTTTATTGTATGATGATCTAGAAAAAAACTAAGCAACAGTTGGAAAACGTTCCCAAGCTTACTTTGTTGGATCGAACGTTAATCTAGACATCTTTGTTTGCTATGAGTTTGATTCTAGTGGGATGGAGAGCGGCTGATGCAGGCTATTAAGATGCGATGAAAAGTGACATTTCATTATCTTCACTGCTAAGAATAAAGAGAGAATTCAATAATTGAGTCGCCAGCCAAAGTTTTATCAACCCAAATCTTGCAGAACCTGCACGCGAGAAAAGCATATAACAGGATTGATGAAAAAAAAATACTGTTATCTTTACCTCTTGAGACGAAATATAATTTTTTTTTAATGTTATAATTGATTCTCTTGTACTTTTCTTTCTCTTTTCAAGCTGCTTTGGTCATAATTATAAAGAATATAAAACTCTGAGCGTGATTTTAAACTTGGGTATCAAAGTTCAAATAGAATTTCAGGCTTTAACAGTTATCCTATACAAATTTATTCTTTTTTTATCTCTTTGTAACATTTTCTGGACTTTAAAAAAAAAGAAGAAAAAAGAAACTATTATATCTTACACTTATGGCAAGCCATACAAACCAGAGCTCTGCGTTGGTTCCTCAAAGATATATTTTCATTTCGTCTTGGGGATTTGATGTGTTAACAGCTTCGTGGCACAAAATAATTCTAGGTTCTAGGTCAAAATTAAGAACAAAACATGAATGAAACCGTTACTTGGAGATCCACAAGGAAGTCCGGGTATCAGCTAATAGCACTCTGACTTCAGTTCTTGCCATTAGGGGCAGATAATTACATTCATGAAAAAAAGCCCAAAAACTGAAGAATAAAAATTGGAGAGAGATATAAAGAAAGAGAGAGAGAGAGAGAGAGAGAGAGAGAGAGAGAGAGAGAGAGAGAGAGAGAGAGAGAGAGAGAGAGAGAGAGAGAGAGAGAGAGAGAGAGAGAGAGAGAGAGAGAGAGAGAGAGAGAGAGAGAGATGGAGATGGAGAGTGAATGAAGAAGAGATAGAGTGTAAGTAATGAAGGTGAAAAATTAAAAATTAGAAATGAGCAAGAGAAAGGAAACGAAAGATTTAAATGAGAAAATAAAGTTAGATTGCAATATAGATAAGTAGATAGATAGAGAGAGAGATTATAAGGAGCGGGTGGGGAGTGGGGGGGGGGGGGAGTCTACTTTTTTGCAAGCTACATTGCCGTTCCCCAAAGTGCCGTGAAAGTGACTCTAGTCTGTTTGCATCTTGATTTGTGCAAAGAGAAATCATGGTTACTACCTTGTTTGTCCAAACTGAAATCATTCATTTTACTATATTGATTTGTCCAAACGAAAATCATGGTTACTATCTTGATTTGCTAAAAACTGAAATCATGGTTGCTATCTTGATTTGTCAAAACTGAAATCATGGTTACTATCTTGATTTGTCAAAACTGAAATCATGATTACTATCTTGATTTGCTAAAAACTGAAATCATGGTTACCATCTTGGTTTGTTCAAACGGAAATCATGGTTACTATCTCGATTTATCCAAACTGAAATCATGGTTACTATCTTGATTTGTCTAAACTGAAATTGTCGTAACTATCTTGATTTGTCCAAAATGGTCATTTTTCTAACTGAAATCATGGTTACCATCTTGAATGGTCTAAACTGAAATCATGGTTACTATCTTGATTTGTCCAAACGGAAATCATGCTTAATATCTTGAATTGTCAAAACTGAATTCATGGTAACCATCTTTATTTGTTCAAACTGAAACCATTGTTACTATCTTTGAATTATCCAAATGAAAATCATGGTTACTATCTTTATTTGTCTAAACTGAAATCATGGTTACCATTATGATTTTTTCAAGCTGAAATAACGGTTACTTTATTGAATTGTCCATACTAAAATCATGGTTACTGTTGAGCATTTAAAGCATAAACGTTCCGTAAAGAACTCTTGGTTAGAATCGATGTTAAAGCTCTGAGTAATGCTGGATATAGTGCTCTCTCACCCTCTCCCTCCATGAAAATCGTTCTTTCATTTACAAGTTAATGAAGCATAAAAACAATAAGATAATTCAATTTGATAATGGAAAAAATTAAAACTTGTAACATTTCTCAGAAAAACAAGAAGCAATTCATCACTTCATTGCATAACAAATTGTAAACGAGGACTCTGTTAACATTCCTAGCAAGATAAATTATTTATAGTGCACTACGCTAACATTAATTCAAACTCCCGCAGGATCAATACATAATGTTCAGGCGATTTAAAACCATCCAGTGAACTAACATGTATGTGTGGCAACCTTAGATGGACGTTACAAGAGCCTGGCATAAGCTGGATGTTCAGATCTCTCTCCGCTGTTTGCTCTAACAGATCCATCTGAGGACGCGTTCAGATAACGCAATTAAACTGAGGCGGAGTGATGTACCTCACCGCTTCATGTCGGAATGTGTGCATGTGGTCGGTAACAGTCACCTCTCTAAAAACTGGGATCACTCCAAACTAAAGGGACGGAGGGAAGAGAGGGAGGGAGAAAGATAGAGATAAGAGAGAGGATAAGCAGAGCGGGGGAAGAAGCGGAAGGATTGAAAGGGACAAAAGAAAGAGAGAGAAAATGGTTAATTATATGTGAATTCAAAGAAAGAAAGATAGAGAGAGAATTGAATTGAATTGAATGAAGTTTATTTGTCGGGCTACCTGCCCATTACAAATATGAAATATGAATACAAAATGAAAAATGCCAACAAATTTTGACAAAAGAAAAATGACATATTCTATACTACCCATCTTGCACTTTCTCCGTCTCCAAGAGTTCTTTTCTTCTCGAAAATACATAAGTCAAAAATTTTGCAACCGAAATAGAGTTGCTCGCTATTATGATGGACAATGTACGTTTTGACATAAATTTAGAGGTATAGTATTAAGAGAGACAGAGAGAGAAAGAGAGAGAGAGAGAGAGAGAGAGAGAGAGAGAGAGAGAGAGAGAGAGAGAGAGAGAGAGAGAGAGAGAGAGAGAGAAAGAGATAGAGAGAGAGAGGGATACACAGAGAAGGGCCTAACGTGCTCACCCGTCACGGTTGACAGACCACAGAAGATTTTAGCCTACATACGCACCGGGGAAAATGCAAAGTTCAATCATGATTAATGGATCAAAAAAAAAAAAAAAATTAAGCCCAGTTCACTCATCTGGAGGCAGACGACAGTCAACGAGATACGATCTGTAAAACATTACTCATCTCATTATCCAAGCATTGCCTCAACGCACGAGAGCTGGTCTCTGAATTATTTAGAACCAACCTACTCTATTATACCTCTTTTAAAGAAAAAAAACTTGTTTCCGCAACAAGCCACACCATTTAACCCTGGCATTCATACACGGTGTCACAGCGTGTCCCCATCTTACGATAAGTCTTGCTGTTGAGTTTGCTGAGTTTAAACCTGACATTCACATACCGTGTGACAATCTTTAAAGATTTTCACTATCTTAAAACAAGTCTTCCTTTTATACTTGCTGAGTTTAAACCTCACATTCACATACGGTGTGACAATCTTTAAATATTTTCACTACCTTAAAACAAATCTTCCTTTTATACTTGCTGAGTTTAAACCTGACATTCACATACGGTGTGACAATCTTTAAATATTTTCACTACCTTAAAACAAGTCTTCCTTTTATACTTGCTGAGTTTAAACCTGACATTCACATACGGTGTGACAATCTTTAAAGATTTTCACTATCTTAAAACAAGTCTTCCTTTTATACTTGCTGAGTTTAAACCTCACATTCACATATGGTGTCACAGCGTGTCAAGGTTTTCCCATCTTGCGATAAGTCTTCCCGTTGAGTTTGCTGAGTTTAAACCTCACATTCACATATGGTGTCACAGCGTGTCAAGGTTTTCCCATCTTGCGATAAGTCTTCCCGTTGAGTTTGCTGTGTTGAAACCTCACATTCACATACGGTGTGACAATCTTTAAATATTTTCACTACCTTAAAACAAGTCTTCCTTTTATACTTGCTGAGTTTAAACCTGACATTCACATACGGTGTCACAGCGTGTCAAGGTTTTCACCATCTTACGATAAGTCTTCCTCTTGTGCTTGCTGAGCAGTTTTCTGGGGCTCAATACATTTTCATTATCACATCCAGATCTGAAGCTGGAAGCAGATTTGACTAGAAACATAGATTTGAAGTGGCTGGTCGAAAGATTTTCCATTGATCGTGCCACTTTCTTGTCACTCCTTGACTTAACTTTGTGTTGCAGTCACCTAATTCAGATTCTTGTTTCATACAAACCTATCGTTGAGAGAAACATACATCAGGCTACGCCTCCAGTTTATAGAACAGTTGCTTTATCTTTGCTTCCAATTAAAACGCGTTGGCCTTGGTTAGTTCAGCCAAATGTACAAAGCCTTTGATTATAATCAATGTGGAAGTAGGGCAAGAAATACCGGAGTGGTAATTTTAACGATTTAACCTTCAAACAAAGTTGTGTTCTAGTAAGTTACAGATGTGCCGGCCATCTCTCTATAGTACCCAGATGATTCTTTCAATCTGTATGTCTGCCTGTATGTCAGCCTCTCTTACACACACACACTCTCTCTCTCTCTCACTCATTCTCTGTTTCTTTCTGTCACTTACCGCTCCTTACACATATATCCCTCAACATCATTTGTTTATTATTGTTAGATTTCCGCCCTCCACAATGGGTTGCTCCCTCGCTGATATTTTCCTCTGTTTCATGTCGATAGACTCACAGATGACATAACAATTACCGCACAGCTAGGACGTCTTGTGTCGATTTTGTCAACACTGCAACATTGATTCAGCTTTCATTATAGTAAACTGACAGAACTCCCTGATTCGTATTGTTAACATCAAAAGAAATATTTCAATCTGTCTCCTTCTTTCTTTCCCTGATAGTGCACTGTTCCACCTTTCCCTTCTCCTCGCTCTCTCTTTCTATCTCTCTATCTCTCTCTTTCTCTCTCTCTCTCTCTCTCTCTCTCTCTCTCTCTCTCTCTCTCTCTCTCTCTGTGCGTTTATCTTTGTTGTGTTTCAGTCTCTGTGTCTCTAACTTCTCTTTATGAACCTCTCCATCCCCTCCACCCCTTTCTCTCTGTGTTTGTCTCTCTTCTCCCTTTCTCTCTCTCTCTCTCTCTCTCTTTCTCTCTATCTCTCTCTCTCTCTCTCTCTCTCTCTCTCTCTCTCTCTCTCTCTCTCTCTCTCTCTCTCTCTCTCTCTCTCTCTCTCTCTCTCTGTCTCTCGTGGTCTAAAATGAAATAGGCACACAACTTTATAACTAATGATTTTGTATCATTACTGACGAAGTTTATAAAGGGAAACATTTATATGTTAAATCTATTGTTGTGTTATTTCTCTTTTGTCCCGTAGTTATACAGTTGTGTCCTCATTTCCTTTTTAGACCCTGTATTATACTATTTATAGACACACAAACGTCCTTTTGGATCTTTTACAATTTCTAAGTTATCCTCCAAGTGTGATGTTTTTGCTTACTACTTGGATTCTCTCTCTGTCTGTCTGTCTGTCTGTCTGTCTGTCTGTCTGTCTGTCTGTCTGTCTGTCTGTCTGTCTGTCTCTCTCTCTCTCTCTGTGTCTGTCTGTCTGTCTGTCTGTCTGTCTGTCTCTCTCTCTGTGTCTGTCTGTCTGTCTGTCTGTCTGTCTCTCTCTCTCTCTGTCTCTCTGTCTGTCTGTCTCTCTCTCTCTTTCTCTCTCTCTATGTGTTTTCATCCCTCTGGTCACCCTTCCTGTGTTCCCATCCACCCTCTCACTCCCCAGTATTCCAGTCACCTGGAGCACAGCTAACATCCAACGGTCACTTCCAGGGACTGTTTGATAGGAAGCTCCAGTTACAATACTCAACTGATATGGCGCTGATTTCTTCCATCATCCGAGTCAGCACCAACCAAGGACATGAAAAGCTCTGCAACCATGTAACGCGATAGTGATCTTTGCCCGTTGTTTGTCTCTCCAAGCACTGCTCGCCAAGCAGGCTCACCCGACAGCAAAGAACTCACAATACACGGAGCCTTTCGTTTAGTCTGCACCACCCGGACTTGATCAAAAACGCAATCCCATCTGTTTGGCCTCAATACTCAAACACACGTTTGATTTGTTTTGAGGGCTGAAAGTCTGAGATGCCATTAATCCGCTGATGATGAGAGAATGTTAAAGAGAGATACTATATATCTCTAATTGAGTCCTATTCTCTGTGAGGTTATGTTTCTCTTTATACAAGTTCCATAGTATGCTCAAACGGCAGAAAGCCTCTGCAACTAATCCTTATTCAGCAGATGAGAAATAAAGGAATGGGGTCGAACTTTATCAGCGGTAAGGTCGGGGTAAGTAGAGCTCTCTGCAGCGCAATTCTGCTGATACTTAAAAGCGTTTGATTGGTTCATTCATTCATTTTCTGGACCAGTCATGTGATGCCTTTCTAACACTAAGTAAAATCCACAGGTAGGCGGACAAAAAATAATATCAAATTCACAAGTACATATGCACTCACAAACTCATGACGCATGGAAACTAGCTGCAGAACTTACTAACGTTTTGAAACATTTTTGTTGGTTTTTTTCCAGAAACACCAAAAATATGTCTTAAAATCCTAAGTCAAATAAAACTTTATTTTTTTATACCTCCACATAGCTCAACAAGTTTTAAGAATGATGGTTCTTTAAGGCATCATCAAAGGAGATGGAAATAAATAAGATAAGCTCAACTGTACCCGAGATTCCTCTTGAACTGTCAGGTACACCAGACCCATCACGGCCTGATTGTGTCTCCACATAAGCTCAACTGTACCCGAGGTTCCTCTTGAACTGTCAGGTACACCAGACCCATCACGGCCTGATTGTGTCTCCACATAACATCAACTGTACCCGAGATTCCTCTTGAACTGTCAGGTACACCAGACCCATCACGGCCTGATTGTGTCTCCACAAAAAGATCAACTGTACCCGAGGTTCCTCTTGAACTGTCAGGTACACCAGACCCATCACGGCCTGATTGTGTCTCCACATAAGCTCAACTGTACCCGAGGTTCCTCTTGAACTGTCAGGTACACCAGACCCATCAAACTCGAACCGGAAATGTAACTTCTACCAGCACAAATCAAAATAAATAGGAGCTGTGCGAGTCTCCTACCATCTAGAACAGAATACTCTGGAAGTTAACAAGCCTGACCAACACTGGCAGTGGTCCAGTCTTTATTCGTATAAGTCAAACAGGAGTTGGTCGGAAATATCGTGGTGTTTTCTTTCACTTATCTTATTATTGTTGGCAAATGATATAAAATTGATTGATTTAGGGAAAAGAAAGGCAACCATGCTGACCCGCTCTCAGCGTGACCGTACTGTTTATAGTTTTTATGTATTTTTCTTCAGATAAGATTGTTACTTCTAGATCTAGTAACTTTTGTTAGGACCTGTTGTGTTATGATACATGGGAGATGCTGACAATTAGTAGATAAAAATGTTAAAATACTTCATGTTGAGATCAACTCCTCTTCTGAAGTCGGGCAAAAGATGCTTGAGGAATGGTTTTCAGGATTCTTTATTTTGTTTTTTTTGTTTTTTAATCGAGGCAAAATGAGCTGTTCATTGGTTGCCAATAGAATTTACTTGCGGCCTAATTAACTAGACAAAAACGAGCAGTTTAGTGTCTCCCAATAGAGTTTACTTGCCGGCTCATAAACTAGACAAAAATAGCCGTTCTGTGTCTCCCAATAAAGTTTACTTGCGACCTAATAAACTAGACAAAAAAAGCCGTTCTGTGTCTCCCATAGAGTTTACTTGCTGGCTTATAAACTAGACAAAAAGAGATGTTCTGTGTCTCCCCAATCGAGTTTACTTGCGACCTAACAAACTAGACAAAAAAGCCGTTCTGTGTCTCCAAATCGAGTTTACTTGCGACCTAATAAACTAGACAAAAAAAAACCGTTCTGTGTCTCCCAAGAGAATTTACTTGCCGGCTTATAAACCAGATAAAAAAGCAGTTCTGTGCCTCCCAATAGAGTTTACTTGCGACCTGATAAATCAGACAAAATGATTTTTTAATGTACTCCAACAGATTTTATTTTATAAATAGCATGTTGATGCCTTTATACAGTTAGAATAATCTTGTTGAGGGGGTGATAAACAATAAAAGTTTATAGTAATTGATAAACCAACAGCTTAGCATTGATAAACCAGCTACTAAGCATTGATAATCATCATTGCATTTACTCCCTATTGGCAGCAGCTGCAGGGTAAACAATAGAAAGTTCACTAAAACTTTAATGATTAAGTCGTCTCAAAGTTATCTTTGTTTTATTCATATTTTTTGAGCCAGCACATCCATGAAAACAGTACTTCTGCACAAAATGATTTTATTCTGGACGACTTAAGCTTTTTCCAGTTTGAGTGCGGGATTGCCGCTCTTAAATGCGTGAATTTCAAAGATTCCGTTTGTTTATAACGCAGCAAATTAGTTCGCTGAATGAGCCCAATAGCAGTCGCTGTCAGCCTCGCGACAGACCATTGTTTTAAAGCGTCAAAAGTAAAATAAATACGGTTTTCATCTAAAGCCAATACGCTCAGCGACCAAATTTAGAAATATCCAATTCGTTGTAAACCGTCATATTTAAGTGAAGAGCTTACAATGAACGAAAAGTCGAAAAGTTTTGATATCCAACATGATCCAGGCCGGCCGCAGCATATATAAGAAATGATCTCGCAAGTCTTTAAAGGTTCCATTAAATCCAATATTGGGCAGAGGCCCCGTTCTATATCTAAAACCGTAAGTAGGAGGCAGTCATGCTTCCCTTTGAAAATACGTGTAAATTGTAGAAAGGTATCTGAAGTTTTTTAGAAATACGGCAAAACAATATTTAACAAATAAGGTAAACATGAGTGTGTGACATATTATCTCCCTTTAGTTGCAATTCCCTTTTTCTGATAATTGAAAAATCTTCTTATATAATAATAATAATAATAATAATAATAATAATAATAATAATAATAATAATAATAATAATAATAATAATAATGATGATGATGATGATGATGATGATGATGATGATGATGATGATGATGATGATGATGATGATGATGATAATAATAATAATAATAATAATAATAATAATAATAATAATAATAATAATAATAATAATAATAATAATAGTAATTCAAAAAATGAGAACAAGAGAGAATTGCGTGAACAACATAGTTGAACTTCAGGAAATGCGCCAGCTTGAAAAGGGGAGGGGGGAGAGGGCGTCGAAAACATGTAAATTAATCAAACCTACAGAGCATATCTCGAGAATCAGGTTTACGGTGAAGGACAAATTAAATAATTGAAATTGAAGAGGCTAGGGCGATGGTAGATCGATAGATCGATAGCAGTGGAAGGGGGAAAAGGGGGGGGGGGGGAGGGGGGGAGATAGAGACAGACTGAGAGAGAGACATTGACAGAGAGACACAGAGAGAGAGACAGACTGAGGAAAAGGTGGGGGGGGAGATCTAAACAAAATAAATAGTTATATTATAGATTATAGTGGAGAATAAAAAGCGAGCGAGCGAGAGAGAAACAGAAATAAACAGATAAATAAGAAAGAAAGAGAGAAAGAGATAGATAGATAGATAGATAGAACGAAGAGAGAGAGAGAACGAAGAGAGAGAGATAGAAACAGAGAGAAACAGAAATAGCTTGAAAGTGGAGAAGAGAGAGAGAGAGAGAGAGAGAGAGAGAGAGAGAGAGAGAGAGAGAGAGAGAGAGAGAGAGATAAAGAGAGAGATAAAGAGAGAGATAAAGAGATAAAGACAGAATGAGAACTGCAAAGGCTGAGATGGATAAACAGACCGTCCTAAAAATAGAGATGTCCGAAATACTTAAAAAAAAACAACGAAGTTAACGATATAACGTGTCCTCTTTGTTTCTTTGCTCTAGCCCCAAATATCCGTTAAGAAAAAAAAAATACAGTTTAAGAGGTGAATCATCTGAAAAAAAATATTATGTTTTACAACTTTTGAGCAAAAACTACTAGGAACTTTTGAAGCCGATACAAGGGTTTGGGCGAGCTTTATCATTGGAGTAGAGCGTATGCTGCCCTCTCTGCTGATACGTAACAGCAGGTGTTGGTTAAAAAAAATAATTTCTTCCATCATAATTGATCGACTTCTTGAAATTGTTTTGCGATGTCAACCTCTTTAACAATTCTTTTTTTTTTTTGACTCACCTGAAGTAAAGCCTCACATTCAGTAGTATCTCACCGGGCTGAATTTCAGTTGCTTATATCCGCTCAGGAATAAAAATAAAAGATAGATGCCAGAATGATTATTATACTCTTTTAAAAATTACCGATCTGTTTAGTCCAAGCGAATAATCTACATACAGAGATAATCATCAATTGGATGATATCTTCCAGATAAGCCTGGCGATTAGTCAACTGTCTGACAATCTTTTCCAGGTAAGTCTAGAAAATCATCGTCTGTTTGATAATCCCTGCTAGATAATTCTAGAAAGTTATCATCTTTTTGATAATCCCTTCCACGTAAGTCTAAAAATTCATCATCAGTTTGATAATCCCTGCCAGGTTAATCTTGAGATTCATCACCAGTTTGATTATCCCTGCCAGGTGTAAACCTGATCTCTACTCACACTGGTTCTCTCCTAAGGCTGACAAGTCTCACTAATTCCGCGGACCAGTGTAGACTTCCCCTCTAGATCTAGTGTCACAACCTAATTGAGCTCGCTCGCTGGATCAACCTGGGATGCTTAAACCATGCGCCGTGCCGATATCTGCACTTGTCAGGTCTGATCACTGAGGGGCGAGCGTACAGGCCGGCGGTGGAGGGAGGAAAGGGGGGAGGGGAGGGAACCAGACCAAGAGACTGCTAGAGCTGGAGAAGGAGGGGAGAGAGCAGTACCATCTGTCTAGGCTAGACAGATGGTACTGGGAGAGAGACCTGTACGCGCGAGGAGGAGATATGGGAAGAGGCAGACAACGCTATCCGGTGAAAGTTCAGTTGAGGTAAAGGTAATTTGGGATTGAAAAAAGAGACGTGAAAAAGTTTACAAAAACTTCAGAGAGGGTGGAAGGGAGTCGAGGAATTGGAATTGATGAAATGAGGTTTTTCGGACAAAATGAGAATTGGGCCTCGGATAGACAAAATGTAAAAAAAGAAATGATAAAAAGTAAGAGAGAGAGAATGAATAAAATAGTGAGACGGAGAGAGAGAGAGAATGGATAAAATAGTGAGAGAGAGAGAGAGAGAGAGAGAGAGAGAGAGAGAGAGAGAGAGAGAGAGAGAGAGAGAGAGAGAGGGGAACGAGATAGAAAGTGGAAAGCAGAAATAGACTTGGTTGATGAGGGTCGAGGGAGTTAGGATAACAAAGGATAATAAGAATCGCCAATGAGTGCAAGACACAACCCTCCGAGCATCTGGACGGTAGGAATCTTTCAGTGAAGGAGTTGTTGCTTTACGTAGTGGAGAAACCTTGGCCGAATCGCATCAGTTCTGACCATAAAGATAAGTTAAATTAAATTCAAAGTCACTTTTAGAACCACTTGCTTGTTCGACAAACTTAAAGTCATTCTTTAGCCAAGCGAACTCCAGCTCAGAGTGTTTAGGCCTGAATGAAACGTGGATTCTAAAAATTTACTTGCTAGTGGTCTCTATGACTCTTTGTCAAGTTACAGGTACACTAAGTTCTGATTCCGTGCACAGACTGATTGTGGTCTCTATGACTCTTTGTCAAGTTACACTAAATTCTGATTCCGTGCACAGACTGATCGTGGTCTCTATGACTGTTTGTCAAGTTAAAGGTACAATATGTTCTAATTCCGTGCACAGCATGATAGTGGTCTCTATGACTCCTTGTCAAGTTACCTGTACACTAAGTTCTGATTTCGTGCACAGACTAATAGTGGTCTCTATGACTCTTTGTCAAATTACCCTAAATTGTGATTCCGTGCACAGACTAATAGTGGTCTCTATGACTCTTTGTCAAGTTACCGGTACACTAAGTTCTGATTCCGTGCACAGACTGATCGTGGTCTATATGACTCTTTGTCAAGTTACATTAAATTCTGATTCTTTGCATAGCTTGATAGTCGTCTCTATGACTCATTGTCAAGTTACAGTAAATTTTGATTCCATGAACAGACTGATTGTGGTCTCTGTGACTCTTTGTCAAGTTACAGGTACAAGAAGTTCTGATTCCGTGCACAGACTAATAGTGGCCTCTGTGACACTTTGTCAAGTTTCACTAAATTCTGATTCCGCGCACAGACTAATAGTGGCCTCTATGACTCTTTGTCAAGTTACACTAAATTCTGATTCCGTGCACAGACTAATAGTGGCCTCTATGACTCCTTGTCAAGTTACACTAAATTCTGATTCCGTGCACAGACTAATTGTGGTCTGTATGACTCTTTGTCATGTTACAGATACAATCAGTTCTGATTTCATGCACAGACTAATCGTGGTGTCTATGACTCTTTGTCAAGTAACAGGTACACTAAGTTCTGATTCCGTGCACAGACTGATCGTGGTCTCTATGACTCTTTGTCAAGTTACAGGTACACTAAGTTCTGATTCCGTGCACAGACTAATATTGGTCTCTATGACTCTTTGTCAAGTTACAGGTACACTAAGTTCTGATTCCGTGCATAGTCTGATAGTGGTCTCTGTGACTCTTTGTCAAGTTACACTAAATTCTGGTTCTGTGCACAGACTGATTGTGGTCTCTATGACTCTTTGTCAAGTTACAGGTACAATAAGTTCTGATTCCGTGCACAGACTGATCGTGGTCTCTATGACTGTTTGTCAAGTTACCTGTACACTAAAAGTTCTGATTCCGTGCACCGACTAATAGTGGTCTCTATTACTCTTTGTCAAGTTACACTAAATTCTGATTTCGTGCACAGACTGATTGTGGTCTCTGTGACTCTTTGTCAAGTTACAGGTACACGAAATTCTGATTCCGTGCACAGACTAATAGTGGTCTCTATGACTCTTTGTCAAGTTACACTAAATTCTGATTCCGTGCACAGACTAATAGTGGTCTCTGTGACTCTTTGTCAAGTTACACTAAATTCTGGTTCTGTGCACAGACTAATAGTGGTCTCTGTGACTCTTTGTCAAGTTACACTAAATTCTGATTCCGTGCACAGACTAATACTGGTCTCTCTGACTCTTTGTCAAGTTACACTAAATTCTGATTCCGTGCACAGACTGATCGTGGTCTCCATGAGTCTTTGTCAAGTTCAACTAATATCTGAATCCGTGGACAGACTGATAGTGGTCTCTATGACTCTTTGTCAAGTTGCAGTGAAGTCTGCATTTGTTGAAAAACTGGACAGAATGATCTACTTTTGTCTACCTTACCCTGCCACAAACACACAATCACTACCTACCCCGCTATCCTTTATTGTCTCTCTATCGCTCTCTTCATTTACTTTCTCTCTCTTCTCTTTCCTTTCTATCACCTTTTTCTCCCCTTTTCTCCCTCTCTATCTCCACTCCTCCATTCTCTCTTCTACTCTAGTCCCCCTCTCTCTTCCTCTTTCCTTTTTTCTCTCTGCACGACTGTAAAGAGGGCCGGGAAAATCAAAGTCGAGCAATTGTTGAACTATGGGGAGATAACCACTTCTCCCTGCCGCTCATTCTCTGCTCAGACAGGTGAGATGCTCAGCTCCGACAAGTGGGAGGTATTTGAGGCGGAAGGAAATCTCCCAGGTTAGCAGGAGGAGTGCTCGCCCTGCCAGACCTATACAGTCCATGGATGAGTTAGAGGTCTCACCAGAACACTCTGCGCTGCTTAGAGTGAGTGTGTTTGACCAGTTTATACCAGAAATTGATGGTTGGACGGTTTCCTGGTGTGGATGTACAATTTCTAAAAAAAAAACAATTTGAAAAGTCGGACATTGCCTTTTTGCACAAACTTAATATTGTTATGTCCCTATGTCCCTATTTTGACACCCCCTGCTCCTCTTCCCTTCTTAACATCCCCTCTCTCCCCAAAAGCAGAGGAGAAATACTTTAATTTATTCTAAGGACCAGCTTGACAATGCTCCAACGAACGATGGAAGCAAAGAATAAAATATCATTGTTAAATGTTCAATCAGTGAATCAGTCGGACTCAGTCTACTCAGCTGTAAATATTTCATAATCAAGTGGTGAAGTATCGCAACCGGATATCCAGATGTTAGTGATTACTCCAGCCAGCATGGAACTTTCCTACGGGCCACACGCTTATGTCCGTGCAGTTCAGATATCACACTGTGATTTCACAAAGATTTACTGCAGTTTACTAGAAATGGTGATTCCTGATTGAGGTTGTTTTTTTTTTTTTTTTTTTTTTTGTTCCATTTTTTTTTTTTTTTTTCAGAAAAATCAATTTTACATGTTCAAAAATACGCAAAAGCCAGTAAAAAAAAAAAGATATTATGACACGCGAAAATTGAAAATAAAAAGGCAATTCTTCATCATATTAAAATGTGGCAATCTCCTAAACGATTCTAACAGTTGGAAAAGGCTCATCGAATCAAGCTAGATAGCAGAATAATTTGAGCAATCCTTTATTCTCTCCTGTTTAGGAAGGTTTTATGCTGATCCTCTTCGCTACAGTTTAGAGATCGAATCTCAGTTAACAGTAAACATCGCTTGTCGACCTGTGACATCGACCTCCAGCAAGATCTGGGGTGTTTCCAGGCTCAGAAAAATCAATGCTGAAACCCGGTCGGGACTGATTGAATTATGACATAAATTATCTGATATAATCTGTCCCGTCGATGAACACACGATGCAAGCCTCCGTCAAGCATAGCAATTGAAGAGATAAAATCTGCTTTCCTTAGGATAAACGCTTGAAAGCTGGGCTATTTATCTCATCTACATAGCAGTATGTAATCTATGATATGTCTGAATCCAGGGGTTGCCGATTTGTTTTAATTTTTAAATTTCCACAGGGCATTCATAGTAACGGTTTTATTTTTCCAATACCTTTTATACACGTATCGGAATTTTTTTTTTTTTATTTTCTTTTTTGGAATAAGATATTATAGAAGTATACAAGCGGTCCTCATAAGAGGAGGGCTGAGACAAGGGAAAGTCATATACATGTTCCCGATAATCCAGAAGTGAGGAAAGACTAATGAGTGAAACCTCTTCCAAGTCTTCAGAGTAAAGCATTAGATAAGAATAATTACAAGAATTGCGAGTTTAAATTTGCAGAAACGGGTTGAATCCTTGCACACACGAGCCTGCAGACGCAAAAATGTGTGGGCACGTAATTATTATGTTGGGGGAAACCCGTAACCTCATTACCGCTCCAGTAAGAGGAGGTAAAACGCGGTTACTGTGTTTCAACCGCTCATCTATTAGCTCTACAACCAATTTGAATTGTTATTTGTCTACTGGTGGGAATGGTCCGTGGATCTTGGGAAGTTAAGTGCCTGCACGTGCTAAGTGACCTGATCAGGACTGTCTTCAACAGGCAGATGAAACATCAAGATCCATCTTAGGTTTGTAGAAACAGGCATAGTACTGCAAGATTGAGCGCAGAGAGAGAGAAACACACTCAGTTTCTTTCCAGGAAAAAAAAAAATCTAAATTGAAAATTTTATGCACACCGTAAAAGAAGTAAATTAGAAGAAGAAAAAAAAAAACGAAACAAAGAAACGCCAACAACGAAAGCAATTTAATACAAATCCTAGCGCTTAGTTGCACATCCTCTGAAAACGGCACCAAAGGCCACGATAAACTCGACTATTGATAGTAATTATCATTATCATGTACCTTTATTATCACAGTGTTATGTAGGAAGACTGGGGTCACGGCAAGCCCTCTCCCCCCCCCCCCCTCTCTCGCTCTCTCTCTCTCTCTCTCTCTCTCTCTCTCTCTCTCTCTCTCTCTCTCTCTCTCTCTCTCTCTCCCTCTTAGTGAGAACTAGATTTGGTAGGCTCCTCTAGAACTGGGATTTCATCTTGATGTGAGAGCACTTCACCTACAGCCTTGACACAGCTGGACTGCGATCTCTCCTCACGATATGGCAAGAAACAAAGTGTCTCCTGATAAAGGGAATCAAAAACACCAGAGGAATGAGATCTGATGCGGAGGGCTACGTCCTGCTGTCAATGGGCAATGCATTTTCGGAACTGCAGGTATCGGTAGAATAAGAGAAAATCGAAGCTTTAGCAGGATCTGGTGCTGCAGTGCCGGTTTTGACTCTCAATAAACGGTTTAGATTACGCCTGAACTGATGTTTCGTAAGAACATAAGAGTATAAAAAAACTTGATGAAGAATACATTGGTTCTACGAACTGATCGAACCATTTCTCTTCCAATTTGTTAAACTGTCAAAGCTACAGCTCTATTTTCCACCTCTATAAAACTTAGGCGTCTTTCTTCCAACCCCGAGAAACAAGGAAAACTGACAACTCCAGTTGAAGCCTCTAAACTTGGTCAGTTGGTTAACGTAATGATGCTCTCCCGACCCAATATTTGATGTTTCCGTACCCAAACATGACTTCCTGCGGGACGTTATTGAATACCGCTAAATATAGAAACCTTTTCTTCAGTGCGGCTGTATCAACCTGGTGCTCGCTGCTGACTTTTCGTCTGGACGAGTTGAAAAACGGAGCATTTCACTGACCGTTGGGCGTGAGGAAAGCCATTGGTCAGGCTAGCACTGTGGCTGTTATTGTTGTGCGGGCTTAGCCGCACCTGAGCTGCGGATATTCTGACCACAGGCCAGTCTGTCAGCGGGGCCAGCTCGGTAAATATTGTTGTATTTCTCACGGTGGCTAATTTCTCAGACCGACTCGTTAATCTCGTCAGGGAGGGAGACTTTGATGAGGGGCGTGGGGAGTACTAGAGAAAAGTTCTCACCTTGTTTTTAATTGTGGGAGAAGGAGCGAAAGAGAGAGAGAGAGAGAGAGAGAGAGAGAGAGAGAGAGAGAGAGAGAGAGAGAGAGAGAGAGAGAGAGAGAGAGAGAGGGAGACAGACAGACAGACAGAGATAGAGAAAGAGTGAGACAGAGAGAGAGACAGAGAGAGACAGAAAGAGAGACAGAGAGAGACAGAAAGAGAGAGACAGAGAGACAGAGAGAGACACACACACACAGAGACAGAGAGAGAGAGAGAGAGAGAGAGAGAGAGAGAGAGAGAGAGAGAGAGAGAGAGAGAGAGAGAGAGAGAGAGAGAGTTTCAAACTGAGGGTTATATGTTTTTACTACCCTTGTTGCAAGACTTAACATGAAAGATAAGCTGAGTTTAATATCAATATAAATTCATTATGTTATAATTTAGATATTTTCTTGCACTTATGAAATGTCTTTCAGGAACGTGTAAGTGTAGAAAATGAAAGAAAAAAAAAACACCTACCTGAATGGAAAATGAATTTAAATAACAATCAACTTTTGCTTGATAAAAAACAGATGAAAGGGCAAAAAAGAAACAGCCACCACGCTTTATGTGTGATTTTTTAAACAACAAAAATAACGATTTCCTATCATATTTCTATTTTTTTTTCAATTTATTCAAATGCCTCATTATGAAGAATAAAATCTGGATCCTTACAAAACAAATAGGAACTGTTTTCTGTAGAAATGAGAAGCCCTTCGCTCTATTCCTCCCAAAACTATTCGGCCGCTAAGATGCAGCCTGTGATGCCGTAACGTGTGGTCTATGTAATACAAGCCTGGACTATTTTAGTCCTCTTCCTCCATCAGTCTGAGTCAGACATAATGAGCCAACATTCGATGGAGGCTTATCAAGTCGAATATGTACTGGAAAGGTGGAGATTTATCATACGATACAGATAGTTTTAGGTCTAGAGGCTGCTAGGACAGGAACAGTGAGAGAAATCTTAATTTATATACATGTATCAACCAGATTAAAATTATAAAAGTGGTACAGAGTATCTTTCTATTTTTAGATTCATTCCTGCACCAGAGGTCAGCGCACTGCTAGCTGGGCTGACGTAACTTCCGACTTAAGTTTACCTTGGCCCAGGTTCACACCCGACACCGTTTGTGTCAGATTCACAATTGCAATGCGGGAAACCTCGGGGTCAGAATAGTAATTGGTGGAACTATTCTGCACTGAGGCCAGGACTGAGGTTGTGTGAAGTCCAAGTGATGACAGACAGCGCGCTCTTGCTCCACTCGCAGGCTCTGGTAGAACCTGATACAGACCTCCAGACAGTCTTCACAAGAACAAAGAGGTTTCGGTCAAACTTTTGAGTCTCACATTGTGGGATGTTACAGATCTCAATATGAAGCCAGCTTTTATCCTAAGCTCTTACGAATTTTGATTGTCAAACGAAAATGCCTTATTAAGTAGTTACAAGACCTAAGAAGTTGTTTCTTGTCACATTTGAAAGTAAAGTATTGTATTCATGTAGACTCTATAAACATTATAAAAGAAAACATCAAGTGTTTAAACATATTTCTCTCTCTCACACACACAAAATCCTCCTCAAAGAGACATACTTATCAGGGTGGTAAAATGAGCACCATCCGAATTGTAACCTTATCAGCAAACGTCTTTCAAAAGACTGCATACTGTGAAATATTCATTCAAACAAGTTCTCATATAAATTATACTTTATACAACTATTGATTTCCAATACTTTAGTACAGATCAATACTGCTAGACAGCGGTATATCTTAATTAGTTTTTATCTCAAAAATACATTCGTAAAGCAGCCAGCAGCTGATATTACTAAAAATAATCAGATGTCAGCTGAAAGAACTGATCAATTTATTCAGACGGCACCTGGTAGTACTAATCAATTTATTCAGACAGAAGCTGAAAGTACTCACCAATTTATTCAGACAGAAGCTGAAAGTACTCACTAATATATTCAGACAGAAGCTGAAAGTACTCACCAATTTATTCAGACAGAAACTGAAAGTACTCACCAATATATTCAGATAGAAGCTAAAAGTACTCACCAATATATTCAGATAAAAGCTAAAAGTACTCATCAATTTATTCAGACAGAAGCTGGAAGTACTCACCAATACAAAACAGAAGCTGAAAGTACTGATCAATATATTCAAACAAAAACTGAAAATACTCACCAATATATTCAGATAGAAGCTGAAAGTACTCATCAATATTTTCAAACAGAAGCTAAAAGTACTCACCACTTACCTAAACAGCAGCTTGCCGCCATAATCTTATCGTTGATTTTCATCCAGACTCCGAAATAAAAGCTGAAGGCTCCTATTTGATTCATACTAATACTCCCAGACAGCAGCTGAACACTATTTGATAAGTACTCATCAATACTTAACTACAGCAGCAGCCTCCAGCCACTACATCTTTCATAGTCCTCTTCCCAACACATAATTAACAATACAGCCAGGCAGTTGAAGTAGAAAGTACTCACCATTACCTACAGCTACAAGCTGACCACCTCTCCGACCAGGAGCAACCGTCTAGCCGGTCAGTGGCCGGACATCGGTGTGAAATACGATCTGTAACTGAGGCCTTTTTAAGAAATGAAAGTAACCTGGTCCCCGCGGGCAAACCTTGAAACCTGACCCGGACCAGCAAAACACACAGAGACCAGGTTTTATTCCCGTTATTGTGGCATATGTTTGCTTTAATTTGTTCATACAAAAGCTATAATTCATGTGGTTCAAACTATTTAAGGAACGTAGGACCTTGGCAGGTAGCAACAATGTCTGTTTGTTTACATTTGAGGTTTGTTTTGTAATCCATATCACGTTGGTTACAGATTTGGCTCACAGATAGGACCCCTGGCGGGGATTTATGTGTGTTCAGTGCATGTGTCTGTCTGACCTGAGCGTCATGAACCCAGAGCGTAGCGCGAGAGTTCAGACGGTTTGAGTAAAATTCTGCAATTAGTGAAAGTTGAGTCGGAGAGCTATGCTTCATCAGATCTATGGGAGACAGAAAAGCTCGATAAATAGACTTGCAGTTGTTTGCTCAAACAGAATAAAAAGTCAATGAAAAAATTGATTGATCAAAGCCAAGGTCATTTGGAGTTTGGAAAGTTTTTTTTTTTAAAACCGCTAGAGAAGTCTTCCATCTTTTTGCTCGAGGTATGATTTAAAAAAATAAGACAAACTGATTAAAAAACAAGGCAGAGCACAGAAATACAGAAATAATAACTCTTGCCCTGCCTCGTTCCATATCGCTTACAGGACCCCATTAGCCTCATGGTGGGTGTAAGAAAACAGCAGAAAAGCATAACTAAAGCATCAGACTAAACGGTAAAACCAGAAACGTGAAACTCGTGTCCAAGGTATGAGAAAAACTGCCCTACCTGTTTTTATAATAGAAGACACACGTCCAAACCTGACGGATTGTTAAATCCGCTTCAGAAGAACAACAATAACATCAGAAGAACAACAATAACAACAAAAAAGCAAAAGCAAAAACAAATAACTAAAAAAAAAACGCAAAAACTGGTCAAGAATAATGCTGAAAAAAAAGTGAACAAAATAGACAATATGAACAAAACCGCTTGTAAGAAAACAATGTGTGCTTTGAGTAGATATACTAAAACCAGATTTTGGAAACTCACACTAAAGATTCAACTTCACAGCCTCATCAACCAGTTTCTTACACAGATTCCAGTATTAAATCCTCATGCATAACTAGGGCTATTTCTGTCCCTTTTTTAAAAATTCTGCATTACTAAATGATGTTTGAAAAGACAAGGAATTTGAATCATGAAAAGGTTATCATCCTAATCGTAGCCTACACTTATCAAAGTCTCACATATCTGAATCATAAACAACTGTCCGACTAGCGCCCAGTAGAGTAGCATGCGCGTTCAGCGCTACAGTCTCGTCCGGTTGTCGGTACGTGAAATTACATTCACACTTAGGATATTCGAGCAAGTTCGCCGCTCACAGAGGTCGCGTAACGCACCGAGAGGGAACTCACCTTTTAGAATGGTTGTCTAAATAAGAATGACATAGAGGAGGGCATGACTTAGGTGATTGAGTTTAAGAGATTAAGAGAGAAAGAGAGTAAGGGCCAAACAGAGATAAAAAAGGAAGAATGAAAAGAAAGAGGACAGGAAGAAGAGTAAAAGGAGAGAGAGAGAGAGAGAGAGAGAGAGAGAGAGAGAGAGAGAGAGAGAGAGAGAGAGAGAGAGAGACAGATAGATTGATAGAAGATAGAGAGAAAGACAGAGAGGCATACAACCAAAAGAACACAGATTTATCTCTGTTATCACTCTTTCTTCACGTGTGTCCGCGGTGTAACATAATTATGACAATTTTAGAATCTGTTTTGTTTTCTTTTTGCCAGGAGAAAACAAGGAGCTGCTGTGCGCTACAGTGCTAGCTGTAACATGGACAGGTCGAGAAACTTCAATAGGCCTGTGGCCCTGATGATGTACTCACTACCACCCAAAGTATGAGAGAAAGGTAAAAACAAAACATCTATAGATGTAACAGTGCATATGCAGATGACAGCTGGGTGGCCAGGGAAAATATAAATACACGTAAATAACAAAGACAGATTGTTCGATGAAAAAAGGACATGATCGTTTTATAAATGGATATAGTGAAATAGATAAATGGCATACTAATAGAAAGAAATCCACTGTTATAGCTCATTGTGGGATAGGGATAAAAAGGTTTGGATAATTAGACAGAAACGTAGATTGATGGAGAAGGGAATTCAAGAGATTCAGAAGTGACCATGTGTGTTTGTGTGTGGGTAAGAGAGGGAGATAAAGAGAGAGAGAGAAAAAGAAAAATACAGAGAAATAGAGAAAGATCATAAGAGAAAGAGAAAAAGGATGTAGAGAAAGATAGAGTGAGAGAGAGAGAGAGAGAGAGAGAGAAAGAGAGAGAGAGAGAGAGAGAAAGAGAGAGAGAGAGAGAGAGAGAGAGAAAGAGAGAGAGAGAGAGAGAAAGAGATAAAACAAACAGTGAGCGGCAGTAAGGTGTGACAAAGAAGTAACAGAGTGAGAAACAGGAATTTAAGTTAAGGTTGTATATGCGGCAATAATGTACTCAACTGCAAGGTATATTATAGCAGGAGATCTTCGGGGTAGAACTTGTGCATAATTATAGCCAATAATACAGCCCAAAATTTTAAAATTTAAGCTCAAAAGACGCAGAGCCATACCCTGGGGCGCACACCGCAACATGCATTCCTGCTACATATTTTTGCTTGGAGTTCAAACCCAGATTGATGGCATTCTAACCCGTCGCGTTACGCGTTGAACGAACTGGGCTCTCGATAATTGAGCAATTTCATTCCTAACGAAGCGACTTCTCATTCCTTCTCTACATAGATTCAGAATTATTCCCAACTGTCTCAGCTAGAGGATGGTTTCTGTTTTGTTTTGTTTTTCCTTCTTTCTTTTGCCATAAAGAGAACGTTTATCTCAAAAAAAAAAAATCAAAAAGTAAGATCTTGATCTAAAAACTAATTTAATTTTCTAGTCTTGCTACTTGTGCATTCCTCTGTGGTAAATCTCACTCAGAGTCCCAGCATTCATTTGTGCTAGTCCATCGCCATACCTGATGGCATCCACTATTGCTCTCTGGCAAGACCCAGGTCGTGCTGGCAGAGGAACAAACTATCGTTACCAATGTCGGTAGGTAACGATTCCTAAACACTTGAGCACCACCAACTGTAGCACGCTGACATATCGCGATATTTCTATCACAAGAGATTATCGAGATTTTCTAAAGATATTAAAACCCATCTCTCGAATTTTCAACTCATGACCAAAAAATGTAAGAAGTTTTAAACTGCTGTCATGTGCCCCAAAAAACGGAAGATTAACGGTTAGCTTTCTGATTTTTATAGGAAAATAAAAAAGTTTTTTTTATGTTTTTTTTTTTAAATCAGAATAATCAAAAGTAAAACTTTGATTGCCGTAAAACTACGGTTTCGGTGAAAAAAAGTTTTCCCTCTCTTACTTTAGTTGAGATGCTCTGATATGATTAATTTAAATACTCTAAGAAAGGGCCATGGAGGGTTAAGTAATATTACATTTACATTATTGGGTTTCAATCTCTGGCCTGTTCCGAAGAGGAAACCCGTGAGGTATTGAATAAATGATGGCTGTCTAGAAATTACATGTTGCTGTGTGTCCGAAGCACTAAGCCTCCAGTTTTCATGTTTCTGTAAAGCCCTTAGACAAACACGCAATAATACACAAATAGGCCTGCAGTGCGGCATTATTGGATTACTGAGGACAATGTCTAACTCATGGAGGCAGGGAATGAACAAGAAAACACCAGAATACAAAAGAAAGAAAGTAAGAATGAAGTTTAGCCACCAAAATACAATAATCTTTCCGTTTGCCGAGAAAAGAAAATATCTCCGCAGCGACAGAGCCAACAGCAGCTACAAAAGATTTTATTAGAGTTTGAAGAGTGAGTGATGTATATAATATGTTTGGTGGAAAGCGAAAAAAAAAAAAAAATCCCTAAAACTGCAGAACGGATAATGAAGAGGCTAATGTTATTGAAGATTGGTGAAAAGATGAAACAATGTCCGAACAACAAAAAGAACTTGAAATCATCGTACAGCAACATCAGTTACTGTATGTAAATACCTATCCAAAAGAAAAACTTCACTTTCGTGAAATAATGTTGAATCTTTATTATTGTCCATTCTACATAAAGACAAAAGCTAATCCAATGTTTCAAAGGATTCTTTGCTTTTTGCACCGATAGAGGAAAGATTGAAAAATTACTACATAATTATTCATATCATTGCATAGGATAAGAGTTTAAAGAATTAATCTAAAGTTGCGGAATACGGACGTGTGCGAGCCAGTTGTGACGGTTCTCTTTGTGAAAGAGATTTAATTCCTTGCTTGTACAGAATAACTGTAATATCATTAATGAAAATGCAATTTTTTGAAAAATGTGCTCTATAGCTGATGATCTTTTAGCTTTGTGAAAAGTCAGTGAATTTTCATCCGGTACACTTTCAGACAATATTCAATCAAAAGATGCAATGAAAAATGTAAAAAAAAAAAAAAAAAGATCACTAAAATTAGGTCAGATCAACAAAAATGTATTACTAATTAACTTTAATACAAAAAAAAAAACCAAAACAAAACAATTTTTTAAACGATAACATTTCGTTCTATAGCCTTGGACATTTCCAATCGTTCATGCCCTGCGTGATATATAGTTTACTCGTTCCAGTACTTTGCTTCTTTGCCTGATTTGACGAAATCTGATAAAACTTGAGAAAAAAATGCTCTCTAGGATTTTCATTCAATAAACTTCGATTATATCGTACTTTAAACATCAGGAAACATGAACATCCAAACTGGTAAATTTTAAAAAAATTCAGAAGGTTCTCAAACTTCATCCCCCTAAAACGAAGGTTGGAAAACATGAACTCAAAGCGAACAACTAGTTGCGCTTTAGCTTCGGAATAATCAAAACTTGTAGCCTTCAAACAGCTCAAACTACTTGATAATGTGGTTTCTGATTAAAGGCCTGGACGGTAAACTTTTAGAATTTATCCAAACTTGTAATGTATGCCATCTGTGAACTTAAATCTGCTTACACCAATTATGTTTATTCTTAATGCAACTCAATGTAAACAACAGATTTCGTAGATTCTTTGAATAAAATAATAATTAAAAAAAAAAAAACAAATAAAAAAAAATCACTGTTCACAAAAATTGATCCAGTTTAGTTTTAACCCTAGTTGCTCGCTCAGTAATCTGGCGTTAAGTGTTCAGTTCGTTATTCTTTAAAGATTTTTTGGTATGACAATAAAAAAAAAATGTGAAAATACGCTTTTAAAAAGAGCTCTGAGAATGGTCAAAATGTTTGCGAAAATTTTTAGCCCCCAAATAGATCGAAGCATAGAAAAAAAAGGTAAATGGAAAATCATTTCTATATTGTTCTTTAATGAACCACGCTTGCGTACACTCTGTGAATCTTTTTCTACTTGCTGCTTTCAAAACTTTGCTATATGACAGTCTCCATAACCAAGAACATTTCATGGAGTATCAAAAACTGAGAAAATAATTTTTCATGGATATCATGACTTTTAACTCATGAAAAGAAAAAAATCAACATGATCCATCACAGCCATAGCGGTAAACTTTTTGTGTTTGATAAATTAAACATGGGCAAATTAAAATGTAAGTAAGAAAGTATATGATGCCCCAAACATTGTAAACCCATATCATGAATTAAAGTTTCTAAACATTCCAAAGTACCCATTCGGTGCTTTATATTAAACAGGCTGGTATTCAAGAATTAAATTACAGTGTGTGCATAGATCTGACTATATCTAAGGACTCCCCATCTGCCCACTGATCGGAACAGGCAGTTACGAAAGCGTAGTTACTTGGCTGACTGGGCATAGATCTACTGCGGACTAGGAGCAAGATTACTAGTGCTAAAACAGACTAAAATACATCTACTGCGGACAAGGAGCAAGATTACTAGTGCTAAAACAGACTAAAATACATCTACTGCGGACTAGGAGCAAGATTACTAGTGCTAAAACAGACTAAAATACATCTACTGCGGACTAGGAGTAAGATTACTAGTGCTAAAACAAACTAAAATACATCTACTGCGGACTAGGAGTAAGATTACTAGTGCTAAAACAGACTAAAATACATCTACTGCGGACTAGGAGTAAGATTACTAGTGCTAAAACAGACTAAAATACATCTACTGCGGACTAGGAGTAAGATTACTAGTGCTAAAACAGACTAAAATACATCTACTGCGGACTAGGAGTAAGATTACTAGTGCTAAAACAGACTAAAATACATCTACTGCGGACTAGGAGTAAGATTACTAGTGCTAAAACAGACTAAAATACATCTACTGCGGACTAGGAGTAAGATTACTAGTGCTAAAACAGACTAAAATACATCTACTGCGGACTAGGAGTAAGATTACTAGTGCTAAAACAGACTAAAATACATCTACTGCTGGATATGAGTAAGATTACTAGTGCTATAATGATGGTAGTCTAGAGTTTTCAAAAAGGCTCTTCTTTAAGTGAGTCCATCCTTTCATTGGAGGAAGATAAAAAACAAAATATTGTCTTCCGCTTTTAGCTGGGATTTATTTTGTTGCCGGTACAAAAAAATTCACTTGGTCTTCCAAAGGTAACTAACTTGGCAAGTTTATTATAAAACGCAATCCTAACCAACTATCATGTACGTTTGCTAGAGACAGCTGTGAAGTACTCTACGTTGTTTGTTTGTTTTTTTACTCCACTATTGTTCTGTTTATAGCAGTAAACTTCTTCTGTGACGCAGATGCTCCACGACATCTCTTCTGATGCTTCCTACTAATACAGAAGAGTACAACAACAACTATCATAACCATGGTTTCTGTATCCACAGAGAATTGAGTCAGAACACAGCACCACAAGCTTTGACGTAAGTCACTTTATCTCTACAAGTTATTTCACAACTGTAACTAAAATAGTACATTATTTTACTTTTGCCTTCGTCTGTTCTGAGAAAAAATATATTAGAGCACAAGAACACGATTCATAACGCTTAAATAGCCACACGGACAGAAAAAGATGAGAAAGGAAAGTTTTAATGTGTCAGACAACGCTTTTCTTGTAACGTTTTTATCAAATGTAGAAACAAAACTTCAAGTTTCAATCACTGACTGATTTCATCATGTAAATTCTGTAAACGTTGAACCTCTGGAGTGAAGAGCTTCCCTCCTTATTCAGTGAGATGAAACTATAGGCATGTGGGTGGGCAGGAGGAATAAAACACGGAGGATAAAAAGACAGACGGAGTTTTTAATCACAGGCATTTCATCACAATAAATGCATCAATTTTACAACTGTGATAAAGCACTGTTAGGTATGAAAGGTTCATCAGGTATTCCACTTATTTAGATGGCAAGAATTTTATGCAGCTGTGTAATTGAGGAAGTGACTGAGAAAGAGGGAAGAGAGAGAGAAAGAAAAAGATGATTGTATATAAAATTATATTCAAAGAGACAGATAGATAGAGAGGAGAGAAAGAGAGAGAGAGAGAGAGAGAGAGAGAGAGAGAGAGAGAGAGAGAGAGAGAGAGAGAGAGAGAGAGAGAGAGAGAGAGAGAGAGAGAGACAGAGGCAGACAGAGATTGTTGATAGGGTGGTAGACTGGTAGAAGAACACAGGATTGTATGCATAGGAAAAACACCTCAACATCAAGGTTGAAAGATATTCTTTTCTGGACTCATCAAGATTTTTAATTTAGTTCTAAAAAAAAAACACCACCAGTCCGCCGGGCAATGAAAAGTAAAATATATCGATTTACTCAAAAATATTGATTAATACTGAGCATCCAATAATATCAAACAATGAATGATAATAATATTGTGTCTTCAGATCTAACGGTAAAGCAGACTAACCTTATTTCAAACCTCGTGGATCCCTGTGGCTGCACGAGAAAACTTTCGATATATCGGAGGATATTGGAGAGGGAGATGTCTGGCCTGAGGTCCTGGCGGTCAGTCTGTAACTACCAGGATACTGGGACCGACCACATAAGTCATGATCAAAGGCGCAGAAAGCTTCTCAGAACATTTTCTAGACTGTGTTACAAAAAAAATGCAATCGCGTTATCTTTTCTTCTTATATTAATTTTCTAAAACTGGTATCGTTCTTAAATTTTATATTTTCTATAGCAAAATACTTAGAAAGAAAACTGTAAATGATGTAAGTTTTCGTTCTTTCTAAATATAGCTACATCTAGTAAGATTTCCTAAGTCAAAGGTATAAGACTAGGTGGGGGGTCACGCGATTAACTTGTTTATGGCTGCAAGGTAGTTAACATGAGTCATACATCACTGCTCACCACGGATGGTGTAGTTTATCTGATGATGCATAAATAATACACAATCGTTATCGAATGGAGCTTGTCTTTCACGCAGGTCAAGAGTGCAACATTCAGATGACATGTCTGTCAAGGATGCCATAATGCTAACCGATGCTGTGTCATATGCTAACCTGTATTGTGTTTTATAATGTCATGAGCTCCGTGGTAATATGGACTGCAATGTCACGTGCTAACTGCTGATTTAGTTTAGAAAGAAAGATCTCATTGTCGCTGTGTTTTGTAACCAATTATTGCAATCAGCTTGACCCCTTTACATAACACTACTTCGCTTTACTTTTGCGAGAGTATACAATTAAAATTTTGAAAAAGCATTGGACGTTTGGGTTGAAAATTATCTGACTCATTTCAGGTTGGAAGAATCAAAGAAGGGCGCCCAACGCAGATCAACTCACTTGAAGTTAACACAAAAACAGTGCTTGAAACATGGATGTCATGAGAAGGCCGAAAACTATGTAAGTAAAGAAAGAGAGAGAGAGAGAGAGAGAGAGAGAGAGAGAGAGAGAGAGAGAGAGAGAGAGAGAGAGAGAGAGAGAGAGAGAGAGAGAGAGAGAGAGAGAGAGAGAGAGAAAATGAGAAGATGTAATAGACCCTGCCCACTCTGGCTCTTTACTTTAATTATTTAAGTCAGCTAGAGGATTTTGCGTTATTTCAGGACTTAACTATTCTTTTATATTTATCCGGCTTAGAACCGAGTTCTGTTTTGACAAAAGAAACGCTGACTTTAGTAGAGTAATATCAAGACAGATGACATTCACCATAAGAAGAGAGAGGAGAAGAAATCGACAGACAGAAAGGAAAAAAGAGAATCTATGTAATTATGAGCTTCTCTCCATCTCTTTTTAGTTGATCTTTACTTTAAACTTTGGTCCGTCTTCTCTCTTCCTCAGTTTTGTCCTCAATCTAAATAAAGAGACCAGGGCGCCAGAAGCCAAAACCGAGCGGTCGTGTGTCACTTGAGATACCCAAATCCTGCTGTCTACCGTGATTCTCAGTGTGTATGTAATTTGTAATGTATGCGGAGGTCTGTCTTGTTTGTGTGTGTGTGTGTGTCTTGAGGCTCGGATTGACTTATCCTTTGTGAAAACACGGCCAATGTCTTGGGCTCACATTTGAGAGAAAAATGAGACGCATGTTTGTGAGAGATGAGAAAGAAAGCAAGAAAAAAAGAGAGAGGGAAGGAGAGAGACGAGAGAGAGAGAGAGAGAGAGAGAGAGAGAGAGAGAGAGAGAGAGAGAGAGAGAGAGAGAGAGACAGACAGACAGACAGACAGACAGACAGACAGACAGAAAGAGAGATTCAGACATAATTTGTAAAATGCTCATCCTAGACTTAGACAGTAAGAAGTCTTCAGAGACAGACAACTAATTGATAGCCTGCTATTGAGATTCGAACCAAAATCTTTGGACTTCTAATACTTGAACCTAACACTTCGGCCAACTAAGCTCCGGAGGACAAAACTTTCTGTGACGTTCCTGAGTTTGTCTTCACCCCACCGGGAGCTGCCCTCAGCTGCCCTCAGCTGCCTCGTCCAATATCAAAGCTTTTGTTGTTTCTTTGCCATATACGGAAAGTTTACTCAAAAGATAAGAACACACACAAAACACAGACAGACAGGGCGTAATTTCAGCTTTAGAATCAGAAACTCTTTTTTCATAACATATTTTTTTAATCAATTTTTTTTCTACTCCTCAGTTTATGGCTTTAGAAGTGGAGAGTGGAAAATAATGAGGTAAGGTGTGTGTGTAAAGAGGTGGGGTTCCCGAGGGAGGACACAGCTGGTTTGAAGCTAGAAGAACAACAAAAGGAAGCTAGAAAATGAATAAATGATAAAACTAACGTTTACATTCTTCGATGGTTTTAGAATTTGAACTATTCTAGCCCAACCAACCTCAGAGAAAAGATATTCTTCTTGTAACCCAAGTAAGGCGAAAGGTGAGCTGTTCCCGCTGTCCTTGTCATTCCGACTGTTGACGGCCATTCTGGGCTCGACCTGCCACGCCTCTCCAAGCCACATGGTCCTGGGCTAGCTTGATGCTCGTGGTCGCCAGTCCATTCGTTTAACCACTGACGCCTGGGTCTGCCCCTTCCTCTTCTACCATCGATTCTATCTGTGAGGACTGTTTTCTGCAGGTTGTCATGTCTTGCAATGTGGCCAAAATATGACAACTTGTGTGTTCTTATTTGAGATAGCAGTTCCCTCTCAACACCAAGTCATCTGTCACTCTATCTTTGTGGCTAACTCTTGCCAAGCGTTGATGGATCTAAGTCTGAGATTTAGTGAAATGTCTCTTGACATAAAATTATCATTTAATTTGATGAACATTGATATAGTATTAGACAATTATTCGAAAACGTATTGAGTACGAATCATTATATACGTTTTGCAATCACTTCTAAAGCAGATGAACTCTACATAATTGTAGTTTGCCAACCGAACTTATCAAACATAGTAAAGAAAGAATTTGGTTAAACAGGCATGGCTGTCAAACTCAAAGACATGGTGGGAGGGGGTTTCTGTGAGAGAGAGAGAGAGAGAGAGAGAGAGAGAGAGAGAGAGAGAGAGAGAGAGAGAGAAAGAGAGAGAGAGAGTGCCGTAGACTTACAGATATGAGGTTTGTGTGTGTGTGTATGTGGGGAGGAGGGATAGACAGTTAAGTAACATTGATTGGTTACTTTGATCGACATTCTAATTATATCTTTAAACAAATTAGTACAGAAATAATGCTCTGAGGTATTAATGGATACAAACAGATAAATTGCTGATGAGTCAATTAGAAATGACTCCTAAAGCACATGGTGATGACGAATCAAGTCCTTGACTATAAAAGATTATGAAAACTTATGTCTGGATAGTCAGAATATCATTGCCAATATTATTTTGAGAGTGGTAATTAACATTATTTAAAATATCGGATGTTGAATCAATTGCCAATTTTATATTTTAAATCAGTATAATTTATGACTTTTTTCACTGGAGTTTAAAAAAAAATTTCTATCATGAGCCAAAACCATGAAGTCAAAAAGGTGCTAAGAAAATTGTATCGTGTAAATGAAAAAAAAAAAACAAAAAAAACCTAAAAACTGCACGGAACGAATTCTGGCTTCACTTCTTCAATAGAAAGAATAAGGAGCTAAGAAACAGTTAGGCAGCTTTGTGTCTGTTGCCGCCGGCTGAACTCCTGCGGTCACATGACTCTGATGTCAGCATCAGATTATAATAGCCATGAAACCCACCACTGCTTTCTGTGGCTGTATTTTTTAGATACTAATTTTCCTAATGGCTGCCCACACACATGTTGTTTGCCTCTTGTGCGTGACAAATGCAGACCTCTCTGGGGCTCAGCGCACTCGGTCTTGGCTGGAGTGGACCACGAGCCAGAGACTGACCAGTCCAAGTCACGTGGTATTGTGGATCGCTTTCGGGCAGACCAAAGAGAATTGGCGTCATGTACAGGCAGATTTTCTCAATCCGCCGTGAAGAGAGAGAGAGAGAGAGAGAGAGAGAGAGAGAGAGAGAGAGAGAGAGAGAGAGAGAGAGAGAGAGAGAGAGAGAGAGAGAGAGAGAGAGAGAGAGAGAGAGATAAATAGTGACAGAAAAGGTAAAGAACGTCGAAAATAATTACATGATTTCTACAAACATTTGTGATAAACATAGACATTAAAAACAAAAGAAAGGCATTTTGCTCTCACCGGCTTTTTGTTTTCTAGTGTTTTTTTTTTTCCTTTGTTCCTGTTTTGTACTCAGGATTTATTGTGACTTATCTAGATTTTTTATGGAGGCAGCAATGTATTTCTTTCATCATGTAATGCTTTATCCAGCATTTTTATTTAGTTTTGCAAAGAAAGATATTTTTATCGTCTTGCACCGATCGAAAGCGTGAGCCGATATTGTTTTGTTGTGATTTTACATTCAGATATAAACTCTACACAGGTCACCGCGAGGTCAAAAAAGATAAACGTTAGTTTTCAGATAATTATAAGGTGAGGGGGGGAGGGGGGGGGAACCTTCTTGAAACAAGCGATTTGTAAAAGTGTACTGGTTCAATTGCACCTCACAGCCTAAACTATAGGTCAAACGTTGATCTTGATTTAAATTTCAAACCCTGAATTGAAGCTAATTATAAATTCGCGTACAAATGAAAACAGGAAAAAAAATTGCAGACTGTAAAAGCTATACAGCTTTCTAATTGAGGTTTCAAGCTCTTGATACTTTAGATATATAAACCTGTCTCAGTAGAGGGCTAGAACTATCAGTTTTAGAAAGAACTGGTTCGCTCTAGAGCCAGGCAGAGTCACGTGAAGAACTATATTTAGACTAAGATGTGCTACCAACCAGTGCGCGGTGATAAACACGATTTTTTGAATTTTTGTTCGGGCAACTGGTGTCTGATTGAGGGTTAGAGTTCTATTTTTCCCCCCACTTTCTTCTTTTTATCTTTGAAAATAAAGTAAGTATTGAGTGATTTCTAGTGTTTTTGACTGAATGTGTATCCAATATCTTCAGTGGCCTTTGGTCTTGGACGCTAACTACTATGGGTGAATATCACGGTCATGTGACATGGATCGAGGCACGGATGGGCGTGGAGCAGAAGCACTTGCAAGTTGGAACAAGAACTGTGTACACATTATATATTATGTGTGTGTGTGTGGTGGGTGTATTTAGTTTGCGTTTTGTGTAAGTGAGTACGTTGAGGAGGTTAGGCGCAGGCAGCGATTGTGCAGGAACTACCGAGAGCGGGAAGATCCACCGTTTGAACATTTTGTCATTTATTGCACGGAGATTTCGGAAAAAAATAATGTTTACCTGTATAAGTTCCCAAATAAAAAGAGAATAGAGAAGACCAATGTGTATAATTATTTGTAAGAGAGATAGCGAGAGGCTGAGAGAAAGAAAAAAAGAGAGGGAGAGAGAGAAAAGGAACACACTTTTGATTTAATAGATTTCCCACTTTCCTAGACCGGAGAGAGAGAAAGAGAGAGAGAGAGAGAGAGAGAGAGAGAGAGAGAGAGAGAGAGAGAGAGAGAGAGAGAGAGAGAGAGAGAGAGAGAGAGAGAGAGAGAGAGAGAGAGAGAGAGAGAGAGAGAAAGTACTTTTGAATAAACCACCAAAGAAAGGGTTTAACAAGGAAAACGGACAAAGGCGAAGAGCTGAATGTCTCACAGTCGATCAAGTAGCTTACCATTCTGGTTTGAGATTATTATTTGCATTCAGCGCCAGGTCCATGAGATAAATGACCTAGAATCCGAAAACCCGGAGGAAAAAGAGCGGCCTTCCTTTGTTTTGGTATCTTCCTTGTGAAGCGAGGCAATTCACCATTACATAATTGCCTTTTTACTCCTTCCTCTCTCCCTGTCCTCTCCCTGTCCTCTCGCTCTCCTCTCCCTCCATATTCTTCTCTCTTCGCCTGACCTTTTTTTCTCTGCCTCTGCCTCTGTTTTATTGTTATCCCCGCTTACATGGTCGCGTGACTCTAGGAGAGCGGGTGTCTGTGCGGACCTTGAACGCGGGATGGGCGCGGAGTAAAGGGGTGAGAGGGAGGGGGGAGGGGGGAGAGAGAGACGGAGGTGTCATGCTAGAGGATATTCCCCAATATTTGCACGTAAATGGGCTTCCGGTGGAGCGAACTAGGGATGATGGCCAATCTATCTTGTGATCTCCTATGCTGTCTGTCCATTTATCATAATCATTGTAAACCTCCTTTTGTTTGCTGCCAAAGGAATCTTTGTGCATGGAGCTTAAATGCCCAGTCTATGCATGTTCGTGGAATGTGGCAGCTTACTCCAGAAAGATTATGTAGGTTGAAGACAAAATTACTCATTCACAGTGGCATCAGTCAAGTTTATTGCGAGGTTTACTGCTTAACTCAAAGTAAAGATGCACAATCTGACTGTCATAAAGGAATTAAGTAGAATGTCGCAGTGGAGCTTTGTGAATAGTTGTGAAGCACCGTAAAAAGAGATGATGCTGGTGGCATAATATGCTGGTTATATAGTTTGAACAAGATGCAGATAAGTTGCGGTACCTATTAAGCCTGTTTCAAAATTTTCTTCTTTTAGAATTATTAAGCATTTCATAAAAGGTCTTGCACAGCACTTTTGTGTTAAAGTGTTTTTAGAGATCATACCATTCTTTTGTCTCCCTGTGTTGACCAAACACTTTTTAATCGAAAAAATACCTACTCTCCCTCCAACTGAGAATCGTGTTTATAACAACAGCGCCCCTCGTCTTGCTCCTGATCTCTAGACCAGAACTTGTTTGAAACGTTTATAAACTATCAATCATATACGATGTGTTTCGGTTTATCTTTTATCCCTTGCATTAACAAGAAAGAGGATCTTACACGGATTATCTCTGAGCCCCAAATTGTTTGTCTTATATTGAACAATGAACACATAAATATTCTAGGGCAACTGAGGGAATATTTAAACACTCGTAACTAGTCTAACTGAACATAACACGAAACTCATAAACATTCGCATAAAGATTCTTTAGTTCTTTAGAGTTTGATCCATTCCAGATACCTGTAACCTGTCAAAACTTCAGCGCTATTTATTATGTTAACTTTCGTCTTTGCAATGCTCGTACAACTCATCATTTTGTTCTAGCACATTTTTACTTTTTTCTGTCCTACCTTCCTCACTAATCTAGGCACTCCCTCCTTCCTTCCACTTCTTCTTCTTCTTCTTCTTCTTCTTCTTCTTCTTCTTCTTCTTCTTCTTCTTCTTCTTCTTCTTCTTCTTCTTCTTCTTCTTCTTCTTCTTCTTCTTCTTCTTCTTCTTCTTCTTCTTCTTCTTCTTCTTCTTCTTTATTATTATTATTATTATTATTATTATTATTATTATTATTATTATTATTATTATTATTATTATTATTATTATCATTATCATTCTTCTTCTTCTTCTTCTTTCTTCTCTGTTCTTTTCTCCTTCTCTTCTCTCTATTTCTCCCTTTGTAACTTTCTCGAGCTTCTTCCCTCCTCTTTTTTTCTCCACGTCATTTGCCCTCTCTCCTTCTATGTTTACTCTTATTGGGTTAAGTTTCTTTCTCTCGCCTTTTCCCACTCTGACTTGATTTCCCCCATTCATCATATCTCCATCAATGTCAACCTCTCCCTCCCCCCCTCTTTTTTTTCTATGTAGCTTTTATGCCATCATCCGCGAGTACCCCCATCCTCCTCTCCTCCTGTCCCATCCATACAAACCATCCGCTTCTCTGTGCCACACAAGAGCCAGAGCCAGACACTGCGATCCATAAATTCCAATTGAAATCACAGTTTGCGACATGTGGAAGAAAATAAATGTTCATCTTTCTGCCACATAGACCTAGCAGCTCTTAAAAGGTGATACGTTTTCTCGATGGCTTGTGCAACTAACTTATGGCGACACCCTACCGCGACGGAACCTAGAGAGATGCGAAAATCACAGAGCTAGAAAGAGCATAAAGATCCTAGGATATCTAAATCAATGCATAATCTGGAGTTTAAAAAATCCTCTGCTGTTTTTTTATACCAACGGAAAGAAGAAGAGGGAAGCTACCTTGCAAGTCCCAACGCCAGTTGGTTAAGATATCACATTATGATTATTGCCATTATGCCGTTATTTTCCACGAGCTCTAGCTATCATTCTCACCGCGCCATACCAGAAAATGATGCGACATTTTCAAATTTCTTTTCTCCCCAAGAAGCACAAAGTTTGCAAACATAAAATTGCGGAAAAGAGTAGCATCAAAGAGAGAAATTCTTTGTTTAAACTGGTCAGCTTCTTGCCTTCTTTGGACACAGAGTTGATTAATTAAAACTCTTTGTCTATACTGGTCCGCCTTTTGGCTTCTTTTGACACAGAGTTCATCCATTATAACTATTTGTCTAAACTGGTGAGCTTCTTGGCTTCTTTTCTCAAAAAGTTCATCAAATAAAATTCTTTGTCTAAATTGATTAGCTTCTGGGCTTCTTTTCTCACAAAGTTCATCAAATTAAATTTTTTGTCTAAAGTGGTCAGCTTCTTGGCTTCTTTTCTCACAAAGTTCATTAAATAAAATTCTTTGTCCAAACTGGTCAACTTCTTGGCTTCTTTTCTCACAAAGTTCATCAAATAAAATTCTTTGTCCAAACTGGTCAGCTTCTTGGCTTCTTTTCTCAAAAAGTTCATCAAATTAAATTTTTTGTCTAAAGTGGTCAGCTTCTTGGCTTCTTTTCTCACAAAGTTCATTAAATAAAGTTCTTTGTCCAAACTGGTCAACTTCTTGGCTTCTTTTCTCACAAAGTTCATCAAATAAAATTCTTTGTCTAAATTGATCAGCTTCTGGGCTTCTTTTCTCACAAAGTTCATCAAATAAAATTCTTTGTCCAAACTGGTCAGCTTCTTGGCTTCTTTTCTCAAAAAGTTCATCAAATAGAATTATTTGTCTAAATTGATCAGCTTCTGGGCTTCTTTTCTCTCAAATTTCATCAAATAAAATTCTTTGTCTATACTGGTCAGCTTCTTGGCTTCTTTCTCACAAAGTTCATCAAATAAAATTCTTTTTCCAAACTGGTCAGCTATTGGCTTCTTTTCTCACAAAGTTCACCAAAATAAATTCTTTGGCTAAACTGGTCAGCTTCTGTTATCAAACCTTATTCGATCAGGGCGGGGCAGACAGTAACGTCAAGTTGCAACCCAACACTCGCCCACTGCCAGTGGAGGTCTGAAGCCGCACTACATACAGCAGGATTGGAGAGCTCCACCTCAGCCCCTGTAGCTCAACGTGTCGTCTGGTGACAATGTCTTCACTTGACAGCATGGTTCACTCGGCCAGTATCTTGTCGCTCGCTGTGCCACGACCATACTAGCGATTATTATCCAAACCATGCAAACAAAATGATTGTCTAAACCTCTAAAAGCTCAATACTGTTCGATACCATTTTCACAATACAAAAACATGAAGTGGAAAACAAATTGTAACCGTTTCTTTCATTTAAACTCGTTGGATGTCGTTCGTAGGAGAAGTTTAAAGACACACAGACACAAAACAAAAAAAGGGAACAACTAAAACCGGTTTTATGGCTGTGAACAGAAGTGGCTGATAATCTCAAGATGAACAGCCACCTGAAGTCAAGACACTGACCAACAGATGGAAAGATGACCCGTATCACGGGCAAGTAACTCCAACGGTTTGTTGCCGCCAAAGAATTTAGAATTACTTTAGCATGGAGAAAATGGAGGCTAACTGGCCCTTGCGACAGACAGATAAGAAACAGGTTTTGGAAGCCATTAGGTGTGTAAGGCGGAAGTAAAACACATTTTTGGGCGCACGTCTAATGGGGCAGGCTCTAAAGCTGTGATAGGTCGTAGATTAATCCTACTTCACCGCCTTAGGAAATTAACAAAAATCGGAATATCGAACAAATTAGAAACATAAAATAGGGAGCTTAAGGAACCTGTTCAAACAGTTATCTTCCATGGGACACGGGAACTGGGGAGTGTGTATGTGAGAGTTTCTTTCTCGTCTTTTTGATCTTCTCGTTCCATTGTAAAAACAGCAGTCGGATCTCAAGAATGATTCAGTCCATTTCAAACAAGATTTGTTTAGGATATTAAAGGGGCCGGCGCCGACTGGCTGTAACACCATCTGGAACAATAAACTGGGAAGTAAACGACACGAATGGCCGAGGGTTATGTTATATTTAAAACTGGAAGTTGTTTTCGGTAATTCACTTTTAGTAGGGGTGGGGGGCAAGGGGCGAGAGAGAGAGAGAGAGAGAGAGAGAGAGAGAGAGAGAGAGAGAGAGAGAGAGAGAGAGAGAGAGAGAGACAGACAGACAGACAGACAGACAGACAGACAAACAGACAGATAGACAGATTAATCAAGACAGAATGAGATACAGACAAAGAGACAGAGAGACAGAGAGACAGAGAAACAGAGAGAGATACAGAAAGAGAGAGAGAGAGAGAGAGAGAGAGAGAGAGAGAGAGAGAGAGAGAGAGAGAGACAGACAGACAGACAGAGAGACAGAGAGAGACAGACAGACACACACACACAGAGACAGAGAGGCTCGATCGTTCTTAAAAGCAACGAAAAAAAGTCCATTCGTCATCTACCTGCCAAACGTCAAAGAAAAAATGTCAAGATTGTTTCACTGGTTAATGTTCAAGCCAGCAAAGGCTCAAACTGACCTTTTGAAAGGGTTTTCCTTAATCTGGAGCAATTAAACTAACTGAATTCTGTGAGAGATAGACCTTACCTTGCAGATATTAAACATGTGGCTCTTGTGAGAAATCCTTTTTAGTTCAAATAAATGACAATTTATGTAGGGAGCACACAACTTTAATGTCCCCCCAAAAAACCGATTAACATCATTAATTCAGAGAATTCCACATGTCAGGAATACAGATGGCAAGCTATGAATTTAGAAAAAAAAGAGAGAGAGACAAATGAGAGAAGATAGTGTGGAGAATACAGGAGTAGGGAAAGACCGAATTGAGAATACAGGATGGGGAAAGATCGTATTGAGAATAAAGGATGGGGAAAGATTGTATTGAGAATACAGGAGTAGGGAACGACCAAATTGAGAATACAGGATGGGGAAAGTTTGTATTGAGAATACAGGAGTGGGGAAAGACCAAATTGAGAATACAGGATGGGGAAAGATTGTATTGAGAATACAGGAGTAGGGAAAGACCGAATTGAGAATACAGGATGGGGAAAGATTGTATTGAGAATACAAGATGGGGAAAGAGATGGGATGGGACTCTCTCAAGAGTATAGAAAAGAGGAGAAATGATTGAGAATCAAGTGAGAAAAGAACTTTTTCAGTAAACAGAGGTGAGAGTACTTGTAATGAATACAGAAAAATAAGAGAAATTGTTAATTACATTGAAAGAAGAGAATTTGTAAATATATTGAATGGAAGAGAACGTGTTGATTATATAGAATGGAGGTGAGTATGTTAAGGATATGAAACTAAAGAGAACGTGTTGATTATATAGAATGGAGGTGAGTATGTTAAGGATATGAAACTAAAGAGGACGTGTTGATTATATAGAATGGAGGTGAGTATGTTAAGGATATGAAACTAAAGAGAACGTGTTGATTATATAGAATGGAGGAGAGTATGTTAAGGATATGAAACTAAAGAGAACGTGTTGATTATATAGAATGGAGGTGAGTATGTTAAGGATATGAAACTAAAGAGAACGTGTTGATTATATAGAATGGAGGTGAGTATGTTAAGGATATGAAACTAAAGAGAACGTGTTGATTATATAGAATGGAGGTGAGTATGTTAAGGATATGAAACTAAAGAGAACGTGTTGATTATATAGAATAGAGGTGAGTATGTTAAGGATATGATATAAGAGGGGAGAGATTTTGTTTAGTATACTGGAGGACAGAGAGTTAGTTAAATATATAAGAAGGAAAAGATTTTGTTTAGTATTAGTGAAATATATAAGAGGGAAACGATTTTGTTTACTATACTGGAGGGGAGAGAATTAGTGAAATATATAAGAAGGAAAAGATTTTGTTTAGTATACTGGAGGGGTGAAAATTAGTTAAATAATTTTATAAGAGGAAAGAGATTTTGTTTAGTATACTGGAGGACAGAGAATTAGTGAAATATATAAGAGGGGAGAGATTTTGTTTAGTATACTGGAGGGGAGAGAATTAGTGAAATATATAAGAGGGGAGAGATTTTGTTTACTATACTGGAGGGGAGAGAATTAGTGAAATATATAAGAAGGAAAAGATTTTGTTTAGTATACTGGAGGGGTGAAAATTAGTTAAATAATTTTATCAGAGGAAAGAGATTTTGTTTACTATACTGGAGGGGAGAGAATTAGTGAAATACATAAGAGGAAAGAGATTTTGTTTACTATACTGGAGGGGAGAGAATTAGTGAAATATATAAGAAGGAAAAGATTTTGTTTAGTACACTGGAGGGGAGAAAATTAGTGAAATAAGAAGGAAAAGATTTTGTTTAGTATACTGGAGGGGAGAGAATTAGTAAAATATATAAGAAGGAAAAGATTTTGTTTAGTATACTGGAGGGGAGAGAATTAGTTAAATATGTAAGAAGGAAAAGATTTTGTTTAGTATACTGGAGGGGAGAGAATTAGTTAAATATGTAAGAAGGAAAAGATTTTGTTTAGTATACTGGAGGGGAGAGAATTAGTGAAATATATAAGAGGGAAACGATTTTGTTTAGTATACTGGAGGGGTGAAAATTAGTTAAATAATTATATAAGAGGAAAGAGATTTTGTTTACTATACTGGAGGGGAGAGAATTAGTAAAATATATAAGAAGGAAAAGATTTTGTTTAGTATACTGGAGGGGAGAGAATTAGTTAAATATGTAAGAAGGAAAAGATTTTGTTTAGAATACTGGAGGGGAGAGAATTAGTAAAATATATAAGATGGAAAAGATTTTGTTTAGTATACTGGAGGGGAAAATTGTTGAGAATTCACCTGAGGAGATTTGTTCAGATCATATTTTCTGTAAAGAAGCAAAAGACATGTTTGCAATTTACCTCATCATTTGTTTTCATACTTCGTATATTGTTTTGTTGAATTTTAACAATATTATAAGCGAAGAAACTCTCGATCTTAACTTGTCTGTATGTTAATTCCCTTGCAATAAAACATTGGTATTGTAACGAAAGTATTGAATTTTTTTTTCTAAAATTCAATTAAAATAATGCAGTTGTTTGTCTACATCTATCCGTTTAGACATTCTAACCTGTACGAACCTCGAGCAGTCACAGCGATAGTCGAGACATAGCCAGTAGCCGCATTGTAGTCTATCAGAAAACAGACAAAATGGAAGACTGAGGCAGACAAGTGAGATTCGACAACCGTTCTTCCCTGAACCCCAACCATTTTACAGCCAGCCAGAAACGATCTGAACCGCCAGGTTTGTGAGCGGTGACTTCTGCTCTAGTGTGCCGACACATCTATCTTCCAACTCCATCTGGACTTGCGCAGAATAATGTCGGTTGATCAGTCTCTAGCGGCGGGAAGTCAAGGTGCTCTATTGAGTCGGCACGGTTTCTCTGCATTGTGGCAGGAAATAGTAGATTCAGCTAACGTATGATGATCGGTTAGTTTGAAGAAAATTGCGCATCGTAAACAGATTGCGCTGTGCATTGTCATATATATGCTGAGTGTGAAACTTGGAAATCTGGTCATATGGACCAAATCATGATTATTTTAACACCAATATAGATGAAGCTATAAATGTTTGTAAACGAAGTTAAATGGAGTAATTGTATGAAACCACATTTTTTAAAAGATAACCAGTCACAATTCAATGTTAAAGATGACAAATACTGTGTTTATATCAAGTCCCACTGTAAATTATTCGAGTTAATTACACATTTTAACACAACATTTAACATTTTAATCCTAACTGGTTAAGCCAGTGGAAAGGTGCCAAGCTTTTTGGTTATTAATGTCAAAGAAAAACGACATGTTGCTTGTTAGGTACATCTTAACGTTATTTTGTGTGGCGTTATAAAAAAATGAGTGTAAAATATGACTGTTATAATGGGCATGTCTTTAATTATAGTGAGGTAAAGAAATTCTTCTTCTTCTTCTTCTTCTTCTTCTTCTTCTTCTTCTTCTTCTTCTTCTTCTTCTTCTTCTTCTTCTTCTTCTTCTTCTTCTTCTTCTTCTTCTTCTTCTTCTTCTTCTTCTTCTTCTTCTTCTTCTTCTTCTTCTTCTTCTTCTTCTTCTTCTTCTTCTTCTTCTTCTTCTTCTTCTTCTTCTTCTTCTTCTTCTTCTTCTTCTTCTTCTTCTTCTTCTTCTTCTTCTTCTTCTTCTTCTTCTTCTTCTTCTTCTTCTTCTTCTTCTTCTTCTTCTTCTTCTTCTTCTTCTTCTTCTTCTTCTTCTTCTTCTTCTTCTTCTTCTTCTTCTTCTTCTTCTTCTTCTTCTTCTTCTTCTTCTTCTTCTTCTTCTTCTTCTTCTTCTTCTTATTCTTCTTCTTCTTCTTCTTCTTCTTCTTCTTCTTCTTCTTCTTCTTCTTCTTCTTCTTCTGCTTATTATTATCATTCTTCTTCTTCTTCTTCTTCTTCTTCTTCTTCTTTTTTTTTTATACTACTACTACTATTATTACTACTCCTGCTACTACTCTTACTACTACTACTACTACTACTACTACTACTACTACTACTACTACTACTACTACTACTACTACTACTACTACTACTACTACTACTACTACTACTACTACTACTACTACTACTACTACTACTACTACTACTACTACTACTACTACTACTACTACTACTACTACTACTTTTTTTACTTCTACTATAAGTAAAAAGTTTAAAGATCCAGAGTTTGGGCAGTGCTTATCAGTGATAACGGAAAATTAGTCTTAAATTTTATTTAAAATTTCGTTCCATTAGAATGAAATATGTTGTAATGTAAATATTTCACCCCAGAGGCTCTAGCAACATGGGAATATAATGCTTTCCTGATTTCCATCAAATCGACGATAAGTGAAGCCCATATGGAGGGCATGTCCGAGCTCTATACTGAGCAGTCTCGGACACTTCACATTTAGATTATAGCATCATTTGTTATAATTTGTTATCTTTCCAATGCGACGTTCTTTGCAGCACTAGTAAACTTCAGCAACGGTGGGTGGAAAGGAGTAATAAAACATGCTATTATATTCCAAGGTCGAGATTTGTACCTGAGGGTAAACGCAATGTCATGGATTTTTTAGCCCGGATATTTTCAATCACGATAAAATTTTTATATTATTTATTCAATTATTTATTGATTGATTTGTATAACTGCTTTTTATTTCTACAATTATTTACGCTTTTATAAGTTTATTTATGTTTTCATTCATTCACTTTTGCATCGCAAAGCAGATGCCAATTTGTTACATTGGACGTTACACCTAAATTCCCCCAACAATCTCGCAATATGAAAAGTTCTGCACCAACTGGTAGGTTCATGGTGAGATCTAGATAACTGTTATCCCTACCTAGAAAACTCCTGGTAGAACAGCTTAGCAAGTCTGGGCCACAACAAGCCAAAAATTGGTCTCACTAATTTAGATCTCGATTTACCTCGTTAACAACGCATTGTTCTCGACCTGGCCAGCTCTGGCATCAACAACACAATAGTCATTCTTTGAGAGTCATTCAAGATCCAGACGTAAGGTCAGTCAGGGACAAAAAGGTTTACAGGATTTTCACATAGGTAAATTTTATGCTAGATTAGTATTTCACAGTATCAAACATTTGTTACTAAAATTATAATTATTAACTTAATTTTATTACCAATTTCCTCGCTTTTTTAGCCATGTCACTAGACTTGATGCCTGCATTTATTAGCCAAAATTGTTTTATAAAAAATTTTATTACTTTTTTAGCCTTTTCGCTTTTTACCTTTTTTTTCCTTTCTGTCTTTTTCAAAACCTTGTTGCACACACCTGTGGATTAATTTCCATATAATTCCCAGTTATTTTCTCCTAGTATTAACCCGTTTGCCCTACTAAACAGCCAAACAACAGAACAATTCCGACAAAAATGCCCACTGTCTACATGAGGTACTAAAAAAGCACATCTGGTCCAACACAGCATCAATCCTGAATGACCTCCAGCGCACGACTGTCTACATGAAGGATAGTAGAACGTCCAGCTGTCGATCAAGAAGAGCAAAAACCTGCCATTTCCAGAATATTCTTGTTTTCTTCAAGAACGGAATCATGGCTACTGATTCAAATCAGTGTATGTGTGTGTGTGGGAGGAAGGGCGGTGAGTGGCTGGTGGAGGGAAAGGGGGGTCAGATCTTGTACGAAACGTAGATCACAGAAGAAATGTGTAACTCAGCACCATCAAACCGAGAGAAAGTTCTCTTTTTTGATCGGCTCATAACGCACCTTTCCTATTTCAGAAATAAGATAAATTTCACATTTCAACTCTTTTGAATCATGGAATCCATGTCAATAATAGTGACGCAGATTTTAATTTTAGAAACGTGTTATTACAGCTGGATCGTAGCAAAAATAGTGAAACTTTTTTATCAACAGGTGTAAAAAAGCACAAAATAAACAAAAAAAGAAAAAAAGAAAAAGGTGTATGTTTAGGCAATGGTCGTAATTTTTTTTGTAATTTAATGTATAGTATGACATCATCTGTTGGTTTCATTAGGAAATTGTTCGCTTCTGACAGGGATTTCCTAATCTTCTTCAATGTTTAAAATGATGGGATGGACAACTAATCTCAGATAAATGGACGGCCGAAGTCCCCGAGGATTAAGTTGGTATTTGCTCAAAATTATTTCTTCTCTTTAAATCGGGTGGACTTGAGAGTCTGAGGTGGTCTGCCTTTGGCTGGTTGACACAAAATGGAGACCACGGGAGAAAGGGTTGGGGTAGGTCTTGAGTCTTGAAGCAAACTGAAGACCACGGGAGATTTGGGGGAAAGGGGGGGGGGGGGAGGGGGGTGCCTTCAGCATCAGTGGAGGCCGACCAGCTGTTTGTTTGGGAATCAGATATGCTGGAGCTTTGGGTAAACAATGAGTTGTTTTTGTTCCATTCCCGTAATCTGGTATTGGCCGATGTGTTTATATTCTATGTGGACCTAACTTTTTATATAGCAAATAGTGAGTCAATTCCTAAAGTGTTTTTCTGTTATCTTTTGAGAACTAGTCCATTAACGTATATTCTTAACTTCTATTTATATATTTGTGGAGGTCGGCGATATCAACCAAAGACTTCTTCATAAAATATTACGGTCAGATTTAGATATAATTAGTCTCTATAAGACTGATACTATTTAAACTTCTAAACCGTGCACATTCAGGTCGAGAAAAATACTTGCAAATTGTTCTCAGGACACTTTTATTCCTAAACAAGTTAAGCTGGAAACTTAAATCGATAGCCTTGTAAACTCGGAGTATCATGTGACCCAATTTACTTTCATCACTTCGTCTTGCGCCGTTACCATCAAGGATATTTGAATATTGCACTGCAAAAATGAGGACAGGTCGATAAGAATCAACAGAAATACTTGAGTTTTCACAATTGTGAGAAGAAGCCAAGGATAGAACGCGACTTGACAAATACATGTAGCTTCTGACCGCCATCAAATCCTCGGATGTGGCGTTCTCAGATCAGTAACTCACAAACCTGATGACCACAAATTCCGTGAAATCCATAAAGGTGGCAGGTATACAGCAAAGCGCCCACATTGATGTAGGACAAATTCTCCATGATATAAAAAATGCATTCACAATTATAGAAAAATTGCCCCCCCCCCCAACTTTTTTCTCCCCGGGATGACATATAAATTTTGTTCTAAAATCCCAGAAATGGGCCAAGATCCTGTGTTGAAAACAAACTATATCAAGATATAATTCAATGAAAACTCGATAGCTCTGGGGTTATGTCAAACAGTTACAACAGTCAGCCGCACTAGTACCAAGGCGCTAGATAACTCAACAGTTTTACCGCCCCTTGTACCAAGGCGCTAGATAACTCAACAGTTTTACCGCCCCTTGGACCAAGGCGCTAGATAACTCAACAGTTTTACCGCCCCTTGTACCAAGGCGCTAGATAACTCAACAGTTTTACCGCCCCTTGGACCAAGGCGCTAGATAACTCAACAGTTTTACCGCCCCTTGTACCAAGGCGCTAGATAACTCAACAGTTTTACCGCCCCTTGTACCAAGGCGCTAGATAACTCAACAGTTTTACCGCCCCTTGTACCAAGGCGCTAGATAACTCAACAGTTTTACCGCCCCTTTCGGTTTGAGTTTTGATCTTCATATCTCTATTATGTATGTCTTTAAGATTACAGAGATCGAAAAAAAAATCACTTAAAAATTTGCGCCTTGGAGTAAATTGATTAAATAAAACAAAACGTGACACTAAAATTTGTCGACACCGTCTCAGAGTCCTTTGATGCTTGAGTTTTATACACGTCGTTTCAGCTCTTCTGCCTTCTCTCCTCTCTAGATGCTATTTTGTTTCTGTGTAACAATGGCTCCCACAGAACCGCTGATGACATGTCTGAGTGGCTGCCATAAGATTATGTGGATTATCAAGACCACGCGCGCGGCTAAAATCAAGACCGATAGAAACCAAGACTGTGGTGAGAAACTGGGGATTAACATCTATTGGGAATGTAGATGTTTACAAACTATCATATTTTTGCTTTGTTGTTCAGGATTGTTGTTAAAAAATAGCGCGTGAAAAAAAGTCCTTATAAAAAAATCATACCAGACGCAACCTTTTCTCTCCAGTAGATCATCAGTGTCTCCGGGACGGAGGGTGCTGGTGTGTGTGTGTGTGTGTGTGTGTGTGTGTGTGTGTGTGTGTGTGGGTCTGTGTGTGTGTGTGTGTGTGTCGTGGGAAGGGAAAAAAGGGGGGGGGGGGGGAGGCGGAGAGGAATCCAGGTTCCGGTGCAGCATTTTGATCATTCAACGACCAGCTTTATCATTGGTTTATGACGTAGGGGAAGATGCTGCTAATGTTCGACACGCAATACATGCGTCATCATGGCGAATCTCGTCTTTGTCTACAGCCCCCCCTCTTTCCTTTTTCCCTTTTCTCTGAAATCTCTGAAGCTCCTCCATGTCTTCTCAAGGTTAGGTTAACAAGTACGGACAAATCTCACACGTATGAGGCGAAAGTGAGATAAGTTTCGGGCTGATGGGAACTGGTCCTGGCCAGCGCTAGACTGAGATTGTCAGGTTTGACGTGGAGTTTCTCAAATACATTGGGGTGGTAGTTTGTTAAAGTGCTTGCCCCTAGACTGGCAGATGTTGTTTAAAAAGTTCCAACTCTATTCTCTGTTGCTGTATCAATGCCTTTCAACCAAGTGAGGTTTTCGCCACGCTAAAACAAACCATAGATGACCTTATGTTTCTAGCACCCCACAGTTATTGTCATCACAAAAACCAAGCACGTCAATTCGACATGCGCTATTGTCTTCTCTGAATGAATTCTAATAAAAATATCAAGCGTGATCTGATTTACTCCACAGTTTCCAACAGCCACACGTAGATCAACTGGATCTGAAATACAGAGAAACTGCATGCATAAGTGCTTTAACAAACATAAAACACCAAGAGGATGAGCAATACCTTTTCTGATGGTCACACTGCGCCAGCGACTCTTGCTTGCCAGGCATCATGAACCCTAAAACCAGTCACAAGACTTCGTTAGGCTTTTTCTAATGATTGACTTTTGCGTTGTTAAACTTCTCATGATACAATATTTACATCTAAAACGTGAACCAAAAGACGAATAAGTAACATATTGGTAAGTTTCAAATCGCTTTTTACTCTCTTCGATTCTCAAGGCCGCACTGACGCTACCCCATGTTCAGCATTCCCAAATTTCCTTTTGGATAACGAATAACAAAAATGCAGCATAGCGTCACAAACTATTGTCAATGTGGCGGAGAGGAAAGATTGACAGATAAAATTTGCACATCCTCACCGCCACTCTTTTAAGTTGTTCATTCCATAAATTAGAGGAAAGGCTGCACCCATTACATCTCTAGATTTCCCGCGAAGCGAAATCCTTTCAATTAATTAAAGTGCTCACCTCAAACTTGTACGCAATTTGCTGAAATGAAAAGCTGCAAAGCTTTCGACTAGATTGAATTCAAACAACCGTTTTTAAAGATGCATTAGAGTTATCTGGTTGCAGCGGGGAAACCCAGAGAGCTAAGGCCTCCTCTTTTATATTAATGGAAATTCCGGTAGCAATTTCAGCTCCTCCTCTTCGTGGGGAACAACATTTTTTGTTTGTTTTGTAATTTATGTTGTTGTTTACTTGACTGATTGAATGATTTATTGTTTCACAGAATACATTCACATACACAGTCCATTATGAGTGGTGATCTTTTGCCATTGTGTAATAACCACATTTTTTGGTTTGTTTTGTAATTTATGTTGTTGTTTACTTGACTGATTGAATGATTTATTGTTTCACAGAATACATTCACATACACAGTCCATTATGAGTGGTGATCTTTTGCCATTGTGTAATAACTGCTGGAGCAGACACTATGATTTCAGAACACTAAAGTCATGTTCTGCTCTCTTCCTGAAATGGGATTCGTAAGCGAGGGCTGGCCGTCGCCAAATTACTCTAAACACTATTAATATATATATATATATATATATATATATATATATATATATATATATATATATATATATATATTTGTTTACTTTAATGAAAACGTTAAATGAGTAGCATAAGGTATTTCGTTTTTTTGCAGTAGCATCTTAATTGTTTCACTAAACCGTAACGTTTGTAAACACTCGATAAAGCTTGCATGCGTCTGTCATCTTGTGAGGTCTAGTTTTATTTACCTATTTATTGGCAACATAGAAAAATCTCTAGAGTTAGGGTTAGGGTAAGGTTTAGATTTATAATTTGATGCTCCATTGATTACCCTCCCCCTGGACTACTCTTCCTGCCATCATCTTGGTCAGCACTAGTACTTGTGAGTCTATGTAGTTTATTTACTCAAGAGGGATTTCTCCACTTTTTGGCAAATCAAGAAAAATCCCCAGCAAACTAACCGCCAATAATTTTTGTCCACTGTTTATGAGAGTGATCGCTGTGTCCAACATGTGCCGCCGCTCTGTCTCTGCTGGATAATGGGAGAAAAAATAGATATTGGGCGACAAGCGGAAGTCTTTCGTTCCATCCGGGTTGATTAACTCGATGGTTCCAGAAAAACAACTATGGTACCGGAACGTTGTGCCGCTCTGTCTTTCTCTCTGTCTCTGTCTCTGTCTCTATCTGTCTCTCTCTGTTTCTCTCTCTCTCTCTCTTTCTCTCTCTGTTTATCTGTCTGTCTCTCTCTCTTTCTCTCTCTCTGTATCTGTCTCTCTCTTTCTCTCTGTGTGTATATGTCTGTCTGTCTGTCTCTTTTTCTCTCACTCTGTATCTGTCTGTCTGTCTCTCTCTTTCTCTCTCTGTATCTGTCTTTCTGTCTGTCTGTCTCTCTCTCTCTGTATCTGTCTCTCTCTTTCTCTCTCTGTATCTGTCTGTCTGTCTCTCTCTGTATCTGTCTTTCTGTCTCTCTCCCTCTCTCTCCTTGTAGCTGTCTCTCTCTGTATCTGTCTTTCTGTCTCTCTCTCTCTCTTTCTCTCTCTCTCTGTATCTGTCTCTCTCTTTCTCTCTCTGTATCTGTCTGTCTGTCTGTCTCCCTCTCTCTCCTTGTAGCTGTCTCTCTTTATATATATATATCTGTCTCTTCCTATCACCGTCTCTGTCTTGTCTCTCTCTGTATCTGTCCCTCTGTCTCTGTCTCACTGTCTCTGTCTCTCTATGTCTCTTTCTCTCTGTATCTGTCTCTCTCTGTATCTGTCTCTCTCTGTCTCTGTCTCTCTCTCTGTCTGTGTCTCTCTGTGTCTTTGTCTTTCTCTGTCTCTGTCTCTGTCTCTGTCTCTCTGTCTCTGTCTTTATCTCTCTCTCTCTGTATCGGTTTCTCTCTCTGTCTCTCTGTCTCTGTCTTTGTCTCTCTCTCTGTATCTGTTTCTCTCTCTCTGTCTCTCTATCTCTGTCTTTGTCTCTCTCTGTATCTGTTTCTCTCTCTGTCTCTGTCTCTGTCTTTCTCTCTCTGTCTCTGTCTGTCTCTGTCTGTCTCTGTCTCTGTCTCTCTCTGTCTCTGTCTCTCTCTCTGCCTCTGTCTCTGTCTGTCTCTCTCTGTCTCTGTCTCTCTCTCTGCCTCTGTCTCTGTCTGTCTCTGTCTGTCTCTGTCTCAGTCTCTCTCTCTGCCTCTGTCTCTGTCTGTCTCTGTCTATCTCTGTCTCTGTCTCTCTCTGTCTCTGTCTCTCCCTGTGACTCCCTCTGTCTCTGACTCTGTCTCTCTCTGTATCTGTCTTTGTCTCTCTCACTGTCTCTGTTTCTCTATGTCTCTGTCACTGTCTCTCTCTCTGCCTCTTTCACTCTTTCTTTCTTTCTCTCTCTCTGTATTTGTCTCTTTGTTTGTCTCTGAATCCGTCTCTGTCTTTCTTTCTCTTTGTTTGTCCCTGTATTTGACTCTGTCTCTCTATCTTTCTTTCTATCTCTCTTGGTCTCTATTTCTCCCTGTGACTCTCCCTGTCTCTGTCTCTGTCTCTCTCTGTCTCTGTCTCTCGCTGTCGCTGTGTCTGCCTCTGTCTCTGTCTCTCTGTCTCTGTCTCTCTCTGTATCTGCCTCTGTCTCTCTCACTGTCTCTGTTTCTCTCTGTCTCTGTCTCTGTCACTGTCTTTGTCTCTGCCTCTTTGACTCTCTCTCTCTCTCTTTCTCTCTCTCTGTATTTGTCTCTTTGTTTGTACCTGTATTTGACTCTGTCACTCTGTCTTTCTTTCTATCTCTCTCTGTCTCTGTCTCTATCTGTCTCACTCCGTCTCTCTCTGTGTTTCTCTCTCTCTCTCTCTCTCTCTCTCTCTCTCTCTCTCTCTTTCTCTAGTAATAGCGGAAGCAACCCACTGGAATACTTGCATAAAATAGATTTATACATTTATGGTGATCAAATCCAAAGTGACAAACTTGTCAAGGAAATAGTAGCTAAAAAAAGAAAAACACAACAAAATAATTTGTCAGCTTTCTCTCACTCGCTCTTTTGTTAGGTGTTTATCATTGTTACGGGATCGTTCTTTGTAACTTTTTGTTTCTAATATAAGTACACAGATATTGGCAAACTTCATCCAATGATTAACCCAAACTCTGGTGTGAGTTAAACTAAATGAATAGATAGTTTATTCTTAACAGGAAATTGAGAAAAAGGGACTATTCAATCAAGTAAAATAAATATAGGACTACTTTATGTACAAGAAACAATGAGATTTGATCATCATTTTTGCAATTTAAGTATCATAAGTATAACAATACTTTTAATTAATCAACACATCAGCGGCATCCTCTTGACAATAAACCTGGCGCTCCCAGTTGTCTCAACACTTAGTGCGCACATACTCCCTAGATGCTCTTGGAAGGCTAGTTGCTACTGAACTCTAGACACAGACTAGGATCAAGCAAAAGTTCCACTGCAACTGATCACTTCCCGTAAACACAGATACGGAGGACTTGTTTTTTTCACAAAAAGAAAAGAGTTTTGTGTCTCGTATTTCCTCGAAATACTCCTGTTTTTCAGCACCACCGACAACTCGGCCACAAGTGTAGTGAGTCCACACGTACACACACTACACAGAATTCCCAACTCGGGCTGCCTTTACCGACATCTCGGCCACACGTGTAGTGAGTCCACACCTACACGCACTCACACAAAGTTCCCAACTAGGGCTACCCTTACCGACAACTCGGCCACACGTGTAGTGAGTCCACACGTACACACACTACACAGAGTTCCCAACTAGGGCTACCTTTACCGACAACTCGGCCACACGTGTAGTGAGTCCACACCTAGACGCATTCACACAAAGTTCCCAACTAGGGCTACCCTTACCGACAACTCGGCCACACGTGTAGTGAATCCACACGTACACACACTACACAGAGTTCCCAACTCGGGCTACCCTTACCGACAACTCGGCCACACGTGTAGTGAGTCCACATCTACACGCTCTCACACAGTTCCCAAGTCGAGCTACCCACACCGACAACTCTTCCACATGTGTAGTGAGTTCACACCTACACGCACTCACACATAGTCCCAACTCGGGCTACCCTCACCGACAACTTTTCCACACGTGTAGTGAATCCACACTTATACGCACTCACACAGAGTTCCCAAATCGGGCTACCCTCACCGACAGGTTCAGCCACAAATGCAGTGAGTCCACACGTACACGCACTCACACAGAGTTTCCAACTCGGGCTACCCTCATCGACAACTCGGCCACACGTGTAGTGAGTCCACACGTACACGCACTCACACAGAGTTCCCAACTCGGGCTACCCTCACCGACAGGTTCAGCCACAAATGCAGTGAGTCCACACGTACACGCACTGCACAGAGTTCCCAACTCGGGCTACCCTCACCGACAGGTTCAGCCACAAATGCAGTGAGTTCACACCTACACGCACTCACACAGAGTTCCCAACTCGGGCTACCCTCACCGACAGGTTCAGCCACAAATGCAGTGAGTCCACACGTACACGCACTCACACAGAGTTTCCAACTCGGGCTACCCTCATCGACAACTCGGCCACACGTGTAGTGAGTCCACACGTACACGCACTCACACAGAGTTTCCAACTCGGGCTACCCTCACCGACAGGTTCAGCCACAAATGCAGTGAGTCCACACGTACACGCACTGCACAGAGTTCCCAACTCGGGCTACCCTCACCGACAGGTTCAGCCACAAATGCAGTGAGTCCACACCTACACGCACTCACACAGAGTTCCCAACTCGGGCTACCCTTACCGAAAGCTCGACCAAACGTTTCTCTTCACATTTGCTGTGGTCAACAATGAGTTTAGACAGCTCCTGTTGGCGTTTCTCTTGGTCTCATGCTATTGGCCAAATCTTCATCCAGCAATAGCTGCGGAATTTGACAGTCATTCAGTCCATTATTCCTCCCATGCCCCAGCCATCTCAGACTCTAGGAGAACATGATGGCTTCAGACGTGCCAGATTTACCCAAACTAGTACTTCACCATTGCTGTTCTCGTCGCGCCATGTTAGACCTTAGAACTCACGGAGAAGTCTGAGGTGAACAATATCTCATCGTTTCCCTGACTGGCATGCCATCATGGAGCGTAGCGATGGGATGTACCAGTCTAAGGATGCGGACAACTAAACACCATCCATGGTCCTGATCTGCTTTATCAAACTGAGGCCGTTGAAACATCAAAGAAGGTTGGCGGTAATAGTTTTTCTTTCGCCGCTAGTTTTCTTGAAGCTGAGCGATTTGAGCTGACCTGTCCTTGACTCCTCCACTAAGACTCGTTCTGAAGTCACCCACCCATGATGCTCGCTCAAGATTCACCAGTGATGTTCACACAAGAGAGCTGATGCTCCTATAGTCGTCACGGTCTTATATGCCTCCCTTACTTTCTTTGAAAGTGTTGATACTGGTATCTCACATACTTTGGGGATTTCCGGCTCCACTTTGCAAGTTGTAAGTAACTTTTGTTGATGCAGGGGAGAAGCTCTTTCTTCTCTAGTTTCACATTCCACCAGATATGTTGTCATCATTTTTATGGGTGCTTTTCCTCGGACACGGTCCTCGATTTAAGTAGAGTTCTATTTTGTTAATAATATATATATATATATATATATAATAATATCGAGAAGCTGAAGAGGACTTCTTCAAGGTGTCTTTCATTCTGAGGTATAATCAGAGTAATGTTTCACTCTTCTTTCCAATTGCTTTCTCTTGTACGTCAGCTGTTTTGGCCCGACTGTAAACTTGATAGGTGCAAAATGGATAAAAAAGACCTTGGTCCTAGCAGTTCGTGACTTTCTAATTTTTGTTTAATATTGGTCGCGGAAAAAGCAAAGCTTTTAAACTGCTTGGGGCAGATAATAGAGAACATAATGTTGCTCAGCTACAAATACAAAGCACAACGACAAGCGACGAACCCCTATTGTATTCGCTTCTTCTAAAAACGAGTTTAAACTCGCCTGTGCAATAATCGATTCGATACCTGGGTGTTGCAAAATTACGTTTGTAATCGTCTGATGGCGGCTGTGAAATAATCGAATCTATACCTGTTTGAGAGAGGTGTTACAATATGAGACCCGTAATCGATCGCCAGTTGTCAGGTCGACTCCAGCCCAGCATGCTGGCCAGACCAGCTGGAACGTGCTAGAACAGAAGCGAAACAGTCAGTGGTCTGTCTGAGGAGATGTTGGTTGGCATTAGCTCCTACTTTATTCTGATCTCTTTGCTTCTCTCTCTCTCTCTCTCTCTCTCTCTCTCTCTCTCTCTCTCTATATATATATATATATATATATATATATATTTCTCGCTGTCTATTTATCTATCTGTTTCTCGCTATCTCTCACCTTTTCTCTCCCGGCTTTTCCCTTCGTCTATATTAGTCGTTCTATCCGTTACTGTGATTTCAGTTGCCTTTTTAACCTCTTTATTTCTCTTGAACTACCTTCCCCCAACCCTCTCTCCCTCTCTCTCTCTGTCTCAAATATATATATATATATATATATATATATATATATATATATATATATATATATATATCGCCTAGCCTATCCAAAATTCAAACTTGACAATACAAGGTTAAAATATGTTTATTTACGTATTAACCGTAACCGATAGACTAAGGCGGATAAGGGAGCTGCACCATTATATCAGATTGTTAGCACAGAAAGTCTGTTAATCTGTTTATCTGTCTATCTATCTTTCTTTCTATCTATCATATTTCTTTCCATTCGTTTAATTATTTATCTAGTTATCTATTTGTCTATCTGCTTAACCTGTTATCTATCTATGCTTCAATAAATTTACCCACATCTATCTATCTATTTCTTCACCTATTTATCTACCTTTTTTTCCGTCTTTCCATCCCATTATCTTACTATCCATTGATCCATCCTACATGACAAAAGATGATAAAGATGCCTGGTGATAAAGACGTCGATTGGAGCGTGGTGGGAGTGAACTAAACAGTTAATGAATTAATGCGGGGAACCATAAAACAGTTCATTACATTAGTGCTTTCAGCAAAGTTATGTGATCCACATTATGTTTCATTTGATAGCTATATTTTAGGCTTCATCACCATTTCAAAGTATGATTAAGTTGCCTCTTGTTTACGATGTCATGTTTCACTGTTTTTTTAAAACGTCCCTTGATATTGCAAGCAATGGATGAACATTTTTTTTATAATGAGTTAAATATCTCTAGATTAATATCCTACGAACAAAAGAGAACAATATACTCACCAGAATTTAAAATTCTAGCGTATCATTTGGGCTATCAAATATGAAATAAAGTTACGTTTGGATCGCTGACTGGCTACATGACCTATCACATAATCTATCACATACTTTAAAAAAAAAAATTCTTCTCTCACTCTCTCTCTCTCACTTTCTCTCCCGCACTCTAGCTAGCTCTCCTTCTCCATCTTTCCCTTTATGCATATTTATTTTTTTCTTTCTCTCTTCCTCATACTTTCTCAACCCCTTTCTGTCTCTCTTCTAGACCTATCACATTCATTTCATTTTTTCTAAAACCCCGAATCTCGATCCGTGCCGTAATAACATTGAATCCAATACCGCAAACTTTGTAAACTGTCTTTACTGAGTAAACCATCTCCATCACTCTTGCCCAATCCCTAATCGCGATAGTTCACTCAACTTCGCCCTTTCACACAAGTGAGCCCAGATGAATGGAGACAATCTACAACCTTAGCCTGATAACTTTGCACCAACACAGGGAAATAGGGGAAACCCCACTTCTCTCTCAAAAAGCCTAACCATCAAACTCTATTCACGCAGCCTGGTCAGAAGCAGTTAAGAACCAGTGGCGCCTTTACTTTGACAAAGTGGTTTTCAAGTTTTTTCTTGTTTTCGTTTTTTACCCATTTCATCTTGTTCCACATTTGGTTTTATGGGTCAGCTAGGGTTATCAGTGTAATGGTTTTTTCGCCCCTCACAACGCACTCCATTCATAATCCTCAACTTCATTTATTGTGAGCTCTTCAGCTAGAGAGTACATCTTAATATACCTTCGAAATCAATCTTAAAGATCGAAAGTCTTGTTTTTTAACTTATCAAACTAAACTGCCAGTCTATGGCCCACTCACTCAGACTCTTTTTCACTGCCTCTTGTTCTCTCTCTCTCTCTATTGTTTACTCTCTCTCTCTCTCTCTCTCTGTCTCTCTCTCTCTCTCTCTCGCTCTCTCTCTCTCTCTGTCTCTCTCTCTCTGTATGTATATATATATATATATTTTTTTTTTTTTCACTTTCCGACTATCTTCTTTCTCCAATTGTCTCTGTTTCTGTCTCCTATCTTTCTTTCTGTGTCTCTTTTTGTAGGCTTCTCTTTTTTATCCTGTATCTATTATTGCCTTGGTCGACTTATGTTTGTCTGTTCATCTGTTTTCGTCTCACTTGGTCTGCGCCTCTATCTCACTCTTTCTCTGTCCGTGCCTTCCTTCTCTGTACTTCCCTCTCTGCCAAACTCCCCACCTAAGTGACCATGGTAAAACCATAACAACCTGTAACCCCGATATTAGTTCTGGACTTTGCCTCACAACCGTCAGAACATGTACCTAGACCCATTCATCAAACTGATTGAGATAGCACTGGGTTGGTGATGGGTTGTCCACATGATTGTTAGTTTTTCAGTTTCTGTAGAATTCAAACTGCGCAGTCACAAATATTCTTTTCATTTTTTTTTCTTATTTTTCATTTTTTCTTTGTTCATTTACTTTATTTTATTTTATTTTATTTTATTTTATTTATTATTTTTTGGGGGAGGGGAGGGGAGGGGAGGTTGTTTTACTGTTCTTTGCTTGATAATAAATGTGCTATTATTATATTGCTGTCGAACAAGCTTTTCAAAATGTATGTTTAAAGCTAAAGGCTTGTAAATAATTATGTAAGTCTACTATTTCGAACAAATAAAAAATGACACACACACACACTATTGAAATCATACATGAAATTGAATGTGACAGTTCAATATTATCAAAGGTTTTACATTCTAGAAGAACATGAGTGTAACTAGAGGCATTCCTCACTGGTCGCCCCGAGAAAACTATCAGTTATATATGCAATAACTGGAGCAACCTCTCCCAAGAACCATTCTTTTCTCAAGCATTTTGAGCCGCTCCTAACCAACCACTGTAGGCCTGAGTGCTCTACCTTTTGATCTACCTGGCTCTGAGAAAGGATTGTGGGGAAAAAAAAAGGAAATAGGGAGTAGGTGGAGTTGGCAGATTAGGTGCAGACAGAACAGTCTATTGTTGACTAACAACTTTTGAAATAGTTCTTTCTCTCATGTTTAACTTTGCCATCTGCAACACCTTTGCTAATTTATCCGTTAACTTATAGCGCTTTCAAGAAGTGAGAAAGTGACAGATGCCAAAACAGACTTGATGATACGTTATTATATAACATAAAGTGTTTAGTTTTTCACTTTATTTGCTCGCATATTCTCGCACATTATCGCATATTCTCGCACAGTATCGCATATTCTCGCAAGCTGTTGTGCTAGATCTCAGCTGAGCTCCGAACAAAACGCACTGCGTCAAGATATGACGCTTAACAACAGCAGATTGGACACGTACCCCTCTGGAAAAAGGGGGGGGGGGGTGAGGGGGCTTTAGTCCATTGACTATATCACTGGGATTTTCCCTTCAAATGTGAGTAGGAGATCAAAATTAAAAATTTAAAAAAAAATCAGAAAGGGTTAAAAACCGCTGGTTTTCCCTGTTGATAAAATTCTATTAGATAGAGTGGTGATGAAGGTTTCATCAAGATTCAATATGAAAATTCAGTTAAAGAACATTTTTTGTAATATTTTCATTTTTTTTTCTTCTCTGTCTCCCTTTCTCATACATGTTGATATTTTTCTTTTCAATGTAATTCTTTTTTATTTTTTTTTTAACCTATCTATTTCTAAATTTTGAAAGTGTTTTGTCATGTGGTCTCAGAAGCTGTCGGGGAGTCGGGGAAGAAAGGCTAGCGATGAAACATGATGGTTTTGAGACTTTTTGTTTCCCATACCAGGCTTTAGAGAGAATAAATATTTCAGTATATCTCAAGGCTTACTCAAGGTACAGATATGGTGAGACCTCATTCTGACTGTCCTTTTCCATGACGAAAATTGGACTTTAACTCCTTCCATCTTTATGACAGAGTGCAGTAGCTGTGGTATCGAATGCTCTAGCTTGATTTATCTGATCAGCGCATATCGATAAAGGCTCAAGATATCTCATTTATTGCATCTATGTAAACGTGTGCTCTCTGTTGAAAATAATTATAAAATAGCTCTTCAATAAAGCCTCTCTAATACTGCGTTTCTCATCCAAAAGTTCTGGGCTGTTGGGCTGTATAATTTGCCCTGAAATCTTCGATTCACGTAAAAGACAAAGGCTTATTGCAGGCCAAGGTGAATAATAATAATATAAAAAAAAAAAAAAAAAAAAAAAAGACAAGCAAAAAAAAATGTTAGCCTAAGCGTTGTATCGCCTTGTCCATTTTACTTTTTCTGAGTAAGGTTAGAGTAAAACCGAGAAAACGAATTCTGTGTGAAAGCTACCGGTCACGTGTCTGCGAGTGTTTTCAGGGCCGCGTGATTGACATGGGCAGTAACCGACCAGATCTCAGAGCACTGACTATATCGATCATATACTAAATCATTCTAATATCGATGTGATCATATAACTACATTGCGGTGTGACTTGAGATTAACACCGACACAATCTCCTAATAACCGACACAATCTCCTAATAACCGACACAATCTCCTAATAACCGACACAATCTCCTAATAACCGACACAATCTCCTAATTTTGTTCCTCTCCACTGAAGCATAGAGCACGAGCCTCGCGCCTGAACACCCCGGCCGTTCAGTAAAGTAGACAGCAACAAAAGGTTTTCCACACTCAGTCATGGTTTCCTCTGCTGAAGAACTCTTCTATCTACTCTACGCCGTACATTGATCGGTCACACCTTCCTGTAGATGTGTTGCAAAACACGAAGAGTTCAGTGTCTGCCAAATTACAACCCGCCAATTGATTTCACTACCGCCAAACTGCTCGACTGAGAAGTAGAGAATTACGATACTGGACTGTTTAGCTCTGAATAGAGATCACTTGTAAATAAAAACAACAACAAAACATTCATAGGGTTTAGATACGCACCACCGAATCATTGTTTTCTACTGATTTAAACAATCCATCATTAATTGAGGTAAGCGCGCTCCTCTTGCTCATTCAGCCCCCGACGCCTTCCCCGTCTGCATCATGTGACACCGCATCCATGTTTTCCGGTATGGTTTAACGTCTATTGGTTCCAGGTAAGATTGGGAAGGGATAACAAAACATTTCAAGTTGTTTTCTTTTTAATCTATGTGCGGCCTCTCTGATACATGCGTTGGGAAAAGCAAAAGCAAACTCCTGAATTCAAGGCGTGCTGTGCGCTCTCTTGCTCCCAATTTGCGAACCGAAAAGAGCAAGCGCTGCTTTAGGGAAGAGAAACCTTGAATATTTTCACCTTCTATTGGGAGGAAAAAGATAATCTAATTTTTCACTGTGGTTATAATGTTTATAATCTTTCGTGCTAAAAAAATATTTTTTTTTAAATTAACATTTTTCACTTGTTTTTCAGGAACGTGGTAGATCTAAAACTTTTATAATCGCTAAAATGTCATTTTTGTAAAGTGTAGGGACTAAAAATAGCGCATTTTTCGGACCATGCTTAATAAGACATGTCCAGTTATCATTACCCTTTGGTTTGGAAATTTTTTGTGAATAATATCTAGACTTCACACCAGCTTCACTGACCGAATCACTAACTTTCACCACCGACCAAACTTTCTTATTTCACCAGAGGACGATCCAGTAGTGTTTTGGTTCTTTTTACTTGATCAACGCATTTCATAGAAACGAGAAGTGATAAAATAAAGATCAGCCATAACATTTTTCAGGTAAAAAAAAAAACAAAAAACCTTCAAGTTCAGACACAAGGAGATGATTATGACTTTAAGCTAAGAAAATTGATAACTGCAATCGAATTTTTTTCTAATAAATCCACGGAAAGTACTCACAGCTCTGCAATATTTTCAGTTTGCACTTAGGATCAAGAAATCACAATCTGAGGTCTTGATTTAGTACTGATCTCTCAAGCACCTGCTGAGCAAGAACAATTACAATGGTGAAAGAAAATGATTCGATTTCTTGTGTGAACAAATCTGCAGGATTATCCGTATCGAATCTTGTAAAGCCCGGTTCGATACTTAATTACAAGAAATAACAGGTGCAAGATTTATGGCGAAAATTACTGGAAAAGAGAACGAAAAATGATGACCCGAAAGGCAAAAATTAAATAACTGGAAGAATGAGGGAGAAGATGATGGCAAGAGAGTAATAGAAGGAGAAGAAGAAGAAGAAGAAGAAGAAGAAGAAGAAGAAGAAGAAGAAGAAGAAGAAGAAGAAGAAGAAGAAGAAGAAGAAGAAGAAGAAGAAGAAGAAGAAGAAGAAGAAGAAGAAGAAGAAGAAGAAGAAGAAGAAGAAGAAGAAGAAGAAGAAGAAGAAGAAGAAGAAGAAGAAGAAGAAGAAGAAGAAGAAGAAGAAGAAGAAGAAGAAGAAGAAGAAGAAGAAGAAGAAGAAGAAGAAGAAGAAGAAGAAGAAGAAGAAGAAGAAGAAGAAGAAGAAGAAGAAGAAGAAGAAGAAGAAGAAGAAGAAGAAGAAGAAGAAGAAGAAGAAGAAGAAGAAGAAGAAGAAGAAGAAGAAGAAGAAGAAGAAGAAGAAGAAGAAGAAGAAGAAGAAGAAGAAGAAGAAGAAGAAGAAGAAGAAGAAGAAGAAGAAGAAGAAGAAGAAGAAGAAGAAGAAGAAGAAGAAGAAGAAGAAGAAGAAGAAGAAGAAGAAGAAGAAGAAGAAGAAGAAGAAGAAGAAGAAGAAGAAGAAGAAGAAGAAGAAGAAGAAGAAGAAGAAGAAGAAGAAGAAGAAGAAGAAGAAGAAGAAGAAGAAGAAGAAGAAGAAGAAGAAGAAGAAGAAGAAGAAGAAGAAGAAGAAGAAGAAGAAAAAGAAGAAGAAGAAGAAGAAGAAGAAGAAGAAGAAGAAGAAGAAGAAGAAGAAGAAGAAGAAGAAGAAGAAGAAGAAGAAGAAGAAGAAGAAGAAGAAGAAGAAGAAGAAGAAAAAGAAGAAGAAGAAGAAGAAGAAGAAGAAGAAGAAGAAGAAGAAGAAGAAGAAGAAGAAGAAGAAGAAGAAGAAGAAGAAGAAGAAGAAGAAGAAGAAGAAGGAGAAGAAGAAGAAGAAGAAGAAGAAGAAGAAGAAGAAGAAGAAGAAGAAGAAGAAGAAGAAGAAGAAGAAGAAGAAGAAGAAGAAGAAGAAGAAGAAGAAGAAGAAGAAGAAGTAGAAGAAGAAGAGAAGGAGGAGGAGGGGGGGAAAAAGGAGGGGAAAAAAGAAAGAAAGAGGAATAGGTCAACAACAAATGTAATTTTCCGATAATTTTTTTGTCTACAGATATTTCGTTATGACACGAGCCTGCTGCACTGTACTTTCACCGAATCCTCAGACCTGCAGGACAGGAGATGATGGTATCAGAGAACTTGGAGGAATAATATCAATTCTAAACAGGGATACCTACTGCTGTCACATTTCCTCCATGATTTAGTCTGACATGAGATTTCCATCCTAATCTCTCTAACCTGCACTACAGCCAGAACCATGGGAGGGAGGCGAAAGGAGAAGAAGAAAGAGAGCAAGGGAGGAAGAGAGAGAGAGAGAGAGAGAGAGAGAGAGAGAGAGAGAGAGAGAGAGAGAGAGAGCAAGAAAGAGAGAGAGACACACACAGAGGGAAAGAGCAAGAAAGAGAAAGAGACACACACACAGAGAAAGAGCAAGAAAGAGAGAGAGACACACACACACACACAGAGAAAATGACACAGATCCAGAGAGAGATAGACAGATAGAGAAAAAAGAGACACACAGTAGTAGAGAGAGAAAGAAAGAAAGAGACAGAGGAAGAGCTACACAGAGCTAGAGAGAGAAAAACGAATATACATATATATATATATATATATATATATATATATATATATATATAGTTTGAAGATAAGTTGGAATAATATATATATGTGTATAATATATATAAGTATAGATATAGATATATAAAGAGAGAGAAAGAGAGAGTGAGAGAGATAGAGAGGGAGAGAGAGTAAGATAGAGAGAGAAAAGCAAAAAAAAGAGAGAGAGAGAATGAGAAAGAGAGAGAGAGAGAGAGAGAGAGAGAGAGAGAGAGAGAGAGAGAGAGAGAGAGAGAGAGAGAGAGAGGGGGGGGGCGGGGGGGGGGAATCTGTTATCACTATCACCGACATCATCAGAGGAACATGTTGAAAGGTGCCGCAAAACAAGCAACTTTACTCAGACACATAAATCACGACCACATACTTTGAAGTACTGCTGTGTACTTTATTGTACTCCAGACTCAGGAAAGGTGTTGGGGTTATTCAGTGTAGAGAAGTTACTTCTATCAGTAATGACGGTATGTAGAGAAACTGTCTCAAGTGATCAAATGACTGAACTATACACCAAAAGTAAACAGGTAAGTTATCGGAAAAATCTGCCGTTACAACTAAAGCGAGGTGACTAACACAGAATAGCAATAGTAAAGGCGGATAAAATACATGGGACAAAAAGGTTTGCTGGTTTCCTGGTTCCTCATCTGGCACTGGGGGATGGGGATAAATGAACTTCACAAAGTTTAAAGATGTTACGGTGGATGTGGATGAATAAATTTCACAAAGATTAGAGATAACACTTTAGATATGGATGAATAAACTTCACAAAGATTAGAGATAATACTTTAGATATGGATGAATAAACTTCACAAACATTAGAGATGATACGGTGGATATGGATGAATAAACTTCACAAAGATTAGAGATGATACGGTGGATATGGATGAATAAACTTCACAAAGATTAGAGATGATACGGTGGATATGGATGAATAAACTTCACAAAGATTACAGATGATGCGGTGGATATGGATGAATAAACTTCACAAAGATTAGAGATGATACGGTGGATATGGATGAATAAACTTTACAAAAATTAGAGATGATACGGTGGATGTAAAAGAATTAACTGGACAAAGATTACAGATGATACGATGGATGTAAATGAATGAACTTTACAAAGATTAGAGATGATACGGTGGATATGGATGAATGAATTTCTCAAAATCTAGAGATGATACGGTGGATATGGATGAATAAACTTCACAAAGATTAGAGATGATACGGTGGATATGGATGAATAAACTTCACAAAGATTACAGATGATGCGGTGGATATGGATGAATAAACTTCACAAAGATTAGAGATGATACGGTGGATATGGATGAATGAATTTCTCAAAATCTAGAGATGATACGGTGGATGTGGATGAATGAACTTTACAAAGATTAGAGATGATACGGTGGATGTAAATGAATGACGATACATCTGGGTTCAGATTAAGTCACCAAATGTCTCAATGCCGGTAATCTTCTCGTTGTTTGTTAAAGCACCGGATCTAACTAGCATGATCGACTCAGCCGGCGTCAGACATAAACAAACTAACGGAGAGGGTAGGGTAGTGGAATGGGTTGATAGAAAACAAAATTCATCATTAAAATTCAAACGGGCAAATGCTTTGTTTACAGAGGCTAATCTTAATTATTGTCTGGACGCGGCTGAAAAAAACTGAAGGAAAGAAAAAAATATAAGGTATTACTTTTGTAAAGAAAAAAAAAACACGATTTGGGAATTATAAATGGTGCCAGAAGAGCCCCGCAAAGCTTTAAAAAGGTAAGAGCTTTCATCTCAAAGAAATTAATGATAACAATCATGAATATTAATAAGTTACTCTTTGACATCGCTTTAGTACTAGGAATCTGACACTTAGATGCTGTTGTCTATCTTCAGGCTAGTTTACTATGACACACTTGTTTGTCATACCACATACCACTGGTCAGGTCCCAGCCGAATGATCCACTTTCATCTTTACTGTCACTGTGACGGTGTGGAGTCAAAATGTCACTGAATGTTTTCGTTATTGTACAACATTGAAGATTGTTTTTTTTTTAGAATTTAAGAAACATCACTCTAATGCGTTCCCTATAAATTGCAGCGTTCCTGCGGGCTGATGTTTGTTCAATCTGCTAGAAAATAACTGGGACTGGTCCGACTTTCAATGTTTGGAATACCTGGGTACCGGCGGAGCAGAAATATTGCTGATCTCAGTGATGAAGATGGACTGAAAAAGAAAGTCGAATGAATATAGTAAAAAGGTAAAGCATTAGAGGAAAACGCTCTGCGTGTCTGATGAAAATCAGGGGATAGTGTATTAGAAAAGTGCGCCCTCATTATTCACCTCTTGCAAAATGGAAGTCAAGGAAAATACAATTTGAATAGGTCGACTATTTAATATGAGCACAGAAAAATTCATGAGTGAAAAGTATCTTTAAATTGTAAGCACAGACAAAATGGAAAATGAAATTTATACAAAACAAAATAACCAAAAGCTCAGTGTCTCGTCAGCGACAATGTAATATCATGGAAAGAAAAGGCCTCAAGGCTTATTGTTAAAAACAAACACATAACATCATAGATCTAGTTCCGACAGAGGCTACAGATTGTGTTGGTAGAAAATGGAAGTAGCAGGAAAAGTTATGCGTCTGATGATGAGAAAATAAGAAGAGTTAGCTAATCTCGTGAACCTCAATATATTTACAGATTTTCCTACAGGTTTTAGTATCCTATAGGAATAGATAAACGTGCAGATGTGAAAGGCGGGACACTTTTTTATGGTCATGTAAAGAATCTTGAAAGCACAGATTTATGTAACTTTCCATCCAAACGACCTAAGGTTACCTTGGTCAGGTGACTTTGTCAGAGCGATGAATAGTTCTTACGGTATTTGCTGGGGAATAAAACCGCGGCGTGTAATGCTGAAACTACACTCTAAGATCTAGGTCAGAGTGGCTTTGGAGATTTCGTCAGGTCAAGAGGGCAGCGGGACGGAAGAGGGGATTTTCTCTAGTTTTGGGAAGCGACACTAACAGGAGCTGCCTCAATCTGACTTCAGGGGCTCCGGAGGTGAGCAGAGACCACCACCAGGTGTGAGGGCTAGCCAGATCTTGCCAGGCTGTAATTAGCGCCGCGTCACTGTGGCAGGATCACGAGTGGCGAAGACTGGTCACGGCGGCTAATATCTACAGCCCCTCCGGGTCTTGTTAGGTGAAATGTAATTTAAAACTTAAACAGAGCTGAATAATTATACCATCCTGTTTAGCTGAGAATAAAAAAAAAAAGTCTACCGTTGGATACACATTATAGAAGGGGACGGGAAAAAAAAATACTGAAGAAGGCCTCGAGAAAAAGAAGAGAAATATGAAAATTAGGTGTGAGGCAAAGAGACGGACAGAGCGAGAGAGAGAGAGAGAGAGAGAGAGAGAGAGAGAGAGAGAGAGAGAGAGAGAGAGAGAGAGAGAGAGAGAGAGAGAGAGAGAGAGAGAGAGAGAGAGAGAGAGAGAGAGAGAGAGAGAGAGAGAGAGAGAGAGAGAGAGAGAAAGAGAGAGAAAGAGAAAGGGGAGAAGAAAGGGATTCTTTTAAAACCATTGACGACCACGCGAAGCCAGTCCGACGAGACCTAGAAAGACCTGGGTTAGATCGCGCTCACAATGGACAGCCACATTCCCTATCAATCAGAACTTCGAGACGGAAGTGGATGAACTTTGACCCTCATTTAGTGCCACCGTACCTGAAAAAGTTGGTTCTGAATGCATAGAAAAACCTCCAGTCAACTTTGGATGGACACACTGAAAGCCACATACTTGTATTTAACCCAAATAATCAATCAATCAATCAATCAATTCATCAATCAAACAATCAACCAACCAATCAATCAATCGATCAATCAATCAATCAATCAATCAATCAATCAATTCATCAATCAAACAATCAACCAACCAATCAATCAATCGATCAATCAATCAATCAATCAACCTGTTAAGAAGCCACTGCCCCAGACAAAGGGTTGAGACAGAGAGAACCCGCAATTCTTTCTTGGGTCCTGATCCTGGCCGTGTCTATTCTTGTAGGAAAATAGAAAGTTCACCTGACTCATATCTTGTGCCCTTATCTTCTAAGCCGTGTCTGTTCTTGTAGGAAAATAGAAAGTTCACCTGACCCATGTCTTGTGCCCTTATCTTCCCAGCCGTGTTTGCTCTAGTGCGGAAATAGACCATACACCTGGTCTATGTCTTGTGCCCTTGTCTTCTCAGCCGTGTCTGCTCTTGTATGAGTCTGCTCCACAGGACGTGGGCCTATCGTGCTGTCGGTGCTTGGTCATTGTCCCAGATGTCTTGTATGTGTTAGAGTCTGCTCCACAGGACGTGGGCCTATCGTGCTGTCGGTGCTTGCTCATTGTCCCAGATGTCCTGTTTTTGTTAGAGTCTACTCCACAGGACGTGGTCCTATCGTCCTGTCGGTGCTTGCTCATTGTCCCAGATGTCCTGTTTGTGTTAGAGCCTGCTCCACAGGACGTGGGCCTATCATGCTGTCGGTGCTTGATCATTGTCCCAGATGTCCTGTTTGTGTTAGAGTCTGCTCCACAGGACGTGGGCCTATCGTCCTGTCGGTGCTTGGTCATTGTCCCAGATGTCCTGTTTGTTTTAGAACATGCTCCACAGGACGTGGACTCATCGACCAGACACTGCTCAGTCACCGTCCTAAACATCTTGTTTCTGTGAAAGTCAACTCTACAGGACGTGGCCTGAAAATCCTGTCGCTGCTTGATCACTGTCCTAGACGTCCTGCTCTTCGGGGCGCTGCCTGCCCTTTGCATCGCCCAATTCATGTCAGACTCGTGATTCTGCGATCGGTTGACTTCTCGTCAAAATTCGTCTCTCGTCATCACAAGTTACGTAAAACGTTGGGTTTCATAGCTTATATTACTGTGGACGCTTGTTGTTGATGTGGTTTTTATTAGTTAAACAGTTTCCTATAACTAGTAGCTTTCTATCTTTCGCTTGTACCCTTAGATTATTTACTTGATTTAGGCCATTATAAGTTAGTTAATCAGTTGTAACATGGTGAGATAATCATACAATTAACAGTTGAAAACAGGCAGAAGAGATCTACGAGTGATCAAAAACTGGTACTGGAAACAAACAGCAGCAATGCGAGTTGATAGGGAAATCAGCTCATTTAAAAAAATAAAGTGTCGTGTCAGACAAGGAAATGTGCTCTACCCTGACCTTTTCTCTCTCCGCAGTCAAATGATTATGTGAATCCTAGAAATATACCCAGAAGTTTAAGTAGAAAAGCAAAGCGTTAACGTGTGGAGTTGAAGCATTGAGATTAAGCGATTGATCTCCTCATTCACAGTTTGATTCTTTCCACGCATCACTATTTGATGATCACGACAAACAGAGTTAAGTGTAAACAGTATTTATAGTAAAAAATTCACCCTGAGCGACTTTAAGATTACTATTCGAGCATATGTTAGCTAATGGTTAGCATAGGGTTAAACAGTTAAATACGATTAGAACAGATGGAAAGTCTGAAAGAACTGAGCGAGTAAAAGATAGGGGCTCAAAATAGTAATGGCAAGCACCTACAACATGATGCACATGATCCAGCAGATTCCCCTTAGCCCCAACTGCTTCGATTTAAACTCGAACAAACAAAATCATATTTCTTAAATAGAATAAAAATTCACTTGATGTCACCAGCGTCCCTGAGTGGTCAGATCCCCCACCCCTCGTCCCCTTTTGTCCACCTCAATCATGGACACATCATAATATGAAGTTTTTAGGTTCCTTAACTCGCCCTTGACCTTCTCAAGCGAGAGAAGACGGAAAAACAAAGAGTTATTAAAGCGAGTGTCGGCCAGATGGCTGTATCTGTCTGTCTGAGGAAGATAATTGAGTTCCGTCTCCAGAGACGCCAGTGACCGTATGTCTGAGACAGGTTAACAGACAAACCAGCAGATGAACAGACTCAGTTTCACATAAAGCTTCCTCCTTGCAGCCCAGTACCACTAGGTCACAGACCTATTTGGAGGTTATTAGTTTGTGCTAGAAAGTTCACCCGACATTGGACCGTTTGTTACTTATACCTTTTACTCTTTTATATTCAACGTGTGAATTTACTTTATTTTATTCGGACTCGCCTAGAATGAACACACCGAACCCAACGAGGCCTCAAGCAATGCGGCTGGAGTTAAGGAGGAAAATCTTGTATTCTAGAGATTTTATGGTTTAATGCTCCGTAGATGTGACAGAAAGTCTCTACAACCCGTTAGAGCTCCTCAACCGGTCTACCGATACTGTAGCGAAATCAAAAATGGCTAACTGATCTGTACATTATTATTATTATTATTATTATAATTATTATTATTATTATTATTATTATTATTATTATTATTATTATTATTATTATTATTATTATTATTATTATTATTATTATTATTATTATTATTATTATGCTTTGTACTCTAAGTGGAGATAGAGAGAAAAAATTAAAATGAAAAAAAATTCTTTAAGAAAACCCTGCCTCTTAATTTTCACACAAGTCAGAGAGGACCTGGACACTAAATATCTTAAGCTAAGATTGTGTAGAGCTAAAATAAATCTCGTTTCATAATAATAGAAGAAAACGGCTCAACACACATTCCAATGGCCAGACTGGAAGTTCATAAATTCTTGTCGACCATCTTGCTGAAAAGAAACCGAGAGTAAAGGACTCGTTACTCAGCAACGCCGCATAATTTTATGATTTGATCTAATCAACGGGCCTGCCCTGATTGTTTTCTTTTTCTTTTTACTCCAAATAAGAAAGAGTGCGAATGAGACACCTTTTGTAGCTGTAGTGATTGCCAATACTATCAGGGCAGCAAGTAAATCAGATTGTGTAATGGTCCTCAGCATTTAACGTATTCATCGCGGATGATCTTTATGTTTGTGCTGAGTAAAGTCAAGACTTTGAATCTCTTTCTATTAAGGGAAGAGTTTTGTGAATAACCCTAGTTATATCCACGCTATAGTTCTAATTAGATATCGCATGTCCTTATCAATGTAGATCTAGATTTAGATCTAAACTTACTTACTTACTTACTGCCCTTTTTGCCGTAGGCAATTAGGGCAGCATTGCTGTTTCTGTAACAATAGCATTTTTACAAGATAGAGTTGTTAGCCCTATGCTAAACCTACAAGTAGGGGGAGGGGGTGGATCGTATCTAGTCTGGCCTCTATCCTTTGACCTGTCCGGCTTGGGTGGCCCTACCAGGAGCACGAGGCTCTCGCCGGCATAGCTCTCAGGGTTATCAAGGCACGCAAGCTCGCTCACCTCGTCAAGGTAACGATCCGTGAGGAGATTTAGATCTAAAGGAAACAAGTTAATCAGAGCTAATCTTTACCTCGGCGAAATATCTAAACAAGATTTAACTGAAGCTTCAATGATTGAGTTTTATTTTTTTAAAGATTAGGTCTATTTAAGCTCAAAATTTATATATTTATATTTTAAATTTATATATATATATATATATATATATATATATATATATATATATATATATATATATATATATATATTAGAGATACATCGAGATCTAGATGTGAGGTAAAATCTAGAATTTTTCCTTAATTTAGATGTACAAGCTTCCGTAATTTCTTGTTTTATAAGTCTAAGAAATAAGTTGCTTCGATGGGATTTGTTTTGACTCCACCAGATTGATTAAAGCCAGGGATCAAACCTTGGACCGCTTACACCCACAAAAGCATTTAAACCTATTCACTGGTTTCACAACAAAGAAGACTGGTTCTGTGTCCAGCCATCCCAGTCTTTCGCTTGACAACGACTTAGATCTAAACTTCTCTATGACAGCGTTCGTTACAGCAGCGTCCACCCATGATAATAATGACGGTAACGGTTGTCTGCGAGGACTGAAGAGTGTAACAAGAATATACAGTGTGTATTGACACTGCTACTGTATCCTCAAACCGACAGACCGTGTTTTATAGAAGTTTGTGAGCCGTTATGTCATTTATAGGGAATACTTGTACTTCAAGAACCCCCTCATCCTAGAAGCTCTGCCTTTCTTTTCCCTCTCTCATTTTGTCACTCTCTTTCTCACTCTCTCTTTTTTTAACTCAGTGTATCTATTTAATCTAGTTATGGTTATAATCAATATCACATTTCGGAGAAAAAAAAGAGGATGAAAAACTTGATTTCTGGATGTTTAAAACATACATCAACCAAGGTGTAACATTGTCCTGAAAATATTTAACAACAAATTTACTGGATCTAATCTAACAACCGTCTAAATCTTTTTCTTTAAATCAGAAAAATTAATGGAGTTAATAAAACAAAAAAACAAAAAAAAAAACAAAAAAAAACGCCTTATTAATGTTAAAACTTTCTATAACTGTTTTGTAAAACATTAATACTGATAATACATAGAAGATTTAATTTTATAGTTAAATTGTTTTCGAGGAGAGCTTTCTACATAAGACATTTAAAATAACAAGCATAGCATAATTCTAATGAACATTTCAGTGTTTCTAATAGTCCTGAAGTAGAGAAAATAAATAGTAAGGAAAAGTGGTGCCAAGCAAAAAGCAAAGAAAAAAAAAAACACCCTACAATGCTGAAATTTAATTACTCTAGATTCAGATGATTATTTTGTTCTATAATTGTCGCACCTATTTCAGTGAACTATTTATAAAACAGCCTCCCTTATAAACATGTGTCGCGCTCGTGTTGGAGTGCAGCTATCCATCAGTTTATCGGACAGTAATAAACAGAACTCTTTCGCCCAGCATTCATTCTTTTCTATCCTCTCATCAGTATCCATAAAATGTATATTGCCAGAAAGACAAGAGCAATAACTGCAATGTTGCATCCAAGCAATTTGAATGACGGGTTTTGAACCTCTGAAAATATCTACATAAACACTGAACCAAAGTGTGACGTAACATGCGTTAATCAGGCATGTAAACGACAGAAATTATCAAGCAGTAGGGCCTAACATTTCTGCATTCACATATTACAATAAATTTAACAAAAGATCAGAAAGTCTGATTCCTTTTCAACGGTAAATATTATGCCAATTCTCTAGAAATGTTTTTCATTAGGATCAACATCATTAAGTTCACATTTTAAAGGTTATTTCTAATTTGCGATAACATCCAGCATCTAAAACTAGATCTAACTTGTATTAAGCTACGTCTTTCCACTGTCACCATGGCGAAGCGTCTACTAAGAGACAGATAAATAATATCGGATGAAGTTAAAGATTGTTTCAGTCAATAGCTGTTTAAAAAAAAAACGTATACACTAAACGTTGGTTACCAAAAACTTAACTTTTTTCAAAGTAAATAGAAAATAACAAGACGTAAATAGACATTTTCACTTTGAGACATTTCTGATTTAAATCATGCGCTTTTTTTAAAATGCAAAACAGCTCAAAATATATGAAAACGCTTTTGTTTCTCTTCCAATTTAACCCCAGGAATATCTATTATTTCGTTATCTCTCTATATATATATTTCGAAATGAGCACCGTTTTAATTTTTAAAAACGCCTGTTGATTAAAGGGATCTAATAAACAGTGACAACCCATACAACTGGAGTAGCGTCCACAATCAAACTATAATTGACAGTGGAGTCGGAGACAAGCTTTTCCATAGATACAACTTTTTTTTCTTGTTAATAATTAGAGTCTGGATGATGGAAAAAGATGCCAGGGGAGAGACTTCAAAAGAAAGAGGGGGAGGGGGGGAGAGAGAGAGAGAGAGAGAGAGAGAGAGAGAGAGAGAGAGAGAGAGAGAGAGAGAGAGAGAGAGAGAGAGAGAGAGAGAAGGTAGGGAAAAATAGTTTAAAAGAATGATTAACATGCACGGGTTGTTTAATAAATGTCACAGACAGCAGGTGGTAGTTTTAATGAGGTAGGAAGTAAGAAACAAAATACACACACAATATCTCTCTCATCTCTCTCTCTCTCTCTCTCTCTCTCTCTCTCTCTCTCTATCTATCTATCTATCTCCTTCTCTCTCTCTTTTCCCTCGCTTTTCCCTTTCTCTTCCTCTCTCTCTCTCTCTCTCTCTCTCTCTCTCTCTCTCTTTCATTCTCTTTCTTCGCCTAGAATAAGATAGATGACCCATAGACATCTACGAACATCCAATAAGGGAAACAAAGAGATTCCATTTCTACATTGACTTTAAGTGGATTTTTGTCTCTTCGGCTGATAAGCTTATATATGCATCGACATTTTTCTTACAATTGTAGATAATCAAAACCAGAGAAAAAAATGAACATCAGGTGCTGAATAAAAATCTATATGAATTCAACAAGTTATTACACAGACCTATCGCATGCCTAAAAAACTGAACTGTGTTTTATGATAATTCCGCTATATGTGAACTTTTCTGGCTCCAACTTTTGAGAAGATTTGGATTCTAACTTCTAAGTATTTATTTTAAGTTAAATTGTGAGCTGCGGTCTATCTTGGTTTATACAAAAGACATAACTGGTATATTTCTTTGGATATGTCGAGTTCCTTTTATTCCTATATTATTCAACAGCGAGTTGCAGCACAAGGAAAATGCATCCACAATAAAAAAAAGGACGAAGGGAATTTACCAGTACATATCTGGGTGAGGGGATATACCAGTACATATCTGGATGAGGGGATATAATATTACATATCTGGGTGAGGGGATATACCAGTATTATCTGGGTGAGGGGATATACCAGTACATATCTGGGTGAGGGGATATACCAGTACATATCTGGATGAGGGGATATAATAGTACATATCTGGGTGAGGGGATATACCAGTATTATCTGGGTGAGGGGATATATACCAGTACATATCTGGGTGAGGGGATATACCAGTACATATCTGGGTGAAGGGATAAACCAGTACATATCTGGGTGAAGGGATATACCAGTATGTATTTGGGTGAGGGGACATACCAGTACATATCTATCTGGTTGAGGGGATATACCAGTACACATCTGGGTGAAGGGATAAACCAGTACATATCTGGGTGAGGGGATAAACCAGTACATATCTGGGTGAGGGAATATACCAGTATTATCTGGGTGAGGGGATATACCAGTATTATCTGGGTGAGGGGATATGCCAGTACATATCTGGGTGAGGAGATATGCCAGTACATATCTGGGCGACAAGAAAGTTGGTCGGGGATGGACAATTTTAAGGGCGATAACCAACTAAATATTTATAGACTGAGGGTTAAATCATAATGCATGTGAGAAAAAGAAAAAGAGAAGTGAGCATAGAGAGGAGGAAAACTAATAATATATCCAATTTATAAAGGTTTGTTCCCAACAGTTATGAATGTAAATTCTAATCCGCCATGCTCACAACTGATGCCACATAGCTCTGGATATGCAGGAATAATTGAAAAGATGGCACACACAAAAAAAGAAGGAAAGATGGAAAGAAATGAAAAAAATGAGAATATCGAAAAAGAATGTATGGCAAAAGCATGAAAGAAAGAATTAATAGTGCGGTTACAGAAACTTGTACGTGAAGACACCGCAACAGAAAAAGTAAAAAAATAAAATAAAATAGAAAACAAGCAATGAACAAGGGCTTTAGAGGAATAATTTTCCTCACGGCGCGATAATTTTCTTGCATAATTATCTCCTCTGAGAAAGGATTACTTCCCTTGCTTGTGTCTAATTGCTAAATGCTTCTCCAGCCACGCTTTTCGATTAACTCACCTTTCACCTCATGCACGCATTAGATATGCAGCATCTCTTCTCTATTTGTCTCTGGGTCTCTTTCTCTGTCTCTGTCTCTCTCTCTCTCTCTCTCTCTCTCTCTCACTCTCTTTCTGTATCTCTGATTTTTTCGTCTTTCATTGGACCTTAGTTTTCTCCATGACCCTCCCTCCTTTGCATATCCTGCTCATACCCATTCGTTTTCTCTCCTGTTTTCTCCTTCCTCTTTCCCTCTGAACGCAACCAGACCTGGCCCAGTACAGTATTATGCTAGCCCAACAGAAACATCAGGTGGAAAAAACGACATAAGAAACCAGAGACGTGAAGACAACCTGGCATGAGGAATGAGAAGTGAAAAGCTGCAGTCAAAAAATCTCTCTTCCTCACTCTCTCCCTCTCCGTCTTTCTCTTTCTCTCTCCATCTCTCTGTCTCTTTTTCTTTGTCTCCCGTTCTCTTTTTACCTCCCTCTCTATGACTCCTCCCCGGCCCTCTCTCTCTCTCTCTCTCTCTCTCTCTCTCTCTCTCTCTCTCTCTCTCTCTCTCTCTCTCTCTCTCTCTCTCTCTCTCTCGCTCTTCCCAAAGACTCAGGGCCGCTGGTTATCTAAAATATTTGGCTCAGTGAATAAAGCTTTTTGATTGATCTGTTAGTTGATTTATTGATAGAAAGTTTTTTGTTTTTACAGATACAGCGATATATTATATCAAAGAGAGTTTTATTAGTTAATTTCATTAAGACAACTAATTTTTCCCTGCCAGGTCATTTAATGATAAACCAATAGAATTATTTCACTTTCCTCTAAGAATGAGGTCACAGTTCAAACCCTGCAACGGAGATTTCCAGAGAGCTCTCTAAACACCAGCTTTACATCTTCTGCAATGGAGTTACGAAGGTTGAGCTGTGACAGCCCAGCATCTTTACTACCAGAGGGTCTGGTCTGGTCTGGTCTTCCATCGCGATCGACGGTTTCTCAGAGTAAGAAAATTTAAGATCTAAACGATTTTTGTTTGAATCGTGCACAGCGCTTGATTGTTATTTATTCTTAATCCATGCACATGCTACCTTTCTTATTATGATTTTTCAATAGGATATATTCACTACATCATGAGCAGCTTAAAAGGTCAAGCAGCTATTGTCATACTTAGCGCCCATCAAATTTCTGATTGGATGAGATAATTTGCTAAGACGCATACCCCTTGGGCGCTGAACAGTTTCAATAGTTCATGTATCAAGCAAATTAAAGCGAAGGTCTTGAAAAAAAAAAAGATTAATAAATAAAAACATAAACAAACATAAAAAAAAAACTCTTCAACATTTAAATCCCTACAGTATCTCTAGCGCAGATGATATTTTTCTTCTTATCGATACAGTCATTCAATCTTCATCCACATTGCTTTATTCAACCTAAAATTATTAAAGCAACGCCTATTTTTCTTCTGTTCGGTAAGTTAATTTTGAAATAGTCATAATTACACTCTCTTTTCTCATTGTGTAATCTGAAGTAAAAAAAACCCAGAAAGTTAAATCCAGGCCGTCATGTTTTCTTTTCCTTATAAGTAAAAAGTTATGCAAAATATTTTGAAGACATTCCTTACTTCTCTATCCACAAAGTTTTAATCGAATGTAAAGATGGTTTTTGTTTTTTCCTTGAGAAACGTAGTTATGCTAAATATTTTTCAGACAATACTTCTGTATTTTCTTTGTTTAAACTGAGTGCACAAATGTCAAACCAATACCTCTATTTTTTTTTCTTCTTGTATGTTGTGAGAGTAAACGTAGATATATGCAAATCATTTGTTTCTATCGTGTGCCGCCTTCTGTCTCCAATCAGTCCCCCTGATTGTCTCTCCTTCTTTAAGAAAGAAACGAGTAAAAACAAATCTGACACTATTTAAAAATAGAAAACATACAACTGATGAGGAAGAGAGAGATGAAGAGAAAAATAAGAATAGAGTCAGAGATGAGATAAAAGAGAGAGAGAGAGAGAGAGAGAGAGAGAGAGAGAGAGAGAGAGAGAGAGAGAGAGAGAGAGAGAGAGACACACACACACAAAGTCATAAAGAGAAAAAAAAAGAGTATGGTGCGATGTGAGAGTCTATTATAGCAATGGACAGATTTCAGCTACCGCCAGAAATAGACCAAATAGTCATGAAAAATGTATTATTCCGCGTCCTGCAGAAAACAAACTCGCCCCATAATCAGATTGGCAGAAACCTGGTTACCACTGCAAGGACCGACTGATGTAAAGATTAAATGTCACACGTGAAAATAGGACGGCAGTAAATTGGCCGTGTAAATAGATATGAGACGTGAAGTTTAGTGAGTAAATAATATTGCAGAACACGTGGCGGGTAACTGATCTGTTGAGGTTGTCACTAAGTTCACTGAAACATTTCTTATTTTTTTTCCAGATGTTATATGTATAATGATGGAGATTCGACTCTTTTTACTTGAATATAAAAGTTATTGGTAAATTTATTCAATTATAAGCGTTAAGTTTTTTTTCATTACATGCTGTTTACAAGATTTCAAAAAGGCGAAAACGTTGATTTCCAACCTGATCCAACTCACCAAATCTTATTTGATATAAGCTAAGATTATTCATATACGTGAGAATATGTTTTGGACATAAATATTTGCACTTCATAACCTTCGGACAATAACAATAACAATAAAAAATCAACATTAATGATGCAAATAGTAATAATGATAAAAAAATACCAATTATAACAGTAATAGAAGTAGTAGTAGTAGTAGTAGTAGTAGTAGTAGTAGTAGTAGTAGTAGTAGTAGTAGTAGTAGTAAAAATGATAAAAATAATAATGATAACAACAACAACGACAACAACAACAACAACAACAACCACAACAACAACAACAACAACAACAACAACAACAACAACCATAATAGTATTAATAATAATAATAATAATAATAATAATAATAATAATAATAATAATAATAATAATAATAATAATAATAATAATAATAATAGAAGAAGAAGAAGAAGAAGAAGAAGAAGAAGAAGAAGAAGAAGAAGAAGAAGAAGAAGAAGAAGAAGAAGAAGAAGAAGAAGAAGAAGAAGAAGAAGAAGAAGAAGAAGAAGAAGAAGAAGAAGAAGAAGAAGAAGAAGAAGAAGGAGAAGGAGAAGGAGAAGGAGAAGGAGAAGGAGAAGGAGAAGGAGAAGGAGAAGGAGAAGGAGAAGGAGAAGGAGAAGGAGAAGGAGAAGGAGAAGGAGAAGGAGAAGGAGAAGGAGAAGGAGAAGAAGAAGAAGAAGAAGAAGAAGAAGAAGAAGAAGAAGAAGAAGAAGAAGAAGAAGAAGAAGAAGAAGAAGAAGAAGAAGAAGAAGAAGAAGGTTCAGGAAAGCATTAGTTTTTACGAAAAAAAAATGAAAAATTTTACTAGTAGTTCCAATTGAGGTTCAGAAGCCTTCCTCATAACTGTCTTTTATAATGACGAATAACATGGAAGCAAAACTTTATCTGGGTGAAGAAAAAGCTGGTTATAGAGGAAATGAGACGTACCAGTACATATGTGGATGAGAAAAAAACTGGTTATAGAGAAAAGGGGATATACTATTACATATCTGGGTGACAAGAAAGTTGGTTAAAAGGAGAAGGGGATATACCAGTTTAAACTGTGTGAGGGGATATACCAGTACATATCTGGGTGAGGGGATATACCAGTACATATCTGGGTGAGGAGATATACCAGTGCATAATTGTCTATGTGACAAGAAAGTTGGTTTAAGTGGGAAGCGAATATATCAGTACATATATGGGTGACAAAAAAGGTGGCTAAAGAGGGAAGTTACATACAAGGAGATATCTGGCTGACAAGAAAGTTGGTTAAAGGGGAAGGGGATCTTTAGCACTAATACCGTACAGCCGGTAAAACGACAACAAAAATCTATCAATTAGAGGTGTTTTAGATATACACCGAGTTCGGTCACTTCGATGTTTCATTTCTTTTTTTTTCCGAATTGACTCAAGTATAGAGCAATAAAACTGCTATCCACAAAATTAATGATTTTTCTAACATTTTTGTTGGATAAAAATTTGCCCAAGTTATCAAGTAAATAATTCTTATAGACTTTGTTTCTTTTAGATGAATACGGAGTAGCGTTCAATTGACAATTGAGCTTTCTTTCCCCTTTTTATGATTTCTTACACTTTATTTAGATTGTGTTCTTGAGTGTGTTGATCACTATCAGAGCTGATTTCGTCTGAGGACAATGTCTTCGTCTGTACTGTGGCGCAGTCAAACATATCCAGGGGCCAACAAAACATAATGGCAACATTAGTGTAACTAGAAGACATTTGAGTGTGAAAAAAAAAGGGGGGGGGGGTGGAGTTCAAGGAGTTAAATTTGTCATTTTTCACATTAATGTTGAATTCCCCGCTTAAAAAAAAACATTTTTACTTTAAAAAATTAATGTTACCAAAACAAACTGCAAAATTTTATGGTAACCCGGGCTCCTACTCTAGTTAAAGTGAAAATGACCAAGTTCCATTTGGGCCTCAGACTGCCACGTAATGTTTGTAACTGACCAAAATACTGACCAGTACAAAAAAAAAAACGTGGTTTCATTCTGATCATACCTTTTTTTTTTATTCTTGACGTATTTTTGTCGCCCTAAGTTTTTACTCACAATACTTATCATTATCATCATCTCATCATCATCATCATCATCATCATCATCATCATCATCGTCATCATCTTTATCATCATCATCATCATCATTCATGACATATCAGCTGTAGTGGACTGAAATCCAATTTCTAGCTGTGCCAGCTAAGGCAACATTGTAAAATCCCAGTCCACTACAAGCTGTCGTCATGTGCTCCTTCCATGCCTCAAGCACTGCACGGCCGCACGGGCGGGGCTCACTTCACACCCAAACCCCTCCTGGAAACTTGTCAGAAATTTCAGGAATCTGCTTTTCAGATTAAAAAGAAATCATCCACCAACGATCAACAGGTTTGGTACGCAATCAACAATAATAAATCTAAAGCTTGATAAGAGAAACCTTTACCGTGTACAGTGTCTATTATGCTGGTAAAGCTCTCACTCTGCTTATCATCTCCCCTTGAAGCTATATGTCTCTCTCTCTCTCGCTTTTCATCATGTTTTTGCCCAAGACCTTCAATTAGTTTTCAGATGTTTTTTCGATTAGTAGCATCCTTCTTGTAGCCCACTGAAATGATCATAAAGTAATCGTTACCGCCAATAGGCAGAAAAGAAGCAGAGAGAGAGAGAGAGAGAGAGAGAGAGAGAGAGAGAGAGAGAGAGAGAGAGAGAGAGAGAGAGACAGAGAGACAGAGAGACAGAGAGACAGAGAGGCGCATAGGGTAGCAGAATTAGAGAGAGTCAGATGGGAGAGAAGATATGGTTGCGTGAGAGTTGGTGAAGATGAAAATTATTTTGTAATGGAAATGTCCCAAAATGGTTGATGGAGGAAGCTTGAAAGCGAGACAGGACTAATAGGAGGGAAAAAAAAGGAAAAAGAAAGGTTTTAATGTTAAGAGAAGAAATGGGGGAAGGTAAGAGCAGGGGTAAAGGAGGAGGGTGAATGGCGGAGGTTTGGAGGGAAAGAGGATCAGACGCACCAGTTTAAATACGGAAGGATGTTTAACAAAACAAAACAAATTATGTAAAAACCCTCGAGGCTTCCCTGGTTGAAGTCGAGTCATTGGCTGCGCTTAGCTCAGATAATACTGTGTTCAGGATGTATAGAGTCGAGGCATTATGAGGGGAAAATAGCTGCTCTAAATAACCCTGACATTTTACCTTAGTACTAATTTCTCCCAAGCTTTTACTCTCACTTATATTCACTGATGGTGTGCTGTTATTTTTAAATGATGATAACAATGACGCAAGCGCAAGTTACTTGATGTAATAAAATTGTTCTCTTTTTTAATTTTACAAAGACTGGCTGAAATAAACTATGAAATTTTGAGCGATTCGATAAGAAAAACGTCTTACTAGATAATGCGATGCGAAATAACCTCTTAAGTTATTATTAGTTATCTCAATATTATCTTTACATTTTAAGAAGACAAAAAGGTGACGGGGATGTGGGGGTGTGGAGTGGGGTTATTTTTCCACAATCATATTGTACGAATCAATAGTACTAACACATAAATTTGTGTTATCAAGCGAGATGTATTAATATCTTAAGCAATTTATCTAACTACGTGAATGAGAAGCACTCATTATATTATCAATAACATGTTCTGACTTATTTCATTAAATAACAGAATCAGAAACAATGCGTAGCATACAGCACACCGTGGAAAGCCTCATTAAATCAGCGAACCAGAAGTAATAATGTTCGCAATAAAAGCAGAACTCGGTACAAAAAACATGTTCAAAACACTAGATCAGACGTAGGTCTCTTTATCACTGCTGCAACGGCTTTCAGCCGGACAGAAATAAAATTCTTTTGTCGAGATCTCAGGCAGATCAATATGATAAAATGCGTAGCTGGTAAGTTGGGCGGCTACGAACTGGCTTGGTCAGGCACTGATAGGTGAGTTAAAGAACATCTCTACATCCTTGTTATTGGTGGAGATTCATATCTATATCTCAGCCATCCGCTTCTTTGTCCTGTAATGCAAGTTGAAGCATCTCTAAATCCTTGTTATTGGTAGAGATTCATATTTATATCTCAGCCATCCGCTTCTTTGTTCTGTAATGCAAGTTGAAGCATCTCTAAATCCTTGTTATTGGTGTAGATTCATATCTATATCTCAGCCATCCGCTTCTTTGTTCTGTAATTTAAGTTGAAGCATCTTTACATCCTTGTTATTGGTGTAGATTCATATCTATATCTCAGCCATCCGCTTCTTTGTTCTGTAATTTAAGTTGAAGCATCTTTACATCCTTGTTATTGGTGTAGATTCACATGCAGATTTACTATCTAGGCCTATGCCTTCCATCCCTTGGTCTTGTGGTGCCAGTTGAATTCACTTACAGGCTAACGCTAGGCCTATGCCTTCCATCCCTTGGTCTTGTGGTGCCAGTTGAATTCACTTACAGGCTAACGCTAGGCCTATGCCTTCCATCCCTTGGTCTTGTGGTGCCAGTTGAATTCACTTACAGGCTAACGCTAGGCCTATGCCTTCCATCCCTTGGTCCTGTGGTGCCAGTTGAATTCACTTACAGGCTAACGCTAGGCCTATGCCTTCCATCCCTTGGTCTTGTGGTGCCAGTTGAATTCACTTACAGGCTAACGCTAGGCCTAGGCCTTCCATCCCTTGGTCTTGTGGTGCCAGTTGAATTCACTTACAGGCTAACGCTAGGCCTAGGCCTTCCATCCCTTGGTCTTGTGGTGCCAGTTGAATTCACTTACAGGCTAACGCTAGGCCTAGGCCTTCCATCCCTTGGTCTTGTGGTGCCAGTTGAATTCACTTACAGGCTAACGCTAGGCCTATGCCTTCCATCCCTTGGTCCTGTGGTGCCAGTTGAATTCACTTACAGGCTAACGCTAGGCCTAGGCCTTCCATCCCTTGGTCTTGTGGTGCCAGTTGAATTCACTTACAGGCTAACGCTAGGCCTAGGCCTTCCATCCCTTGGTCCTGTGGTGCCAGTTGAATTCACTTACAGGCTAACGCTAGGCCTAGGCCTTCCATCCCTTGGTCCTGTGGTGCCAGTTGAATTCACTTACAGGCTAACGCTAGGCCTAGGCCTTCCATCCCTTGGTCCTGTGGTGCCAGTTGAATTCACTTACAGGCTAACGCTAGGCCTAGGCCTTCCATCCCTTGGTCCTGTGGTGCCAGTTGAATTCACTTACAGGCTAACGGAGGACTTGAATAGACTGGGCTGATTTGGGTCATTTCTCTGAATTCTTAAATTTCAAAACGTTAATTAAATAATCCAAAAATATAAGTGTAGCTTTATGTCTTTCCAATTTTAATTGTTGTTCATTGCCCTTGTTGTTATGCCTTTGATATTTTTTGCCATTGTTGTTGCTTTTTTTGTCGTTGGTTTTGTTTTTGTTATATATTTTTTTTAATTTTGTAAATGACATGGTAGAAGCTGCTTATCTATCATAGGGCGAAACTGCATGTTGAAGATGTCAGTGTGTAGCGAGGTGGAGCCATAATGAAAGGCTAATACAACTAAACCTCTAATGGTAAGTTCTTTATTTCAAAACAAATTCCAGGCAGCTTGTAATGAAGGGCAACTATTTTTTAATTAATTATTCATTGATATTCCGCATTCTCCTTCTTCACGCACCTCTGAAATAAAATTTCACAGTGTTTTAATCTGAGCTAGGTTCAGAGTTTTCATGTCTTCCATGACTCCTAGGCTTGTCGCCTGTTTAACCACCGCTGTGTGCCCTTGTCGGACGGCTATTTCCGTCATTGCATGTTGGCGTTCAGATCTCACCTCCAGGAAACACATTCAGCTCATCAGATCTCCGTACCCTCCGTCATGTTTGCATGGAGTAGACTGGGAAACCGTCTCACTCTCACCATGCCGTTATCACTCAGAAAACGTCGCGATGTCATGAAGCTTAAGGTGCAGCTCGAAATACCAATTTTCTCCTCCACTTCCCTTACGTTGTCCAGAATGTTGTCTTTCTCTTATGTTGCCCAGAAGACTGTCTTATTGTATTATTTTCTCCTCCACTTTTCTCACGACATCCTGAATATTGTCTCATCGTATTTTTTCTCCCTCACTTCTTTATGCTGTCCAGAAGACTGTCTCATTGTATTTCTATCTCCTCCACTTCTCTTACGTTATTCAGAAGACTGTCTCGTTGTATTTACACCTCCATGATTGTGGGGCTTTTATCCAAATGCCTCCTCTGTGTTACACCTTGAGCATCATTGAGAGCTAGTATTAGGCTGTTCCAATATCTTCTATTTTTTTTTTGTTGGCCTTGTTAAATAAGGCTGTCTCATTGTGTCGCAATCTCTTATATTTTATGTGTTGTGCAGATATCCATGCTGTCTAGAAGACTGTCTCTTGACCATGTATGTTATCTCATGCTTTACACGCGTTTACCCAGACTTAGCATCAGGAGAAGCACAAGAGATCAGGTGGGGAATATACAAACATCAGCACGCTAAAACATGTTTAAACTGACAAAATTGCCTGTACACAAAGTAATAATATCACCATTGTAATTTTGGGATTTATATAAAAAAAAAATTAAAAAATATATATCTTAAACAAAAAGCTTATTGGCAATAGAATGGCACGTTGTTTACTTTTTACTCAACAAGCAATATCTGTTATGAAACACCTTCATTCTATGACAATAATCTGGAGGGCACCGTCCTGTCCTTGAGGGCAGTGAGTTTTGTATCCTACACTTTTGTCTTAGATCCACGGCACATTACAATATGGAGGTTTCTGATTTCGTCTAAAATAAGTAAACTAACAAAAGGATATTCGCCGCTTCAACTCTGATATCTTGATGCGACATGGGAATTTAGATTTCTACATCTCTTTGCGATAATTTTGATTCGATTTAGAATTCTAGATTCCATCTAGGTCAATATCTAAATTTTCATTCAACAAAGACTGCAATCTACCCATAGCTTTCATTCGATTATTATCTAAAACTACAAGAGTGAATCTAATTTTAAAAAATAAATTATGATAATAGGGCGGAAGCTAAACGGAATGAGATAATCGATAATAAAACTCTTTGTTGAGATAGTCGCCAAAGGTTCAAAGCTTTCAGAGGGCGGGTGTCTGCGGTGTACCAGAGTAAACAGTATGCGGTTAAGACTGGCTTGAAGGAATGACATGCGTATTGAGTGTCTAAATGTGAGTGAGCGATTTGTTTGTGGCAGCCAGCCCGACCTCACCACAATAGGAACATGTCGGTTTGAGGCGGACAAGGCCAGATAGCGCGGCACGGACCGGAGAAACCCGATCATGGTTCTGTTGCTCTGGTCAATGCTGGACACAGCCGATGGCTGGTTGACCAAGCTGCTGTCTGGAGCAGCCGTGTACATCTGGAGCGACACAAGCCCCGGGGACACTCTACATACAAAAACACCACGGTTAACTGGAGCAGATTGCTAGTTCCCACACACTATACGTTTAGTCTTTTTTTTACTCGATAAATTTGGTGCTATAACTGTTCCCTATTTTTGATGAACTTCTCCACCCTCATTCTCCTATTTCTTTTCTTTTCCTTTCCCAATGTCTATTTGTGCGGCTAGGTTTTGTTCACCTGTAGCCCAGTATGCATACCTCCGGCTTTCTGCAAGCCTCACTTTATGTTTTTATCTCTGTACAACTCTTTTTGCCGCTGAATATTTTAAGCTTTGCTTGTCTCCTCACGTTTTCTTTCTCCAAAACTCCCTCTGCTTTCTATTTACCTCTCTTTCTCTGTCTCTCTGTCTCTGTCCCTAGGCCCTCTCTGTCTCTGTCTGTCTGTCCGTCTGTCTGTCTGTCTGTCTCTGTCCCTAGGCCCTCTCTGTCTCTGTCTGTCTGTCTGTCTGTCTGTCTGTCTGTCTGTCTGTCTGTCTGTCTGTCTCTCTCTCTCTCTCTCTCTCTCTCTCTCTCTCTCTCTCTCTCTCCCTCTCTCTTTCTTTCTATCGATCTATCAATCTCTCACTCTTCCTCTGTCTGTCTGTCTATCTGTCTGTCTGTCTCTCTGTCTCTGTCCCTAGGCCCTCTCTGTCTCTGTCTGTCTGTCTGTCTGTCTGTCTGTCTGTCTGTCTCTCTGTCTCTCTGTCTCTCTCTCTCTCTCTCTCTCTCTCTCTTTCTTTCTATCGATCTATCAATCTCTCACTCTTCCTCTGTCTGTCTGTCTATCTGTCTCTCCCTCTCTCAATCTTTCTTTCTTTCACTATCTATCTTTTTATCTACGGCTTTTTTGTGTGACTTTACATTCTTCTCTTGCTAATTTTCTCCTTATCTCAACACCTACCTCTTCACCTGTTCGTCTCTTATGTTATCTCTTTTTTTTTTCTTTTTTTTTTATGTTCTTCCTTCTGTATCGTTTCCTTTTCCCCACTATAGCTTGCTCCTTTAGCTTCCCCACCCCCTAACCACCCTTTTTCCCCCCAAACAAAATTCTCCTAAATTGTTTCACAGATAAACAATTACTGTCACATAGTGGCGTTACCTTGATAGCAGAAAGTGTAGGTAAACTTGAACCACATCAGTCTAGATCTATGCGGAGAGACTTGAACCTGAGGGGGCAGACGAGTAAGATCTTCTGGCCGCTTATCTCCTCTATAGCAGCCGTGCGCTGCGTGATGGCTGGGGAAGTTAGAACCTTCCAGCAGACACCTTTCCTAAACTGTCGTGACCTGTGTGTGTTTGAGGGGGCTGTAGATCAGCTCCTGTGATGACCTACCCAACCATGAAGAAACGGGCGACCAATCCGGACCTTCACGCTCAAGATGTCTGTATCCTCTGGATGGGCTCGACACTTTCTGCTTTGGTCGATAACACACGTCGCTGGCACACATTACGATGTTGATTGGGTTTTTCTTTCTTTCTTTTGTAGTAATGATATACGATATATTCCAAGAGAAATTGGCAAGCTTTCATTTTATTCCAATTTGCGTTCAGTGTCCACAGATTTTCAAAAGTTCCAGAATCTTCAATTTTTTACAATTCAGCCGTTGTGAGGAAAAATCAGAGTATTTTCACAGAATCAAGTTAAAAAAAAAAACAACAGTTGAAGTTGCTTGTATCTGACGATCTAGGATTGATTTAAAAATATTCAATAAACAAAATCCTGACCTCCTAATCAATTGCTGTTATTTTCATTACAAGTTTAGCGGCACTTTATCTCAAAGTAGGCTGTTAACTTCTGTCACAGGTTTGACTTCCCTTGAGTGCTTCTAGCTAAAGTTTGTCTGGAGATTGAAACTGAAAGCCCCAAGATTGGTAGAGGAGCATTATCCTCTTGAGATTTAAGAATGTCAGAGAATTTGAAAAAAAAAACAGTATAGTTTATTCGTATTGCTTTTGTTCCGTCCAAGTTTTTTGTTATTTTTCTTTGTCTGGTTTTTTTTTTTTTTTTTTTTTTTTTTGTTTAATCTATGTCTGTTTTTTTTTTTTTGTTTAATCAATAAGATTGTTGATTTGACTTAACAGTGTTAAAAGACAGCATTTGAACACAAAACTCTAAGACGAATTTAATCAAAAGAGATATTTAATTTCTGTCTTTACTTATTTAAAAGGAATCACATTTAAACCAAAATAGTCAACCCCAGGTATTTGGAAATAAAAACTTAATTTATCAACAATGGCCATGAAATCTGATGGCACTTTTGTCCAGAATTCTTGTGAGAAGAATGATCTTTCGCTTCTTTGTTCACATGAGAGGAGCTTCTGTGCCTATCTTGTAAAGAACGTTGGTTTTTGTTTTTTTTTCTTCGAGTTGTACCACACAGCGTTTCTCTAAAACAAATATAAGGTGGCCTGCATTTTCAGGCTCAATGACTAGTTTGGACAAATTGTGTTTTCTATATTTTTTGGAAACCCACCCAATTCCCTGTATAAAACAGTGGAGGCTGCAGACTCGCAGGTTGTTAGCTCCAAGGATCGAAAGCGTCCATAATGGACATTAACAAAATAATGGAGTGCCTTAATTGCAAACTTATACTGAATTTGCTCACGTTTCTTTTTTTTATTATTCAATGTTTTGAAAAGTTAATACCTGCACATGTGTTTGAAGACAAACCTTAACATAATTATAACTTTTTGGGGGTTTCAATTCATGTTGTTTAATTTTGGGTCTTAATGAATCACAACTTGATCTTTTTTCTCATATCTATAAAGTTGATATTATCTTTTGTTTTGCTCACGATGTAAACGGTGGGGAGGAGGGGGGGGGGGAGCAGTAAGAAGGCGAGAAGAAGTAAAAAAAATAACGAAAAGAAGGATAAAAAGCAGACGATAAGAAAATGAGAGAGAGAATCTTTAGTAAAAATGGAATAAAAGTTGTTTATCTTTTGTATCGCTGCCCTGTCTCCCCCCCCCCCTCTCTCTCTCTCTCTCTCTCTCTCTCTCTCTGTACACTTCAGTCTTTCTGCCTTTTTCTATGCCTATTCTCTTTCTTTCTCTCTCTCTATACACTTCAGTCTTTCTGCCTTTTTCTATGCCTATTCTCTTTCTTTCTCTCTCTCTATACACTTCAGTCTTTCTGCCTTTTTCTATGTCTATTCTCTTTCTTTCTCTCTCTCTCTATACACTTCAATCTTTCTGCCTTTTTCTATGTCTATTCTCTCTCTCTCTCTCTCTCGCTGTTTGCCGATGCCTCATTATCTTGCAATCTTAGTATAACTGAATCTGGTTCCAGCCGCCATTAATTCATAACGACAACACAATACAGAATCAAACAGCTCTCTGCAGGAGGCTGGCGGCCTAGTCTAGTCCTACACGGAGATTATCATCCAACCAAGCAGTTCTTGTTCTGACTGTCCAAATCTGCACGGAGCCTTTCCTTTCAAAGAGACCAGCAGCCGAAACTAAGCTGAAACTGAGAGTAATGGCCAGAGCCCCTCGCTACTAGACCAGAGCCCCTCACTACTAGACCAGAGCCCCTCGCTACTCGACCAGAGCCCCTCGCTACTCGACCAGAGCATTAACACGCAGCCACTCAGCCCGATCTTCGCTTTTTGCCATTGATTCTATAGTTGCGTTTTACATCTAAAGCTCTTAATAAAGTACACACATTAGATATGCAGACAATCTACAAATTTCCCAGCCAAGTTTTATCCTTTTTCTTTGTTATCTTAATTCAGGCATGTGTTGGCGCAAGAAGTATTTTTCATTAATAAAAGACCAGCGCAGAATTGATTATTTTGGCTAGAAGGTAAAAACAGTGAAGCAAAACAAAACAGGAAAATAGCTAGATAAAAAAAAAAACAACCTAAATTACTGCCAAACTGGATGTAAAACAAAAAAGGCTAAGTATTTTCAAATTTCTAGAGTGCAAAACGTACTTCAAATATTCATTTTGTTCCTTCATATAACTATTGATATTGCTCAATTACATGAAAGAGCACAAAACAACCAGATTGACCAAAATTTAAAGAACAGAACACATAGGCCTACACTTTTCAAACCTTAGTAGAATGCGAAAAATAAATATTGCCCCACAGAATCGCATAAATTATTAACTCTTACCACGTTAATCGATTAGAACAAACACTGTAAGTGAGCGAACAGGTTATTCCCAAATATTGAGAAATCCCAAATAACTGATCGATATTATGTGAATTAAGAAGTCGCCAACCTACTTGGCCCCAAAACTTAATAATACTAAAACAAAAGAAAATTTTTAGATTAAAAAGTTAACACAGCAAATAAATTCTAAAACATTAGCCGTGAAACCTGGTTGGTTTTTTTTTTGGTCAACTTCTTGTGTGTTTTTGTGAGTGTGTTTTGGTTATTATGTGACCGGATTGATGTAACATAGATCCAGATTCTTATTCCCGCAGCGCAATCAGCCGGTGAGCACTGACCCACTTACAGCTTCTTGTCTTAGGGGAGCTGACAATACCACTGGGTTTTCAAAAACTAAGTCATTCAGTTTCTCCGGCAAACGTCTCATTAATCATTGAGGGCGAGCTATGAATTAGGAGCTGAGCACATCGACTACCGAGCTGAACACAGGCTTTTGATCGATCACACGTAAGACTTCGTAGATTGTTATACAACAAATATGTAGAAAATCTCCATTTTTTAGAGCAATGGGCATAGACGGTGTTAGGATATCAAATTTAGAATTTGCGCCAGAAAAATTGGAAGTTTGTGAAGAATGTATGCTCTCACAACTCGAAAGATGGCTTGTAAAAGAGAAAATTTGATGTCTAAATAGCATGAAAAATTAGGCCATGGTTTTGAAAATTAATTAATTGTCAATTATCAGCTGTCCTATTACTGACGAGCCTTGAGCTCAGGGACAAAAACCAGGCCATGAAAACCGATGGGTTTTAGTCAGAGCCAACGTCGTAACGTTGCTACACAGAAATGGTGGAAGGCTGATCGCAGGGTCTAGCTGGGATCAGCTTCTCCAAACGTAACGATTGGTACAATAATCAGAGTCCATAATAGCCAAATATTATATTAGCGCCTCCAAAGTGGTTGGCTTGTTTTTGTTTGCATTTTCGTTTGTTTTTTGTGTTTCTTGTGTGTAATTTTGTGGTCTTGTGGAAGACACTTAGATTTACGACCAGGAACTGTTTCCTGTACATAAATTTCCTTGCATCTCTCAGATATAAAAGACTTTAGGAACAAATATTGTTTCCTAAATGCAGACAGGAAATCTTTCCAAAGCTCTATAAACACAAAAATCGACTTTGCTATTCGCAACACTAATCTTATTTAAAATGACAAATCTTTACAAAACCATTACATGCGCAAATTCATTTTCTTCATCCATCGATATAGCATAATTTTTTTCTTGTAATGTATTTAAACTGATAATATACATAAAGACTTTAGTAGCATTAGAATGGACGATTCTGCGGCCGAAATATTAATTTTCTGTTTCATACAAGTTCAATAACATTTTAGACCATATATATATATATATATATATATATATATATATATATATATATATATATATTTATGCTGTAGATGATTAATGTGTTATGGCGAACTGAGAAAATAAAATTTGATAAATATGAAAAAGAACCAACAACTAACAACAAGCCAAAAATAGGTCTTGAAAATTTCATCTGTTTGTAGCTCGTCAAACCATTTGGCTTATCTCACTGAAAAACCTCCAATTAATCTTTCAATGGTCCAAAGGATTATACATCACAAGGTTGACAAAAACGAATTTATTTCAAATTTAGGGTATAATGTAGCCGAAAGTTCACTCCCTTGGTATCATTGACCCGACTTTTCATCTATCTTTGAATAATTCTAGCTGCGCCAAGTCAAAAGGCTATTTTATTGGTTTAAATTAATCGTGAAATTAACAAAGAAACAAGGCAGAGAAGAAAAATGGACGATTACAAGAGATAACGGAAGTATAGGAAAAGATAAGGGGACGATGATGAAAAAGAAAAGGAAGACGAAGAAGCAGGCTAACATGAAGGGAATTGGGAAAGGAAAATTGCGTGCAAAGAAAAGAACAAAAACAAAAAGAACGAAATCAACAACAACAAAAACAACAACAACAACAACAACAACAACAACAACAACAAAAATAAGAATAAGAACAAGAAAAAGAAGAAGGTTAATCACAAGAGCAAATAGAAAAAGAAGGAGGAGGAAGAGATGAAAAAAAAAATTCTTACCTTGGTTCTGGGTGTCTGTTTTTAGTCCTGGTCACGTCAATGTTTGTATTTGATAAGCCAGTCGTTATGCAGACAATGTATCTCGAGCAGAGCATCACTCATAATTATTGTTTGCGACTAACGCTAGTTTTTGATCATACAAAAAAAAATTGAAAGCAGTAAAATCAGCATCTTGCTTGGTGCATCATTGACAAGAAAAGCGTCATAGAAACATTTCTTAATTCCAAGATTCGATTATTTTTTTATTTTTTTTTTGCATAGACATATTTTGATTAAACACAGCAAGTTGATCTATCTGCTCAGTCCATACGGCACACTGAGATAAAATAAAATTACACGTATTTTCTTCACCACTTTTATGTTACATGTTAAATATATCGGCATAATATGAAAGACGTAAACCCCTGAATTTCTCCTCTCAGTCTAAGAGACTTACGTCAGGGGAAATTACAAGCCTAGTGATCATCACTTCATGCCGGGGTGCGTCGACCAGGGGAAGAGAGCCTTGTGATAAGCTGGTTCTCTCTCTCTCTCTCTCTCTCTCTCTCTCTCTCTCTCTCTCTCTCTCTCTCTCTCTCTCTCTCTCTCTCTCTCTCTCTCTCTCTCTCTCTCTCTCTCTCTCTCTCTCTCTCTCTCTCTTCTCTCTCTCTCTCTTTCTCTCTCTCTCTCTCTCTCTCTCTCTCTCTCTCTCTCTCTCTTTCTCTCTCTCTCTCTCTCTCTCTCTCTCTCTCTCTCTCTCTCTCTCTCTCTCTCTCTCTCTCTCTCTCTCTCTCTCTCTCTCTCTCTCTCTCTTCTTTCTCTCTTGACATTTTATCTTGATCACGTTTATAGTTATCTCATTTCTCTAACCACAAATTTAAAGATCAGGTTACGTAGTTAAATAAAGAAACAAAACCCATGCATGGTGGTCTATATGAATCAAAACAATAATACTCTTACGCGATAAATTGGTTTCCTCTACATGCCAAGTAGCTTTACTTCAATTTTTTTCTTCTCTTTTCTCTCACCAGATATGTTGGCGTGCACGAATCTTCATTTCGCGCGCTCAATCTACACCTAGTCTAGCTTAGCTTAAGTCCTCACAAAAATGCTCCTCAACACCCCCACCCCCCAAAAAAAAAATCCCCTCCTTTCCGCTCACATTTTATTTATTTATTTTTTTGTTAAGCTCTCTTCTCTTTATTTTTTTTCCGCCCTCGACCCTCTCTCGCAAGCACCATTTCTTCAGCTAGGATCTCTGACCATACTGTTGTGCAGGGTGGCCAGTCCAATGTTTTTGATCCTCCGTCTTGTGAGGGGTGGGATGTGCGTGATGGGCATTGGAACTGACCACTTTACGTAGAGCGAGATAAGTCTACCACCAGATCTGAGCCAGCTCTGTTTCTGTGTTATGTACACGATTTCAGGGCTGATTTTATATGCGCAATAGAGAGAATGTTAGAGGTAACTAGTGAAATGTATAATAGAGTCTATCAGAGGGAATAAATTAGCAACATCTAGAAAATCATGCTTTAAATGCACGAGAGAGAGAGAGAGAGAGAGAGAGAGAGAGAGAGAGAGAGAGAGAGAGAGAGAGAGAGAGAGAGAGAGAGAGAGAGAGAGAGAGAGAGAGAGAGAGAGAGAGAGAGAGAGAGAGAGAGAGAGAGAGAGAGAGAGAGAGAGAGAGAGAGAGAGAGAGAGAGAGAGAGAGAGAGAGAAGGAGGTGATAGCGAGAAAATTGGTTCACGAAGATAGAGACCCTTAAGCTATATTGTGTTGATATCAGTCACTGTCTGACAGGACGGCGCCGGGACAACTCTACCGTGATGGAGTTGCCTCAAGGTAAGAGAAAACAAAAGGAAAACTAGCCTCTTCGGGCATGTGCAGTGGATGAAGCCATTGAATGTAACAAAATATTGGCGTAAGCTTTTCACTTGGTGAGTGTTTCGTAATGTAGTAATAAATTGGGAAATGATCATTAATAATAGATAATAATATAAGAATTAAAACTAGCTAAGGAGCAGCGTCAATCGTCTCGAGCGAGGCAGAAGAAATACCGCTGCTGAGCACTACCTAAAATTCTAGCTCTTATAATTCTTACTTATATTAACCCAGTGGTTTGCCTCCTCTAGATCTAAATTTGAAACTACTATATATTTGAGGCATACATATTGTTATCGTTCGTCCTAGATGTTTGTGCGTCCAATGGCGAGTGTGGTGCTTCCGGATTCAATGGTTGTCTTTGGTGCGACTAACACCTGGTGCCCGGACTGAAACGCCTAGCCTTTGTTTTCCTGTCGAAATATTTCTTCTGCCTCGCTCGAGACGATTCAAGCTGCTCCTTAGCTAGTTTTAATGTGTCGTTAAGACGCTCTCGTAGGTCTAGCACGTACTGATAGCTTGACTTCACTTCTTGCTCATCAATTTCTTGGGTCCATAATTCCCGAAGTATGTGTATGGGTCCTCTCACAGTCCTGCCATACATAAGCTCGAACGGGGCAAAATGAGATCAATCCTGAGGCACGTCCCTGTACGCAAATAGTAGAGCGTTGATGTATCGGTGCCATTGCTTTGGCTTCTCATTGCACAGCCTCTTCAACATCTTCTTTAACGTGCCGTTGAACTTCTCGACCAATCCATTATACATCTGGTGATGTGGTGTAGTCGTAGGCTGTGTAACACCAAGCAGCCTGCATACTTCCTTCATGCAGTCTGAGATGAACTGTGTTCCTTGATCACTAAGGACTTCTTCTGGAACACTGAGGCGACTATATATATCCACGAGCGTCCCAGCTACAGTCTCAGTGTCGATTCTCTTCAACGGGACAGCTTCTGGATACCTTGTAGCATAGTCTACATGCGTCAAAATGTATCGGTGTCCTGCTTCACTTGATGATTCTATCGGTCCAATTAGATCCACAGCGACACGTTTAAAAGGGACATCCACCACTGGTATGTTCTCCATTGGAGCCTTCTGCACTGTTCCCTTGTCCACCGTCTTCTGACATATACCAAACGAGCAGCAGTATCTGGCCACGTCGTCGTACATGCCAGGCCAGTAGAAGCTACTCATTATCTTCTTCCTGGTCTTCTTTATTCCAAGGTGACCTCCGGTGATTGTATCATGGACTACTGACACCACGTACTTCCTCAGGCTTTCTGGGAGAACGACTTGTCGTACATTAGCCCCTCCACGGGTCGCGTTGTTATAGACTCTGTTCACGATCCCGTCTCTTTTCTTCAAGAATCATGTTCTTCCCGCGCGATTTTCAGACGTAGCAGTCTCGCCCATCCTTTTGATGGCTTCATCATCTTGATGGAGTCGGATCAGCTCTCCCCGATCCACACCTGTGTGCTTCGGTGTATCCGGTATTGTAAGTGGGTTATGCCTGACCTCCTGTCTTGCTTGGGCCCTTGTCGTTACAGCACCAGCCATGGCTGTCATATCAGGGTCATCTGGGTTCCGAGCACCTGGGACGTCTCCCACAAAAAGATCACATATGGCCTCAGATATGCATAACGCCTCCACTTCTAAGGACAGATAAGGTGTCTTGACTTGAATCCTGGCCTTCTCCGCCAACAGTACTCTGTTGTCGCTCCTGACAATCAAACAGCTCTTTCCTGTTAGCTGATCATCATCAACTAACCTGTCTTGTCTCCAACAAGGCCCTTGACGATCGGTAAGTTCAGCTCCCTGGCTGACCCCTTACCACCACAGGCTCCACAGTCTATCATGGCTGGAACTCTCTTTCCACTCGCCAACTGCAGCAACCTATCTTGGACTTCGGTTCTGACGTCATTTCTGGTGACCGCTTTTCCCGCATCCTCTCCTGATGCTGATCCTTGGGTCTCCATAACGCGCATGGCTGCCGATCCTGCTCTGGTGGATGCCGTAACCTGACTGTTATTCATCCTCAGCTTCGGACAGTCCTTCCTCATGTGAGTCAAGTCTCCACAGTGATAACAACCTCTACCTTGAGTCACTTTATTCGTACAATTCTGGGTAGTGTGACCAGGCTTTCTACAAATGTGACAAATGAGTTCTTCTTCCTTCTTAAATATGGGAGGCTTTTTTGCCTATCAGTAGCACTTTGCCATGCTCGGTCGCTCAGCTGTCTCTTGCGGGCAAACCGAAGCAGCCAAGAATCAAAAATCATCTTTCCTATCCAAAAAACCCATTTTGAACTCTCTCCTTCACGAACCGATCTAGTACCGCTTGATGTAAGGCTATGTTCACTTTTTTAAGTTGCCTGTGCTTGTATCTTTGCTAACTCTAACTGTGTCCTCATTTTTTTCATCTTTAATTTCTCCTCAGCTTGTGTCCTCCATTTCTCTATCTTTAATTTCTCTTCAGCTTGTGTCCTCCATTCCTCCATCTTTAATTTCTCTTCAGCTTGTGTCCTCCATTTCTCTATCTTTAATTTCTCTTCAGCTTGTGTCCTCCATTTCTCTATCTTTAATTTCTCTTCAGCTTGTGTCCTCCATTTCTCTATCTTTAATTTGTCTTCAGCTTGTGTCCTCCATTTCTCTATCTTTAATTTGTCTTCAGCTTGTGTCCTCCATTTCTCTATCTTTAATTTGTCTTCAGCTTGTGTCCTCCATTTCTCTATCTTTAATTTGTCTTCAGCTTGTGTCCTCCATTTCTCTATCTTTAATTTGTCTTCAGCTTGTGTCCTCCATTTCTCTATCTTTAATTTCTCTTCAGCTTGTGTCCTCCATTTCTCTATCTTTAATTTGTCTTCAGCTTGTGTCCTCCATTTCTCTATCTTTAATTTCTCTTCAGCTTGTGTCCTCCATTTCTCTATCTTTAATTTCTCTTCAGCTTGTGTCCTCAATTTCTCTATCTTTAATTTCTCTTCAGCTTGTGTCCTCAATTTCTCTATCTTTAATTTCTCTTCAGCTTGTGTCCTCCATTTCTCTATCTTTAATTTCTCTTCAGCTTGTGTCCTCCATTTCTCTATCTTTAATTTCTCTTCAGCTTGTGTCCTCCATTTCTCCATCTTTAATTTCTCTTCAGCTTGTGTCCTCCATTTCTCCATCTTTAATTTCTCCTCAGCTTGTGTCCTCAATTTCTCCATCTTTAATTTCTCTTCAGCTTGTGTCCTCCATTTCTCCATCTTTAATTTCTCCTCAGCTTGTGTCCTCAATTTCTCCATCTTTAATTTCTCTTCAGCTTGTGTCCTCCATTTCTCTATTTTTAATTTCTCCTCAGCTTGTGTCCTCAATTTCTCTATCTTTAATTTCTCCTCAGCTTGTGTCCTCCATTTCTCCATCTTTAATTTCTCCTCAGCTTGTGTCCTCAATTTCTCCATCTTTAATTTCTCTTCAGCTTGTGTCCTCCATTTCTCTATCTTTAATTTCTCCTCAGCTTGTGTCCTCAATTTCTCTTTCTTTAATTTCTCCTCAGCCTGTGTCCTCCATTTCTCCATCTTTAATTTCTCCTCAGCCTGTGTCCTCCATTTCTCCATCTTTAATTTCTCTTCAGCTTGTGTCCTCCATTTCTCCATCTTTAATTTCTCTTCAGCTTGTGTCCTCAATTTCTCCATCTTTAATTTCTCTTCAGCTTGTGTCCTCAATTTCTCCATCTTTAATTTCTCTTCAGCTTGTGTCCTCAATTTCTCCATCTTTAATTTCTCCTCAGCTTGTGTCCTCAATTTCTCCATCTTTAATTTCTCTTCAGCTTGTGTCCTCCATTTCTCCATCTTTAATTTCTCCTCAGCTTGTGTCCTCAATTTCTCCATCTTTAATTTCTCTTCAGCTTGTGTCCTCCATTTCTCTATTTTTAATTTCTCCTCAGCTTGTGTCCTCAATTTCTCTATCTTTAATTTCTCCTCAGCTTGTGTCCTCCATTTCTCCATCTTTAATTTCTCCTCAGCTTGTGTCCTCAATTTCTCCATCTTTAATTTCTCTTCAGCTTGTGTCCTCCATTTCTCTATCTTTAATTTCTCCTCAGCTTGTGTCCTCAATTTCTCTTTCTTTAATTTCTCCTCAGCCTGTGTCCTCCATTTCTCCATCTTTAATTTCTCCTCAGCCTGTGTCCTCCATTTCTCCATCTTTAATTTCTCTTCAGCTTGTGTCCTCCATTTCTCCATCTTTAATTTCTCCTCAGCTTGTATCCTCAATTCCTCCATCTTTAATTTGTCTTCAGCTTGTTTCCTCAATTCCTACATCTGTAACCTCCCTTCAGCTTGTCGTTTTGCTTCTCTCTCTTCCATCTCAGCTTGTGACTTGCGAAACTTATCCTTTTGTTCAATAACAAATTTTTTTCTTTTCGTCTCCTCGAAACTGCAGTTCTGCAGCTATCTCTTTAATTTTTTGAATGGACATTGTCATGGTCAGCATACGTCATTAGTAATCTATACATAACGATGATATAGATTGTATTTAAATCACATAATCTATTGAACATTACTATATACTTATTTGAATTCTAATCCGAAGACATATTACAACTGAACACTGTTTCATTGTATGTGAAGATAGCAGCCAATCATATGCGAGCTCAGCTGAGTGAGAAGGTACTAAATAGTCGACATGAAAAGTTGAGATGGAAAACTTAGTGGACTTATAACTCTCGAAGAAGACAGGCAGATTTAGAAAGAGAGGAGACTTATCATAGAAATAGCTCTTTGGCAGCTTTGAGCTTTAAACTGTGTAGAACATTTCCCTCCTATGAGAGATAGCATAAATGTTACTCTAAATTAACCTCCAGTCGAGAGATCTAAGAAATCATTGATGATAGATTTTCTACAGCTGTGTAAAGTATATCCCAATTCTAATTTTGTTTAAAGAGAGTGGAAAGCTGTGATTCCTTCTAATAAAAAATCACATTATTGATTCTACACTGCCATACAGAGCACGGGTCCTAAAGACACGAACTGTTAACCATAAACTCTATATTACTGTGCTTGATTATTTTGATTACTGGTTGTAAAGTTATCGAAGACGACTCCAGTCCCAGCGCAGCACATCACTCAACCTTCACCCACACTGTATTCTGTTCTGACACCCCTTGAAACTTCCTCCCGACAGCGAAGACGTCCCCAACTCCAACGCAGTGGCAGAGAAGGAAATTCTTCAAGTAACTTAAGCCAGCTTTTACGTAGTATCCCAGAGTCATCACCAGGAACACCTAACCTTTGAATTGCTATACAGAGCCAAAGTGCTAAATTAATTTTTCATGCTGTGACTTACTGGGATTATATTCGTAAACATTTCTAAGTCGAAGATCAGGAACTATGGACCAGTATTAACTTTATCGGTTCTAAGTAAATTTTTCTTAATACCTGTCGGCCAAATATAATTATATATATATATATATATATATATATATATATATGTCATAATTTGAGATAATTGGATCAAAGTTTGGGAAAAGCATTAACATTGTCGAAAACTAAAGGGAATGTATGTTTGTTATGATGAAGATATAATAAGTGAACATAACACGTAACAATTATTGTAAACGGCGAGTCAAAAATAATATACAGCTCTTAGCAGAAGAGCAGAGATAAAATTAATAATATTTACCTTACAGGAGTGCTAAAATAAATAGATTCCAGATATTTTGTCCCTTCATGGGCTGTATTCGATGCACTTAGCGTATATTTATATCTTTTCAATTTTTATGTATTTTTATACGGCAGTGGCGTGGTGTGACTTGTTTTGCTTATTGTTTTTAAGGCTTCCTTGGCCCTTGTAATTTCTCTACCGATGCATACAAGCTCAGCTTCAATTGGCAAAGATCATAGAGATGCAGATATAGAGATGGCGAGCGCAACCGAATCCAGATTAAAAGATTCGCCGCACGAATTCTAATCAAAAGTACCTTAAAAGGCGTCATTCTCTGAGTCGAATGGTGACACTATGGACGCATTCATATTTCGGTTTGAGATGCTGCTAAAATCCAAGGATTGGTCTGATGAAACAAGATTTTTAGCTTTGTCAAATCTTCTCACTGGAGAATCAATTCGATTTTTGCAGGCACTTTCACTGGAACAACAGAACTACAACTGTTCGAAGCAGGCCTTACACAAGAATTTTTTGTGCACAGCTTCTGACCGCAATGCTAAATTCAGGAATGCTACACCTTTACCATCTGAGGACGCTGATGCGTTTATCTCACGTTCAGAAATGGTTATCGACAGATGGGTAGAAATATCAAGAATTGAAAAAAAGCAATTATGAACAGCTAAGAGATTTAATACTGCGAGGCCAGATCTACACCTCCATGCATAGCGATATTGTGATGTTTCTCAAAGAGAGATCTCCCAAATCAGTTAAAGAAATTCGCTCTCTCGCTGATAAATACAGAACTGCACCCCCCTCTAAACCTCTGGCTAAAGAGCATTCCATTTTGGCCAATGTCGGCTTCAACAAGATACAGGAAGAGGCAAACAAAATGAACATACTGGACAAGATAGAAGACATAGTAGGAGAGACATATAGCTTCATCAAAACAGCCCCAGCACTCAACTATGTGGACTGCCTAGAATCTTGAGGCATCACCACGACGTATGCAAGAGTAACACTAACCCACATACCTCAGAGGTTACCAGGCAATCGCGGGAAAGCCCTACGTAGATGTTATTCACGGCACGGATTCCCTAGAGGCAGTAAATCGTACAGACGTTACAACAACAATGACTTCAGATCTGCAGACCGGGAATACACTTCAGCGTCATCTATAGTGATGTCACATTGTGGCGTTACGAGGTCTGCACGCCTTCACATACACCCTGGCAGCGTAAACAGTGAGTCATGCTCGGTACTACGAGATACCGGATGTTCGACTGTGGGCATAAAATCCAGCTTTATCAACCCAAAAGACTTTACGGGCGAAACAGCAACATGTGTAATCTTCGACGGTACGGAATTCACACTTCCAACAGCTCATGTACATATCGAAACGCCATTTTTCAAAGGCAATGTTGTGGCACTTGTATTATCATCACCAGTCGCAAATATAATACTAGGAAACATCGTCGGTGTTAACGACTCTACTTGGAGGGAAAGTAACGTCGGACGACATGAACAAGAGCCAGATGACACTCGAGAAAGTAAAATTGCAAACGCCATGACGCAAGCACAAAAGACAGCTGAGGAAAGAGTTAGCAACCAAGACGTAAATCGAAACAGAATAGCGACTCTGCAATCAACCTTGATGCTTTAGGTAAATTGGACAAGCACACATTTCGCATTGATTCAAGAAAGTGATCGATCCCTCGACCCACTCAGATCTAATGAATCATATTCA